>VZQC01013731.1:1721312-1858815 GCA_009823505.1 Rhizomys pruinosus
TATCAGAGGTAAGCCCTGTGTCTAACACATCTATATTTGCTTTAGAAAATATTTATTGATGATTCATGAATGTTTGGGGGCTTAAAACCCTGAGTGTTGGAGTCTTGCAGTCTTGGGTTGGAATCCTAGATTAGTCACTGTGTGACCACAGGCAAGCCAAAATCTGTTAAGCCTGTTTTCTCATATATAAATCAGAGATAATACCATCTATGCCACAGGGTGTGAAGGGATCATAGGAATAATTGTAAGCACTCAGCATAAGGCAGCTATTACTCTACTATGATAACAAATGTATAGAGAAAGTTGGCCCCTGAGCCCATTTCTTCTCAACTCTCAGGACTTGTCTGTTACAGGACCATCTGCCTGTAACCCATATCTCTATAGCTGATGACTTCAGCACCACACAGACCAGCCTAAACTGGCCTTTTCCTGGGCTATAGCAGAGCACCTTTCACTCATCACTGTTTCCTAACTGTTTCCAGATTCAAGAATCTAGTTACTCTTCATTCCCTATGGAAGGGCCAAGGACACCAAAATTGGACCAACCTCAGAGAGTGGTCCATAAAAAGAAATCATTCATTAGAAGACCCAAGCCCCCAGTCTACATAGTCATTCATTAGTGACATATTCTATGTTTGAAATATTAGAAAGAAATAGAACCATCTTCTGGACATGTAAAAACTAAAGTAAAAGATGCCTGGATAACCCAGGTCATCCCCCAGTCCAGTCAACTTCTCAGAATGTGAGACTAGGAAAACCAGATTATCATGGAAAGAAAGGTTTCTGGGAAAATAATGTTCATTGAACATATGCATTTTCTTATGAAATCCTCACAGTGATATGCCATAAGTGTGTTAGTTGTTACAATTTGCTTATGTGCGTGGGTGTATGGCCTACATATATGTAAATGCACCTGTGTCGTGTAATGCCCATGAAGGTCAGAAGAGAGCATTAGATTCCCCTGGAACTGGAATTACAGGTGGTTGTTAACTGCCATATGGGTGCTTGGAATCAAACTGGGGTCCTCTGCAAGAGCAGCCAGTGTTCTTAACAGCTGAGCCGTGTCTCTAGCCCCAAGGTGTCACGGTTTTCAAATCTGTAATCTACTTGCTCAGGGCTCCATATCTAGCAAGTGGCATACCTGGAACCTCAGGTGTTGTCTTTGTCTCCTTATTTGGAAACCACTTACCTGTTATGAGACAGAAGATCCCATCCCTGTAGGAAAGGGATGTGCGGATAAGAACCATACTTCCTTTGGGGCTTCAGGATTGAATAATAATCCTCACCATTGTCATCACAGGGCATTGAGTGAGCATTCATGGGGCTTCTAAGTACCTGGTATGGGAACCCTGTGAGGCAGGCGTTCATTTCCCCATTTTGCTGATGTGGGAGCTGGGATTTTACAGCATGGAGGAGATTTTTCCAAAGCAAAGATTGCTAGAAAGGAACCAATGCCATTTCCAGAATTTCATAATTTAGCTTAAAGCAGTGATTTTTCAAATTATATTCCAGCTAGCCTCACTATAAACACACACACACACAGAGAGAGAGAGAGAGAGAGAGAGAGAGAGAGAGAGAGAGAGAGAGAGGATCTCCTTTTATTTATTTCATATATTGGGTTTTAGGTGAGATTTCCTCTGAACAAACAGTCTGCAGTAAAAATGTCTTGACGAGCTCTGCCTAAGGAAAGAACTGCAAGTGGCCTTGCTCTGCTTTCTCAGCTTTACCTGGAGCATCCAAGTGATCCCGCTTCATTACTGGAGCTCAAGGCTCTCAGTACCCATGGTTCTTGACTTTACTGTCTGGCTCCGCCTTGAATTTGTTTTCTCTTAAGATGGAGATAAAGGTTAGCCTACTGCAAAATCTGATGGGGAATTTTAAATCTACTTTAAAACCTCTTGAAAGGAGAGGAAGAGCCTGTCACCAGGCTTCCACATATCTGCTTATATGCACGGGTGACATATGGATTAGCTGTGTTTACCCACAGCTAATTAGATGATCATTTAAATAATAATTTGTTTGCTCAATGATCTGAGATGATACCATGTAGTGTGGATTATTTTCCTTTCAAATATGTATTTGGGAAGATGATTATAAAATTATCACATCAACAAATACATTTACGTCTTTATTCTTGAAGACAGAATTAATAGTGCTTAAGTTTGAGAGCGTATTCTCAGTCTGTATTCATATCCCCCTCGTGTTTGTGAAATAGAATCTTGGTAGCTGACTTTGAAGCCTCCGTTTCCAATGTACTGTGATGACTTTCCCTGAATTACTTAGTAAAAACCTGCTTCCCTTCCTATGCTGATCTTCTAAAGGAAAGGAAAGAAAAACATTTAAGCTGCCAGCAAAATCTGTATGCATGCGGTCTGTCTCTGTGACACAGGGTGACGGGGATGTTCTGCGGTACTTTTGTAGGACTTCTTGATGGAGACCTTCATCATGTTCAAGGATCTCATTGGGAAGAACGTGTACCCTGGAGACTGGATGGCTATGAGCCTGGTTCAGAACAGGTGAGCTGCCCCACTTCCAGACACCACCCGCAGACCACTGTCCATTATACAAGACGGTAGAAGACATAGATGGGAGAAAAGAGGTTAAAGCACCAACAGACTCCTCCTTTCTGTGATTAAACAATCTTGAACTACTCAAAAGTCTCCCTCACCTTCTGAATTCTTCAAATCCCAGTTAAAATGACATCCTTTGATGTCTATGATGGTTTGTCAAGATAGGAGAGTTTAGCAAAGTACTTTTAACTCATTTTATTTTAAAGTTCATTTCAAGTAATAAAATATATTCTGTGCCAGATCTTAAAATACATGTGGAAAGCATGGACTAAACAGGCTTGAGCAGGCGTCCATGCTACTGGGCTTCTCAAGGCTTTTACTATGCAAACGCAATTTTCCAAGGTGAAGAAACAGGATGGAGCATTTTACAAATGAATCTGCCTTTGGGGCCACACAGAGTGCAATTTATGTGTCTCAGTTTGTATGTGCAATACCTACTCACATGTAAACAGGATGTCAGTATAACTCAACAATGATTCAGGCCCCACATGGCCAAGCACAACATTATAGACAAGTCCGGCCTCCCCTGCTGGGTCTCTAATATTTCATCCACATGAATCCAAATAACAATACTCTGTGAGATTCTAATATCCCCTTCCTCTTCTCCTCTGGTTCCCCAGCCTCTCTCAGAACCCCATTCTTTTTTTTTCTTTTTTTTTAATTAATTTTATTTATTTATGTATGTGTATGAATGTACTGTCTGCATGTAGGTTTGTGCACCCGTGTCGTGCAATGCCGTGGAGGTCAGAAGAGGGTCTCAGATTCCCCTGGAACTGGAGTTCTCCTGGAATTGGAGTTTCAGACGGTTCTCGGCCACCATGTGGGTGCTGGGGATCGAACCCGGGTCCTCTGCAAGAGCGGTCAGCGCTCTTAACTGCTAGGCCATCTCTCCAGCCCCAGAACCCCATTCTTAAGTCCTACCCATGAATTCCCTTCAGCAAGGCCTCCTGTCACCCCTTTTTCCTCTCTCTCTTCCTCCCTTTGTTTTCTTATATTTATTTCAGGTTCTTACCATAGAAAGCACTTCATCTCATATGGACGTTTAATTTTACCCCCCTGCCTTCGTTCTACATCACACAGGCCAAGCATTGGCTGGCAAAGCTGGAAATGTTTCCAGAGAAGAAATCAAACTGGCAAAACCAAAATTCTCTTTAGTGAAAGGGACTCGAGAAAAGACTATGAACTTATATATTAATAATGTCTGTCACGGAATAAGTTCTGGAAATGTCTGTTTCTCTCCTACATGCTAAGAGCTGGCTGTAGTCTCTGCTGGACTCTCAGTAGAGTTATTCCACTCCCTGGAGGCCCAAGTGCCTACTTTTTGATAGACACCTGGCCACATTCCCTGTGGGTCTTCTTTAGGAGGTGGAGCTGGTAGTGGTGGTGGGGTGCTTGTTAAGGCAGAGGAAGCATCTGTCTGTACAACTTTGTTTATGGTAGAAAGAGAAGCTCTGCCCAGCCTACATTCACTCTTCTTGGTTCACACCTCATAGACAGAAGACTAGATTTACAGTTATTAACATTCTGATGACAATTAGAACCAGCCATATCATGAGTTGGAAGCAGATCCTTCCATAGCCCTATGTCTGCCCAGCATCCTGGGCATGGTCCTTTGAGGCACTCATGTTCCCTCTGAAGAGTCCCATGCTTGATTTGATGCTCTAGTGCTATCATTTCTTTCATTGATTTATTTCTTTTTACTTTACGTGTATGAGTGTTTTGCCTGAATATATGAATATTTATAAATATTAAGTGCATTCACGCATGCAGTGCCTATAGTGGATCAAAGAGGGTATCAGATCCCCTCAGACATGGAATTATGGATGGTTATTAGCTCCTGCTATATGGGTACTAGGGACAAAACTTTGGTCCTCTGCAAGAGCAGCCAGTGCTCGTAACTACTGAGCCATCACTCCAGCCCCTTATAGTTTCTTGACTCGACAATTGTAGGAACATGGAACTTCTATTTCCATTTTGCACTGGTCCCACAAGTGTGTAGATACTCATCTGTCAATGGTCAACCATCTGGAGTTGAGGTGGGGACCACCTGCTGTACTGTCCACAGACCTTCACCGTCTGCAGATGGTTCTGTGTCTCGATAATGGGCTTTCAAGGGCAAGCTCCCTGCCCAAGTTAACTCAGTCTCTAGCTGCTATCACAGAGCATGGCATTCATGAATTGTGCAGTTCCTCTACATGTCCACAGCATACTCATTGACTAGGATTTTTAAAGAATTCAAACTTGTCTAAGTAGAAAGAAAATGTATTGGTTCAGATAGCTAGAAAAGCTCACAGGCCTGGATGTATCTAAGTGCTCAAATAGCAATATAAGAAATCTGTGTCTCCCCCTCTGTCTTTTCTCTCTGTTGGTTTCATTCTTAAGTAGATATTCTCTTTAGAGGGGCAAAAATACACTCTACAAATTGCAAATAGATGTCTTACTGAAAGAAAGAAAAGGAAGAAAAAATATTCCAAAAATCTGCCCAGAGAAATTTTTTTCAGTCAGTATAACATAATTCCACAAGATAATCTTCAAAGTCTGGCTTGGGCTACATGATCATCTTGTGCTCTGATCTTATGCTCCCCATTTGGAATTGGAGGTAATTGCTACTCAAACTGCAGGGAGCCAGGAGAGAAAAAGAGCAGGCAATTCTCCAAAGGAAAGTCTAGAGTTGCTACAGGTAAGGGCATGGATATCCTATGTTGATACAAAGCTGGTGGTGATGGACTGGCATGATGGTTTAGTAGTTAAGAGCACTGGCTGCCCTTGCAGAGGACCCTGTTCAGTTTCCAGCACCCACATGGCTACTCACAACTGTCTGTAACAAGTTCCAGTGGATCTGATCCCCTCTTCTGGCCTCTGTGGGCATTGTACACACAGGTGCACTGCACTTCCATATATACAGACAGAAGACTCATACACATAAACATAAACAACCAAACACTAAATAAATAAATAAATAAATAAATAAATAAATAAATAAATACCTTTTTTTTTCAAGCTGAGGTTGGAGTTCATCAGGCAAGTGTCCCTTTGGAGCCTGTACCAAGCATTTTGAAAGAATGGTAATCTGTGTGAGTGGGTGTTAGGACAGGCCTTAGAGATGATACCTGTCCTGCTTTCATTTCTGTTGCAGTGATAAGATATCCTGAAAAAAAGCAACTCTAACAGAGAAAGGGCTTGTTTGGTTTAAGATTCCAGGATATAGTCTGTCATCTTGGGGAAGTCAAGGCAGAAACAAGACACAGCTGCTCGCATCTACAGTCAAGAAGGAAGAAAAGAATGAGTGCCTGCCTGTGTTAGTCTACACTTTTTTTTCACTTTTCCACAGTCCAGGACCCTAAGCCCAGATCATAGTGTTGCCCACATTCAGGATGGGTCTTCCCACCTCAATTGCAATTGATTCAATTAAGAGAATCCCTCACAGGACATACCTGATCAGGCAATCCCTCATTGAGACTCTTCCTGGGTGATTGTATATTGTGTCAAGTTGACAATTTAAACTGCTGATCAATATCATGATTTTTGTGTCTCTATACCTAAAAATTTTAAATGTAATCTAAGGAACCTAAGAAAGTAGAATTGTATCCTCAATAGAAACATCAGTGGGGGTGGAGAACTGGATTAGCAATTAAGAGCCCTGCCCTGACTGCTCTTCCCGAGGACTGGGGCTTGAATCCCACCATGAACATGTTAGCTAACAACCATCTGAACTCTAGTTCCAGAGGATCTGATGCTGTCTTCTGGCATACATGGGCATTGCATGACAAGGGTGCTCTTACATACAACCAGGCAAAACACTCATATACATAAAATAAAAATAAATGAATTAAGAAATTAATGTATATGTAAGTTTTTATTGATGTTTTTTGCAAATTTCATACAATATATTTATTATATTTAGACTTCTTCCCCTTTTTTACTTTTTATTGAATTTTTATGTGTTTCATACACAATTGTTTTTTTAATAAATATTTTATTGTTATTAAACTTTTTCTATAGGTCGTACATCATTTCTCAATTGAATCTAGAATCACTTCCTTTTCCATGCCCCCCACCCCACCCAAGTCCCTGCACTCTGTCATACATGTCCTGTATCTTTTTCTGACTCTTTCAGTTCTTTTGTTGTTTTTCTCTCAGTATATATACAGATATATTCATAATTATATATATATATACATATATATGTATATATACATACATACATACATACATATATCACTTGAATTGGAGGTTTTTTTTTTTTCCTAAAAGATGTCATGTTTTCCTTAAGGAAGTGCTCGAAGTTCCTCCTTGGCAATCCCAAATAATTATCAATCCTGCATTTTTGCTCCACATTGGGGTCTTTCCCTCCCATGGTCCCCAAATGAAGTCCAGTAAACACCACGTCCTGTCTCAATCCCCCTGCACTGGCCTCCATGATACAGCCCAGGTAGTCCAACAATGGCAGTCTATATTCTGAGGAGGCTAACATCTCCTTAGCTGTTTAGTCTACAAGCTGGGTATCTCAGTAGTCCCCATCTGGCATTGAAGGTTTGGAGGATTTTTGGAGAGACATGAGTCCTCAGTCCATATTGGAAGGTTACAAACTTGTGTCTCATGTCTTTGAGGAGTGCCAAAAGCGGTGGCAGCCACAGAGTTGATGCACTTGTCAGTAAGAATTGAAGACAGGCCAAACAACAGTACTCTCTCTTTTTTTCTTTTTGTCTCTTTACTAAGATCTCAAGTTCTGTCTGCAGCACAGTTTCTCTAGTCTTACTGATTATTTGTATCTGGTTGTACTTTCCTTTTGGATGCTCAAGGCCACACAGCCCAGATTAACCAAGGTTTTTGTTTTCTCAAGATCAGTTGAGGATCTGGTCCTCAGGGATCTCTGGGTTTTTTTTTTTTTTTTTTGGTGGTGGGGGGGAGCACCTTGCTCCTTTCAGCTTTTCATTTATCAGTTCCATCCACTCGAGGACAAAATCAGGTCTTGCTAGACCAGGCTTCCTTTTCTGAAGCATGAGCAGACTTTCTTCTTTATAGACTGGACACTGGCTGAAGTCCCATTAGTGGATCTCCAAGACCTCCCTGAACAGGAAGACTGGAGACCCACATTTGTCTTTAGATCATGAGGAATATAACATTAATGTTGCTCAGTTCGTCTTTCAACTAGGTACTTGGTACTAGCATCCACAGATGAGGGATACCATTCATCTTTTGTTTTTCTGGGATTGCGTTACTTCACTTAGCATAAAATCTTCTAGTTCCATCCATTTTCCTGCAAATTTCATGATGTCATCTTTCTTTACTGCTCCATAGAACTCCATTGTGTAGATGTACCACATTTTCTCTATCCACTCCTCGGTTGAGGGGCACTTGGGTTGGTTCCAGTTCTTCGCTATTGTGAAGAGAGATGCAATAAACATGGCTGTATATGTATCTCTGTGGTAGGAAGAGTCTGATGGATATATTCCCAGAAGTGGTATGGCTTGGTCAGGCTCATTTTGAGTCTTCCAAGGGTTCTCCACACTGCTTTCCATAGTGGTTGTACAAGTTTGCATTCCCACCAGCAGTGGATGAGTGTTCCCCTTTCTCCACACCCTGTCCAGCATTTAGTATCATTTGTTTTTTGATCCTTGCCAGCCTTATCGGGGTGAGATGATATCTTAAAGTGGGTTTTAATTCACATTTCCTTAATTATTAGCAATGTTGAACACTTTTTAAGAAGTTTCTCAGCCATCTCTATTTCCTTGCTTGTGAAGTCTCTGTTCAACTCTTTACTCCATCTTTTGAGTGAGTCATTTGTTTTCTTACTTCTTTGTGTTTTGAGTAGTTTATATATTCTGGAAGTTAATGCTCTGTCAGATGAATCAGCAGTGAAGGTTTCCTCCCATTCTGTGGGTTTTCTCTTCACTTCCCTGATTGTTTCTTTTGCTGTACAGAAATTTTTGAGTTTAATAAGGTCCCACTTGTCAATTGTCGACCTTATTTCCTGTGCAGATGCTGTCTGATTTAGAAAGTCTTTTCCTACGCCTATGTATTATAAGTTGCTGCCAACTTTTTCTTCTCTCACCTTCAGAGTCTTGGGTTTCACACTGAGGTCTTTGTTTGTACAGGATGAGAGGTAGGGGTTTAATTTTATTCTTCTACAAGCGGTGAGACTAATCGGTCTTAATCACCTCTATACCTGCTTCTCCCTTGGCAACCTCCTCCAGTTCCCCCCCCCCACACACACACACAGGATTTCACACATTTAAAAATATTTTTTAAAGGCAATGTTTCTGGCCAGGTGTGGTGGCACAAGCCTTTAATCTTAGTGATTGGGAGGCAGCCTGGTCTACATAGTGAGTTCCAGAACAGCTGGAACTACAGGAAGTCAAAAATAAAAAATAAAGAAAAAAGACGGTGTCTCTGAAGTATCAACTAAGTACCTGTCTTTACAGTTAAATGTTTTCTTAAAGGTGGGTTCAGGGACATAACACAGACTTCATGTAGCTCAGGTTGACCTTGAACTCTATGCAGCCAAGGAAGATGACTTTGAACTCCTTCCTGGTCCTCCAGCCTCAACCTCTCCTGCAGAGCCACAACCCACTGCTCTTCTTCCTCTTTTGGAAATTCATTCAACCTCCTGTACTGTCAGCTTCCTACTCTGCAAAGAGAGGCTAGGATGATCCATTTTATAGACTTGTTTCTTTCTTTTTATGAAGATGGAGCTGTTCCTTAGCACCACACCTGTTTGAAGGCAGAACTCAATAAGTCAGACATTAGCATCGCCAAGCGGATGACAACAGCTTGATGTTGAGCTAGAGCAGCATTCGCAAAGGTCACTCTCCAATAATGGCTATTTTTTGGTCCTTGCAGGCATACGGCTTCATTTATAGATTTCTTTCATCTGCTGGACATAAGAATACCTCCATTATGATGCTCTTGAGAGTTCCTCACTGTGTCTGCATTTTATATGTTGTTATGTAGCTTACGGTTATTAACATGCCTAGATTGATCACTGTTATACATGCTTCACATGCATTGACTCCTCTGTTTCTCACAGCAGCCTCATGATACAGAACCATGATAATCTGCATGTAATAAATGAAAAAGAGAAAGCCTAGGCATGGGATAAGCAAGGTAGCCAGCGCTTCAGTGCCAGGAAGAAAGAAGAAAGCCATTCCACTGAGCCGAGATATGAACCTTTGCTGCTTCACCATTTTGAACTAGAGAAGTTTATGTGAAGAGCCTTGAACAGACATCCAAACAGCACCCCTGAATGGGAGGCAGCATGCCCAGGTCATGCAGCTAGTTTTCAGAAGGCGCAACAGTATGTGCACATACCATAATTTAGCCCAGTCTGGTAATCGTCTAAAATACCATTTTCTCTTCTTCTGTGTCCAAGGGAAATTTACTTGTCAGTTAGCCTGAACTTGTTTGTTTTCTTCCCAATTTCTCTCTCTCTGTGTCTCTCTCTCTCCATCTCTCTTCCTTTCTTCTTCCTTTCCTCTTTCTTTAACTCTTTATCCCTACTATCCATGTTACTATAATCTATCTGTAATTTTTCTATTACCATTTCTGATTTCTGAATATATATATGAGTCCTTTGTTATTTATGTTTCTGTTTGTTGGAGCAGCAGACTTTTCCAGATTCGACTGTCTCCTCAGCTGCGTGCTGGTTGTATATGCAAATGTACAGATTTGTCTAGTGTAAGACATACAATCTGGCTGGTCAAGACCATTTTTTCCCTTTCGGTAAGATATAGCATCATGATGATCTGACTTAGGTGACAGGGTTAATTTTTGAATGATCAAGTTCTTCATGATGTTGTAAATTAACACACTTGTGCCCAGGAGCCTTTCTTTTCCCTCTTCCATCTGGAATTGCAGTGCTTTCAGGGAGCTCTGGGATTTGCACACATCCCTACAGCTTCTCCTAAAGGCAGTCAATCAATTTTTATTGAGTGTCTAGGGCTCTAGGGAGGGGACAGATCCATTCAAGCTGTGATACCAGAAGGTAAAGGGCTTCCTTCTGGTAAGGGAAACAGCAAGTATGATGATGAAAATGTGGCCAAGCCCTGCAGTGACCTCATGAGCCACAGAGCCCAGGGAGAGCCTAAAGGTCATACAGAGCAGTTCTAACTCATGACCTCCTGGGTTCAAATCTGGTCTTTACCATGACCCTTGATAAAGTTATTTAGCCATCTGGATTCAGTCTTCCTCACTGTAAAATGGGACTAACAGTAGTCCTTAACCCAAAGGAATTTTTTGGGGGGGGTGATGAAAATGAAGTGATAATTTTGGTATAAAGTACTTAAAACAATGTTGGCATGTTATAAGAACTTTGTAAATGTTGGCTATTTTTATCTTTTTTTTTTACATTCATATGGTGTGAATTCATCCAGAATGCTTCCCAGAAGTGGCAAATTAGTAACCCCTTTCAAGATCCTGTACAGTCTGAATTACTTAACAGGTGCACAGCTGGATAACAGCAGCTGGCACTAGGAAGTTCAGTGGGTACTGATCAGCAGATATATCATGGTTCCATGACTGCCCCAGAAAGTCCTGGTGCCCATTGACCCTCCTATGCCTACAGTGACTATTCCTTTTTGGAGTTCCCTCCTCCTCCAATCCACTTCACCCAGAGGAAGGGGTGGTGGGGAGACATAGTTTCGTTTTTGAGAGAGAGAGAGAGAGAGAGAGAGAGAGAGAGAGAGAGAGAGAGAGATCTTGCTGGCCCATAGTTTAATTACCCCAAGTGGCATACCTAATCTTGAAGTCTAGCTCTAGGATTCCAGATTTGGGGAGCCTGCTATACCCCTAAGGAGGTACTGAGGGCACTGTAGGTTAGCTGAACCCTGATACCAAGATGGGATATGTTGCTTCTCTCTAACTTCTTGTTTCATGGAACTCGGGTGGGGGGGGGTTGTAATGGGAACAATTTGAAGGCTCTGGAAAAATGCATGTGTTAACCAAGTGCAGTGGCACACATCTTCAGTCCCAGCACTCAGGAAGAAGAGTCAGGTGGATCACTGTAATATCAAGGCCAGCCTGGTCTACATAGTGAGTTCCAGGCCAGCTATTGCAATAGGGAGACTCTGTCTCAAAAAGACCCCCCCCCCAAATGCATGTATTGGGACTTAAAGCATAGGAGCTCCTGTCCCCTGGAATTTCTATTATTTCCATCCTGAAGGTTTTATTTATTTATTTATTTATTTATTTATTTATTTATTTATTTGTATGAATGTACTGTCTTCATGTAGGTTTGTGCACCTGTGTCGTGCAATGCCGCAGAGGTCAGAAGAGGGTCTTGGATTACCCTGGAACTGGAGTTCTCCTGGAATTGGAGTTACGGATGGTTCTTAGCCGCCATGTGGGTGCTGGGGATCGAACCCAGGTCCTCTGCAAGAGCAGTCGGTGCTCTTAACCGCTAGGCCATCTCTCCAGCTCCTCCATCCTGAAGCTTTTACCAGAATAATCAGCTCTACCCTATGAACCAGAGAGGGAAGAAAATGGGATTCATAGAAGCCCACTACTCCCCTTGGAGATGCTCCTTGGGAGAGTGCCCCTCAATCTTCAGCTTTTATTTTATTTACTATGGCATGGGGTGGTGCTGTGTTATCCCATCAGAGTACTGTCAGCCTCAGGTTCCCACTGCAGGAAGTGGAGGTGGCAGCTAGCTAGGAACCCTGAGAACCTTTACTGACACATACCAAGGACTTCACATGCAGAAGCCCTGGTCTGCAGCATCTGTATTACATCTCATTTGGTAGTCACACTTGGCTCATCTTGTAGATGGTGCCAGTGAGATTCTGGAGAGGTCAAGGTCATGGCTGAGGAAGATGATAAGTTGGCCAGGGAAGCTGCAACCCTTTGGGAGACCTGTGTGCCTTCAGCTCTTAGATCTGTTCTTAGTGTAGCACTGACAGTACACATGCACATATATATGTGTCAGTGATACACATACACATATATATGTGTGTGAGAGATTGAGTGTGTGTGTGTGTTTGTGTGTGTGTGTGAGAGAGAATGAGTCTGTGTGTGTGTGTGTGCGCACACACACACACACGCTTGCGCTCAGGAGGCAGAACACAGGGTCCTCTGCAACTTCTTGTAACAAGGACTTTTTCTGCCATGTGCCACATGAAGGCCAACTGGAAGCAGCCATAATAAAGCCTCCATGCTATGCAGACCTGCTTTCTGACACCAACACTGGGTTTGGCTCCTCTTTCTGCCAGGCTTTCCCTGCTTGCACTCACCAACTTTTTGTTTCTGTGGTCTTCTATAAACTCTTGTGAATTTCCAGGGAATGATCTGTTCATGACTCCTACTCAGAGCCGAGGTTCATTGAGTTCTCTCTGGTAACCTGTTTCAGGACTAGCTAGAAGGACTTGATTGATTTCTTTGCAGACTTAGGTATCCCACTGTGCATAACTAGTCAGGAGACCATGCTGACTACTAACCAGTCCTTGAAGACTATGCTATGTCAAGTGTTGGCCCTGAGCCCAGTCAGCTGTAGGCAGGGCAGCACTGTCATCTGAAAGAGTAGGGAGGCAGCCTGTGCATGTGTGGCGAGTCCAAGAAGAAGCATGTCAGTATGGAAGTTTACATACAGCAGGCTGAACCTCAGAGGGGCCCATGGAGCTTTCTGATCAGCTATGAAGGCTTTATAGAAAGACAAGGTTAAGCCACTGCTTCACCATGTGAATATGGGGGGAATTATTTGATCTTCCCAAGGATCACTCTCTTCTTTTCTTAAATGAATATAACCATCATACCTACTTTAGTTTATATACTTTGATAAGATGATGTCTGCAGAGTCCTGAGCACAGAGCATATGCAGGTGAATGTCTAATAGATCCATCACTTGATAATGTTAATGAACTGAGCTTACAGCTGAGATGCACAGAACCACAGCAAGTTCCTTGTGGACAGAGTAGCAAATGGTTCAACAACTGCATTGTAAAGGCAGCCTGCAATCACTGAAATCCCAGTTCCACATAGACTGACCTGGTGAGGCTATTGAGAAAGACATATACGTCTTTAAGAAGCCAACAGTATCTAGCCCAGAGAAGTCATGAAAAAGAGAGAGAGAGAGAGAGAGAGAGAGAGAGAGAGAGAGAGAGAGAGAGAATCGGGAGAAAGAGTAAAAGAAAGGAAGGAGAGAAGGAAGAAGGAAGTAGGGACAGGTGAACCTACACAAGGTTCTTAGTGCGGATCCAGGTCTGTCTGTTATACAGACAGCTAAAACGTGGATGAGAAGAACTAAGCTGAGATTTCAAAATGAACTTTGTTTTTAATGATGATGTTCATTGTTGAGAGCAACAGAGAGTTAAGTGTGGTTTTTTTTTTATTTCTATGCACTTCAAAACATTTTTAAAAAGTGAATAAAACTGAAAAGAAAAAAGCTTTATATTTCCAAACAGGACATAAAGTCTGGTGGGACTCTTACACACAGTGTGTGGCTATGGGGGGGCCCATCAGGGATGAACACATCTGACCCTCATCACCACCAGCACATGACTGATCAGTTCCTGGTTACAGGTCCAGCCTCTGGGAGCCGCAGACAATTTAGACTGACAACCAAAATAATGGGTGTTCTGAAACTTCTAATAGCTTTGTTGCTAGCAAGAATGTATAAAGCCCCCATTTGGGTATCGCTTTTCAGCTCCTGATATGTTTATACACAATATGACAGCCACTCAATGCACTTCCATCTAGAGAATCAGATAACTAATCTTTAAGAGGAAATATAGATGTTGTTTCAAAGACGTACTAACAGATGGCAAAATCACAAAACCAAAGAAATCTCACTCTTTGACAGCCTGATGGGGTGATGGATTTTGTGGAATTTTCCTTTTCTGCCATTTCATGGCTCTGGCCTGGTTCAAACCAGTTCCTGCTGCTGCTCTTTGGCGGCTGTTTGTCGGTTTCAACTGTTGGTATCAGCTTTAGGAAGGAGAATGAGAATCCAAAGCTCCCGCAGCCCCTGTGCAGCTCCTGGTCAGATTCTATGCACAGCACTCAACACACACTCGCCCTTCACTCCCTGCACCAACTCTGAGAAAGGATCTACATGACCATCATTGATGGGGAGGAAGCTAAGACTTCAGAGGTGAAAATCCCAGATTGACATCTCTGGAAGATGGCAAAACTAGAAATAACATTTAGGGTCGTGTGTGTGTGTGTGTGTGTGTGTGTGTGTGTGTGTGTGTGTGCAGTAAACATATGTTTAATGAGCAGCTGGCCCAGCCCTGTTGATAAGCACTGCCCCAGAAAGCCAATGCAACAGTTCCTGCCACACTCAGCCTAGCCAAAATGTGCCAGTAATTTTGGTGGGCATGACTCCATATACTGAGAGCTTCCTCCTTTGTTTTCTGAAATTTCTCTAGCTGCAGGATGCTTCTCTATCTGTAGTTCAAAAAGTCACCAGTACTGGAAATTAGCAACCCAGGAACAATTTCTAATCACTGAAGATTTAGTGAGAGTGATAGGACTAGCCCAGCTTGTCTTCTAGAAAGGGGGGACTTCTGATGTACAGATGTGTTGTATAGAATCACTTGGTGGCTCCCAAGCAAAGTGGAGTGCCAGTCATTGGCCCCAAGCCACAACCTACACATCAGCATTTCCTTTATTGGCCTCCCCTGGTGTCTCAGGGAGGCTGTAGGTGTTTCCCGGACCAGCCACTCAAAGACAGGGAGGAATTGACTGCTGCTCATCAAAAATGATGCGGGTGGGCACAGTGGCTCGGTGCTTGTCTAGCATGTGGGAGGGTCAATCCCTAGAACTGAAAACGAAAGAAAAGAGAAGAAAAGAAAAGAAAACTCAAGCCAGGACACACAAAGGAGCCTTGGTCATATCACCATTGGGAGACAGCTGCAAAACCCCAGGTAGTAATGACAACGGCTTGGTTCCTGTCAGCAGCGATGGTGGGGTGATGTGAAGGAGGTGATCCTGGAGCTATTCTGAAAGCAATGTTAAGAGGCTGTGCTGACAAGCCAAGTGTCAGGTATTAGACCAAGACACAAGTCAAGGTTATCAAAGTTGGATCCTTTTCATCTTCTGTGAGCAATGTAAGAAGGAAGTTGTTCTAAGATGACAGCAAGAAGCCTGGTGTGCGAAGGGGAGGTCTTTAGGGTTAGCTTTGGCATGGGAGTTTCAGGTAAGGAGGAGAGATCTTGGACACATGCTGGAGCTCAAGGGAGGCCTAGGATGGAGATTCAAATTTAAGAGAGAAAGTAAGCACATGAGCATGGGAGAGTGCTCAGTCCTTAGGAAAGTGAGATCTGGTGGAGGAAACAGGTCAACTGAACCATGCGAATTCACCTTCCACCACCCCATAGGATGCTCGAAAGGAAACTACAAAGAGCAGACTTTGGAGGAAACAGAGATACTTCAGGCCCCACCCTGCAGTGGCTCACAGTCTACAAGAGGAGGTTTGGCAAGGAGGAGACAGAATATAAAGTGTGGTATGAAAAGTGCATCCTCCCTCAGAGAATGAGAGAGTGGGCAGTGACCTAAAGCAAGGGAGGATGATGGAGGGCTTCAAGAATCAGGAGGCTGCAAGGGCTACAGGTGACCCAGGACAGTGATAAATGTGGTAGAGGACAATATCATGTCACAATGTTGAAACGTTGGATGCCCCGAGTCTAGATAACAAAAGCGTAATTTTGACTTAGAAGGATGAGGATAGTCTACAAAAAGAAACCGGGTGGCCAAGTGCTCAGAAAGCTACCTAAGGCCCAGGATAATAGCAAGACATAATCGTGGGAAGGTTGGGGGCCGAAGCACAAAGGCCAGTCAATGTAAGAAGAATTTGGTTTGTCCATGGGCAGCAGGGAGCCGTGGAAATCAGTGAGCGTCCCGGTTGGAGCTGTCCGGTAGAGCTAGGAGTTCCCAAGCATGGCAGGCCCAGAGAAGGGAGGCTGTGAAGATGGCACCCTGGATAGTGTCAGCTGTCAACTTGACACACTGGAAAGAAGGACTTCTGTTGAAATGGCCTCCATCAGATTGGCCCATGGGCCTGTCTGTGGGGCATTTTCTTAATTGTGGATTGATGTAGGAGGGCCCAGCCCTCTGTGGACAGGTGGGCCTGGGATGTGTAAGAGAACAATAGACTCTAACACGAATGACAGAAGGTGCGAACTCTGGGGCAGATGTAAGGGAGGGTGCCAAGGGAGAAGAGGGTATAATGTGAAACATTATGTATGAAACACATTAAAAAATCAAGAGAGAGAGAGAGAGAGAGAGAGAGAGAGAGAGAGAGAGAGAAAGAAAGAAAGAGAGAGATAGCTGAGCAAGCCAGGGGAGCAAGCCAGTAAGCAGCATTGAGTGATGTTGAGGGGCCAGCCCACTGTGGGGGGCACTGCCCCTGGGCAGGTGGTCCTGTTTTGTGTAATAATAAAGCAGGCTGACCACTGGCCAGAGAAGCAAGCCAGGAGGCAGCATTCTTTCACAGTCTGTGATTGAGTCCTTGCCCTGAGTTATAGCTTTGGCTTCCCTTGATGATGGGTTGTGCTGTAAGTCAAATAAACCCTTTCCTCCCCAAGTTGGTTTTGGTCAGAGTGTTTTATTATAGGACTAGAAACCAAACTAGGACAGTCAATGAGAATTCACAGGGAGCAAGGAGAACACGGTGCTTAGAGAGACACGGAGGGACAAATGCTTGTTGACAACAGGTTCCAGAATGTTAAACATGGATAATATTTGACTGGTGTTAGGACTTGGCAGAAAGAGTGGAGAAGAGATGCTTAGAGGAGGCATAAGGTTCATGGAAGAGTGATCACTGAAACGTTGTCCATTACAGAAAAAAAGCTGAGAAACCACAAAAGGGTCCATCAATAAGAAACTGATTAAATAAACTGTGATGCAATCATACACCAGAATGCTCTTCAGCGATTAAAAAGGGTGATGTATGTCTGTGCTCCTTGGCATGAAAGGAGTGCACAATTTATTGCTGAGTAAAAAAGACAAGCTATGAAACAGCTTTCATCATGTAATCCCATTCGTCAAAATGATATCGTTAAAATATCATTCATATACATACGTCTAGGGAGACCTTTGAAATTTCACTTATCAAAATGTTGATGAATGCTTTCACTAGGTGAGAGGATCCAAAATGGAATGTTGTTGATGGGTTTAGGGAGGGGATGATTCCTCTTTACATCATTCTCGATGTCATGGATTGTTGGTCATGAACTTCTAATAGCTTGAACATAAGACAATACAAATTTCCAAAAAGAGGTCAAACAGATATCTGTTGGATTCTTATAAGGCAACTGTAGAACCTAATATTGCATGTGACCAGGTGTTGATCCACAGTTGTCCTCATCTGACAATCAGGCAATCCTGGGGAGAAGGCGAGGAATTAGTCTGTCATGAAGAGAAGAGAAAGAAGGTGCCCTGATGGTCCAATAACCTTGTTTCTTCCAGGGTCTTCTTGAGAGCAATCAACAAGTTTGCAGAAACCATGAACCAGAAGTTTCTAGAACACACGAGCTTTGAATTCCAGGTGAGTGTGAGGCATTGGAGCTGCTCAGGGCTGTTCTGGTACCTTGGGGCCGATTGGTCCATCACCCACCACCCAAGCACACAGAAGCCTACAAGTTATCCCTGGAGATGAGCACAGAGGAGTGGGGTTAGGGAGGGAAGTTCTGAGGGTTTGACTGGGCCATATGCACAAATGTGACCTCCTCCCGAAGAGTCTTGTGCTTTCAGAGGAGACTTGAATTTACTCATTTACTCACCATCAGTGGAGCAGGGACCACTGTGTTTTCTTGCTCTCTGTTCCCTGGTGCTTGGAAGTGACAGACACTGAAGTCCAATTTACAATGCAGTTACTAACATGTCTCTGAGGTGTGTGTGTGCTCAGCCAAGACTCAGAGCTTCTGAGACACTCAGGAGCCCTTAGGTTCCTGGGGTAAGTAGAGTGGCATACCTGCTATAGACCCAGGAAGAACCATCTCTTCAAAGCCTGCTGGGAAAGCCTGTATTGCTGCCTACGGCTGCAGGCGTGAAAGAGAAAGAGGCCCCCAGGGACAACCCCAGTCCAGAGACGTTTACAACCCTCAGGATCTCTGGGAGCAGGGACTGAAGAACCTGCAATCACCCAGCCCAGTAGCCTAGAGTGATGCCATTTCTACCTGTTCATGTGAAACCCTTGGTTCCCAGCAGTCTGGCCTCTCAGCAGCTAAGCAGCTCACCCAAGGTTGCGATGGTGTTCTCTGTCAGCAATGTATCTGTGAAATTCAGAGGATTTCCCAGCCCAGTAACATGCTGAGAGGCTTGTTGGGAAAGTTTACCACTAAGTTGCTGTTTGAGTATTTCTTCCTCAGAGAGCCTCCCTGTCTGGCTCCTCTCTGAGCCCCCCCCCCCACCTAGTCACTCATGGTCATGAGAGGTCACCCTGTGGAAGCCTCTTCATAGTACTAATTGTCATTTGAAATCATAGATCTTTTTTTTTCTGTCTTTTTGAGACAGGGTCTCCCTGCAGCCCTAGCTCTCCTGGAACTCACTTTGTAGACTAGGCTGGCTTTGAACTCACAGTGCTGGGATTAAAGTCCTGCACCACCACGCCCGGCTCAGTCTTACTTCTTTACTCTCATGTGTATTTATTTTATTTTATTTATTTCTGTATGTGTATGAATGTACTGTCTGCATGCAGGTTTGTGCACCCGGGTCGTGCAATGCTGCGGAGGTCATCATCAGTCTTTTAACTGCGAGATGGTGCTCTCAGGGGGAGCACAGTATCTCACTGGCCATTCTGTGTTGTTATAAACTGTACTGCAGTGACTTCCCTGTACGCTGTATCTCGGATTCCCCTGGAACTGGAGTTCTTCTGGAATTGGAGTTTACAGATGGTTCTTAGCTGCCATTTGGGTGCTGGGTCCTCTGCAAGAGCAGTCAGTGCTCTTAACCGCTAGGCTATCTCTCCAGCCCCAACTCTCATGTGTATTATCTTCCTTCCTTCCTTCTTTCCTTCTTTCCTTCTTTCCTTCCTTCCTTCCTTCCTTCCTTCCTTCCTTCCTTCCTTCCTTCCTTCTTTCTCTTTCTTTCTTTCTTTCTTTCTTTCTTTCTTTCTTTCTTTCTTTCTTTCTTTCTTTCTTCGTTCTTTCTCTCAACTACAATGAAACAGAAGCCTGGTGCTCACAGCCATTCTGTGCTTGGTGCTAGGTACACAGTAGGTCCCCTGGGAGTGCTGACATCCGAGCTGAGGCCTATGTCATGCACCTTGCTGAGAAGACTGGTTGAGTCTTTGCCAGCTGAAAGGATCAAAATCATCTTTGAATAAGATTCTCTGTCTCATGATCATATTACATTCAGACCAAGACAAATAGTCATGATAAAAAGACTAGCTGCTGTCTTCCTGTGGTTTACATGCCAGCTCCTAAGAAACCCTTACAGCTCTGCAGTTAGCTACTGGCTCAATCCAGCTTCTGCATTTAAGGTGCAGGAGTTAGACCCAGAGGCCATGAACACAGAGCCTGAAGTCAGGTGCACTTGGGACTAGAAAACTGCAGTGGCCAACAGAAGCATCCATGCGGACAGTCACATTCTAGGTTCAGAGTGTCACTACAGCCTATGGGGTCTGGGTGAGAGTTTCTCTTTGCATGACACATCTTTCACAGGGCAACCAAACATGTCACTCTGGATATTTAGAATCAGGAGAAAGGTTTGATTTCCCAGTAAATGCAGCTCAGAAGCCCAAAGGCTTCCTTATTAGCCTGTTCAGACAGTAGCTACAGCCACTGTGCTGTTGGAAGGACAGCTTGGAACAAAATACCTAGGGGCCAGAGGCAGTGTTTGGGCCATAAAAAGCCCAGCTGGTTTGTCATCTTTCCCCGCTGTCCATGATTACGGTGTCTGGAAGTGCTTGTCTGAATGCTCCTCTCCTCCTTGGTCTTAGAGATGTTCCTTCCTATAGAGAATGGCTTCAGTCCCTCATGCCATTCCTTAAAAGCCGGGCATGGTGGCGCACGCCTTTAATCCTAGCACTTGGGAAGCAGAGGCAGGTGGATCTTTGTGAGTTCAAGGCCAGCCTGGTCTACAGAGTGAGTTCCAGGACAGCTGGGGCTACAGGGAGACCCTGTCTCAAAAAGGCAAAAAAGAAAAGAAAATCTACATTTGGAGATTCTCCCAAGAGCAGCTCAGGCAAGCTCAGGTAGGTGGACAGGAGCTGAGTGCTTCAGCCAGGCTGATTGTTGATTGATTTCATCTAGTTAATCCATTAATCCAGTTGTCTTTGGCTTGGTTGGCTTTTGTGGCTGTGGGGGCGGAGTTATCCTCCCAGCAGGTATTAAAGGTGGGGTTGTGTGAGTCTATCTGAGATCTCCCGAGAACAACTCAAGCAAGCCCAGGTGCCTGGGTACGGGCTAAAGAGCCCACCCACACCCCCCCCCGCCAACTGAGATTACAAAAGGCATTTCTGAAGGAGGGCAAGCAAAGAAAGATTCAATACAGAGAAGAGGCATTTTAGGACTCACATTTGAATACAGGCAAAGAGAAGCTATATGCTAGGAACACAAAGAAAGGGACAACCACATTGGAAGAGGGCAGGATAATTCCCGCATCAGTCCTACCAACCTATGGGAAATTCCTTCCAGTGGGATCCCCATGAGATGGCCCCAGGACACAGATTCGCAACACAATGGGAACATATTTAAAAAAACTACAACACATTCATAAAATCAAATTCAACAGAACTACAGAAAAGATGAATGAAGAAAAACTCAAGACGGACCTAGAAAGAGAAATGACAAGCTTCCGAGGAAGTGGAGGAAACACTGAAAAGATCCCAGTGCTGAAAAGATCAAGGAAACCAACCAGCAAAGCAAAGAGCTAAGGAAGAATTAGAAGCTCCAAAAGAGGAAGTAGAGTTATACTAAGACCCAAATCAGAGGAGGAAATGAAAAAGGAAAGTCAAACACTCATCCAATCAAGGAAAGGAGTGGAAAAAGCTCAATAAGAAAAAGGAAAGCCAAAAAAGAGCCCAGAACCAAGGAAGAGAGCAGAGATATCAGAGCCTGGAAGATAACACAGAACAAATAAAAACCTCAAGGAAAGATTATTAAGAAAATTTAAAAAATACACAAAAGGAAAACCAGGAACTGTGGTGACACTTATGAAAACGACCCCTCCCCCCACCAACCTCCAATCATTAGGAGTTAGAGGAATGAGAAGAATCGCATACGAGAATGGTTATTGATCAGATCTTCAAACAGAATAATAGATGAAAACTTCCCCAACTAAAAAAAGACAAACTCAATACAAAAACAAAGAAGCTACATAGCACTCCAAACAGACAAGATCAAGAAAAAAAACTCTCCACCGCCCACATCATAGTTTTAAAACTGCTTAGACACCCCAACACAAGGACAAAATCCTCAAAGCCCCAAAGAGAACAAACAAATAAGGGACCTATAAGGGGAAACCTATCGGAATTACAACTGATTCTCATTTGAACTATGAACAGCAAGAAGAACCTGGAGAAAGCATTCCCAGTGTTAAAGGACCAATAACGATGCCAACCCTGGTTTTCACCTATACCCAGCAAAAAAAATGTCGATTATAATTGAAGAGGGAGAAAAACCCTCTCATGACATAAAAGTTGAAATAAATAGTCCAGAAAGACCAACCCTTCAGGGAATACTTGAAGCAATTCAAAGAACAGAAGAAAAAGGAAGCATACCAAAACCTAGGACAACTAGAAAAGAATAATTACATAAAGCAGAATTCAGAAGCCTAAAACTCCCAAACCCACACAATGGCTAACAAAGGCAAATAAGGAAGCAAACAGACCTATCATGACATAACCTTAACATTACAATGGACTAAATTCCCACAAATAAACACATAGGGGACTAGAGAGATTGGAAATTAGGGAAATAATCCATCACATATGCTGTCTACAAGCAACAACATTTACCTTCAAGGGACCCGGGAAACACCACCGTATAAGTGAAAAGGGATGGAAAAATATATTCCAAGCAAAATTGGTACCTAAAAGACAAGCAGGTTGTTGTATATTTTAATATCAGACAAACTAGACTTCAAATTAAAAGAAATGAGAAAGGGACATAAGAAGGCCATTATGTTTTTTGATCAAAGGAACTAAGACACCAGAAGATATTAACAATACTAACAATATATCACTTTACACCAAACTCTGGTGCACCCAAACTTTTATAAAGACGATTCTACCAGGACAACAAACACACACACTAACCCCAAGAACACTCATAGTAGGGAAGGGATATTAATAACCCACGTGAGTCCTTTGGATGGTCAACAGGACAGAAAATAGAGAGATATTTTTGGTGTAATCATAATGAGTTCAGTTTCAGGACCCCTGAACGATATGTACACCAAATTGGGCCTCATATACCTCTACCGAATATCCACCCTAAGTAACCAGAGAATACACTTTCTAACTCAGGTCAACCCACGGAACATCTCCAAAATAGGACCAAAGTACTGGGACACAGAAGGAAACCTTCACAAATAAAAAGATTTGAAATTAAATTTCATGCCATTCCTATCGGACCACATGTGCAATAAGCTCCACACCAAACACTAAGGAATAAGCCCTACTTGGCCTTACAGAACACATGGAGACTAACACACACATTTGAATAATATAATGGGTCAAAGAAGAGGATAAAGAACAATGAAAAGGGCTGTGAGAGATTAGCCTAGCGGTTAAGAGCGCCACCGCTCTTACAGAAGGACGCCGGTTCGATCCCCAGCACCCACATGGCGCTCTAAGAACCTCTGACAAAATCCTCCATTCCGGGAGAAACTCTACAGTTCCAGGGGATCACGTACCACTTTTTTGACCTCCCGGGCGTTGCACGACACTGGGTGACAAACCTTGCATGCAGACAAAAAAAAAAAAAAAAAAAAATTCATTACATAAAAATAAATAAAATTAATAAAAAAAAAAAAATAGAAATTAAAAGCAATTGTTTCCTGGAAAACTGAATGACAAATGGACACAAGAACACAAAAGCTATGGGATTACTTATAAATGCAGTTCATAAGCAGGAAGTGTCATAGCCTGGGTGCCTCACATTAGAAAAATAGAAAAGAGCCACCAAGTAAATATCTAACACTACAGCTAAAAAGCACTTGAGACGGCAACAACAGATGAACCCTAGAAAGCAACAGCACAGGAAGAAATACGCAAAATCAGAGCCAGAAATTCAATATGAAATAGAAACAAAGAAACAATACAAAAAATCAATGAATCCGCCAGAAAGATTTGTTCTTTGACGAAAAGAATAAACAAAGATAGACCAGACCTGTAGGCCCGTGTTAACCAAAAGAAATGAAGGAAACAAACTCCAAATCAATACAATCCATTGAATGAAATGGAAAATATCCACAAACAGAATGAAAGATCCAGAACAATCGTATGGGGAATATTTCAAGAAACCTAATACTCTACCACAAGTTTGAAAACTCAGAAGACGGCGATGTGAATGTTCTATCGAAATCCTGGGAATACCAAAGCTTGGACAAGAAGAGAACCCGGCAGCTTAAACACCCATGATATATGAGAAATGAGGAATGTAGTAAGAAACCATCCACAACTAAAAGAAAAGCCAGGCCCCAGACCGGTGCCCACAGCAGGACTTCCATAAAAAAACATTTCAAAAAGACCTCAAAACATTATTACTCTGGAAAAAACTGTTTAGAACGG
This sequence comes from Rhizomys pruinosus, assembly GCA_009823505.1. Classification (NCBI taxonomy): domain Eukaryota; kingdom Metazoa; phylum Chordata; class Mammalia; order Rodentia; family Spalacidae; genus Rhizomys; species Rhizomys pruinosus. Next base: position 1,745,550 of record VZQC01013731.1, read on the forward strand.
ATTACCAATTCAGCGGGGACATTCTCCCAACTTTCCTTCTCTGAAGCCAACACCATTCTATTAACCAAAACCAGGCAAAAAGATACAACCAAAAAGGAGGAACTATAGTTCCCATCTCTCCTAATGAACACTAGGATGCCAAATTCTAAAACAGGATTTTAGCATTTTTTTACTGGCAAATCGCATACAAACCACATCAAGAAGATCATCATTCATGACCAAACCTGGTTTCATACCAGAGAGGCAGGGGATGGTTCAAACATACCAAAAAATAATAAAACTCATCAAAACACATAACCGGGGAATCCAAAGACAAAAAACCACCACCATTCTCATCTCAATTGATTGCTGGAAAAAGCCTTTGCAAAATTCCAGCATCCCTTCATCCTTAATGTCAGAGAAGGGGGAATTGGATGGGAGGGATCATTTCCTCAATGTAGTCAAAGCCCTATTACAGGAAACCCAGAGCCAAGACATGTCATCTCTAAAACAGGGAAATTGGACAAGACAAATCCTTAAAGGTAGGAACTCGGCACGACTGCCTCCTTGTCACCACTCCTCTTCAATAGAGTGCTAGAAACCCTTGAGAGGACATAAGGCCAAAGAAAAGGAAATTAAAGAGTACTAATTGGAAAAAAGAAGAAGTCAAGCTCGCTATCCCTAGTTGATGATGAATGATTGTATACTTAAGGGATGCCAAAACACTCCACCGGAGAGAAAAACTCCTAGAAACGATAATAGCTTCAGCAAAGTGGCTGAAAGTGATACCAAAAATTAACCTCAAAAAAAAAAAAAAAATTCAACTGGCATTTCTTTCCCAAGAAAACAAGCAATGGAGAAGAAAGCATTCAAAGGAGCCTTTTCCCCACTCCCAATGCCTCAAAAAACAATAAAAATTTACCTAAGAACAAACCTAACCAACGACATCAAAGATCTCTACAACAAAAAATTTTTAAACCCTTAAAGAAAGAAATTGAAGAAGACATCAGCACGATGGAAAAAATCTCCCATGTTCATGGATTGGGAGGAAAATTAACATTGTAAAAATGTCCACTTTACCAAAACTCTAGTATAGACTTAATTTAACGCCAATGCCAACCAAAATCCCCATGAGTTTTCTTCACAGGCTTGGAAAAAAAGTCCTTAAACTTCATTTGGAAAAACAAACGCCCCCGAATAGCCAAAACCATTGAGTGAAACTAGCTACACAGGGGGGGCATCTCTTATACCAGACTTCAAAACTATATTACAGGGCTTACCGTCCATAAAACCGGCTGTTGGTACTGGCACAAAAACAACAGACCTGTTGACCAAGGAACAAAAATGAAGCTCCAAATCTGAGCACATACAAATTCAGCCCATCTTATAATTTGACAAGGGGGTCAAGACGCCACAATGGAGAAAAGACCGCATATTCAGCAAGTGGCCTGTTGGCAAAACTGGATCCTCACCGTAGAAGAATGAAATTAAACCCTTACCTCTCACCCTGTACAAAAGTCAACTCCAGATGGATCCAAAGACCTCAACATGAAAACCCACACTCGAAGCGGTCGATAGAAGAAAAAGTTTGTCAGCAGACTACAAGAATTAGGCATAGAAAATACTTCCTAAAATCAGACAGCAGCTGCGCCCAAGAATTAAGGTCGCACAATTGAGAAATAGGACCTCAATTAAAACTCAAACGCTTTGACATCCAACAGACAAACAATCAAGGGGAACGTCCAAAAAAAAGAAATCTACCAGAGTGGGAGGAAACCTTCACAGGAGACACATCTGACAAATCATTGATTTCTAGAATATATCAACTACTCAACAAACAAGAAAAAAGAGAAAAACAGAAAGACCTGACCCACTCAATAGATGGAGCAAAGAACCTGAACAGGGACTTCACAAATGAGGCATTAGAGATGGCTGAAAAACACTTAAGAAGTGTTCAACACGTCACTCGTTCATTAAGGGGAAAAGCACATCAAAACCACTTTAAGATATCACTCTTCCTCCAATAAGGACTGGTCGGATTCAAGAACAAACAATGATACCAAGTGTTGGAGAAGTTGCGGGGAAAGGGGGAACACTCATCCCCTTGCTGGTGGGGCATGTAAACTCGTACAGCCCCCATGCACGAAGTGTGGAGAAAACCCTCCTTGGAAGACTTGGAATGAAAACTTGCACCCGGCCCAGCCATACCACTCTGGGCATGTACCCTCAGACTCACCCCACTGCAGAGATACATTTGCACGGCCACGTTTATTTCAAGCTCTCTTCACAATACGCAACGGGCTGCTCCTCCCCCCCTCCCTCTCCCCCCGAAAACCCAAAACCCAAATGCCCCTCAACTTATGAGTGGATCGAGGAAAATGTGGTACATTTACACAATAGAGTTCTACGCAGAAGTAAAGAAAGACGGGACATTCATAGCTTTGCAGGAAAATGGCTGGACTAGAGGACATCATGCTGAGTTGAAGTAACACAGTCCCAGAAAAACAAACGACGAATGTATCCTCATCTGTGGCTGCTAGTTGCCAATTACCTAGTTCTCGTACGTTATTTCTTGTTGTAGGGCCCCCTCCTGCAAGCTTTTGTCCAAAGAGTTGGAGTGGAGAGTGATGCATATTGAAAACACCACTACCACCACCAACAACAGAAAAGGGGACGCTTGCTGAATCGAAGAACTGACTGAAAACAGTGAACTTCTGCTTCCACATACACTCACAGTCAAACTCCTCATGGAGAATATTTGAGAAAGACTGAGAAAAAAAAAAAAAAAAAAAAAAAAAAAAATGCATGAGCTCTGGTTGGGGGTGGTTGGATTGGGGGGGGACATGGGTCTAGATTTGTTAAAAAAATAAAAATAAATTTATGTGAAAAAAAAAAAAGCCAGCTGTTTCCTAGCATCTGTTGAAGTATGTTGACAGTATGGATATATAGCACTAGTTCTTATATATTTAGTTGAATGTGTGATATCTACTCAATGAATATCTTTTGTTTTTTATTTTTTTATTTTATTTATTTATTTTTATGTGTATGAATGTACTGTCTGCATGTAAGTCTGTGCACCCGTGTCATGCAATGCTGCGTAGGTCAGAAGAGGGCATCGGATTCCCCTAGAACTGGAGTTCTCCTGGAATTGGAGTTACAGATGGTTCTCAGCCGCCATGTGGGTCCTGGGGATCAAACCCAGGTCCTCTGCAAGAGAGGTCAGTGCTCTTAACTGCTAGGCCATCCCTCCAGCCCAATGAATATCTTTTGAACAGATTAATAAAGGAATGTGATATTAACATAAAAAAAGAAAATCTACATTTGAGGGATAACCACAAAATGGTGGTTACAGACATATAAGATTCTAGTTCACAAACTGTGTGGTTTGAGGTAAATTATTTCATTGCTCTGTCTCACTTTCTTCAATGTTAAATTAAGATAGTAAGGGCTAGAGTAGAGAGAGGGCGCAGAGGTTAAGAGCACTAGCTATTCTTGCAGAGGACCAGGGTTCGGTTCCCAGCACCCACTGTCTACAACTCCAGTTCCAGGGGATCCAACACCCTCTTCTGGACTCCATGGCCAGTACATGCATATGATGTACTTGTAAACATGTGGGTGGGCAAAACACTCATACACATAAAATAAAAATAAATTATTTTAAAAAAAACAGGAATGGCAGCACATACCTTTTGCACTGGGCAGACAGAGGCAGGCGGATCTCTGTGAGGCCAGCCTGATCTACATAGCGAGTTCAGGCCACCTGGGGTTACATGGAAACCGTGTCTCAAAAATAAGATACCATTATACTATCTGTGAGAATTAAGTTCCTATATAGGAGCCATTTAATAAATGTCATTAATATTATTAATTAAATGTTAACCTGTCATTATTTTGATGATGACATTGATGATGATGCCCCTAAAAGCATCAGAGCTAGGAGCTCAGGTTAGTTCTTGACAAACAAGAACTAACCAAGAATCAACCCTTGGGGAGAGGATTTCTGATCACCACAACAAAGCCTGGGGCTGTCACGCCCACAGAATTCTATAAACAACAGAAAGGGGCTGAGAACACAAAATCAAATCTTTTCTAATGAGGCTTCCACAGATATTTGGTGGAAAACACCCAAGAACTGGGTCATTTTTAATATTATCTTTGTTCCCCTATTTTTTACTCCCCCTTAAGAGAATGCATTTGTTCTCTGTACCCTGCCTGGAACACCCTGGTCTCTTTCTTATGACTCCATTAATTATGCATTTGATATCAGCAGGAACAGCCTCTGTCACTGAACATGGCTGCCCCTGGCTGCTTCTGTCCAGAGCAGGGGCAGGTGAAAGGAGATTATCCCTGATCTCTCTTCTGAACTGTGGTTTAGTGATTCAAAGGGCAAGAAGCTCTGTGGGCTCCACTCTGCAGGTTCCCAGGCATTATAGAAATGGTGTTTTCTGCAGGGAACTAAGAACAACGGCACCCCTGGGTCCCACTTTAGATGCCTAGCCTTGGTGCTCAGGGTTGTTTCCAAGGCCACAGAGGTCAGGCAGGGGAAGAGTTGGAATTCACTTGCTTATACTGAGAGTCCAGGCTATTACAGCATGCTCTGAGGGAGTCCAAAGGCAAAGCAAACATTGTTGCTATGCTTTGAATATGCCCTCCACCTTCACATGCTAGAAACTTAGTCCCTGGTACAGTCCCATGTTGACAGCTGGGACCTTTAAGAGGTGATTAGATCCTAAGGGCTCTGAAGCTAGAAGTATCCCCCCCACCCCCCCGCCAACCTTGGTCTTCCCAGTCTCTAGATCTATATGGCATGATTTTCTGCTCTTTATAATTTTCCCGGTCATGGGCATGCTACGATGGCAGCAGATGACAGAATGAGAGGACTGCCTGGCTCCCAACCCACTTGCGGTCTTGATGGAAAATATTGAAGTCCATTTTCTGGTATACAAACTTTTCTCTTAAATGTTTAATTTATTATTTTTATTTTATGTGTATGAGTGTACTGGCTCCGTGTATGCCGGCACGCTGGGTCATGCAGTGCCCATGGATGTCAGGAGAGGATGTCCGATCCTGGAACTGGAGCTGTGCACAGTTGTTAGCCACCATGTGGGTGATGGGAATTGAACCTGGGTCCTCTGCAAGAGCAGTGAGTGCTCCTAACCGCTGAGCAATCACTCTAGCCCATGGCATACAAAATTTGAAGACATAACTCAGCCTTTATTGGACATCTGTCTACCTAGAGCATTTTGGTCCTCAGCACAATCCTTGTAGGTTTTGATATACCCATTTCACTGGCCATTGAATTGAGCTTCACAGAGGTATCAGACTTTTCTCCTGTTAAGTGTGGCTGCAGGGATTCAGCAGCAAGTCTGTCTGGAAAGCCCAGGGGCTTCCCACCCTTCCACACTGTCACTAAGAACAGGCACCACTGAGTTCTAGAAGGAGCTCCAGTTAGCTCCAGAAACACTGTCTGCCTTTGCTGGCTCAGAGCTCTCTGGACTAGAGAGCTCTAAGATGATGTCTCTCAGAGGAGTCTCCATGGAAGAGACTGATTGGCTCTGGAATTCTGGGTTAGACTTAGCTCTTGCAAAACCTTTGGCCACAGGCAGCTCTCCCTCTGCACTGGGACTGGCTTCTCTCTTTTTTCTGGTTGTAATCATCCTATTTATGCCTGAAGACATGTTTGGATAAGCTTCTGGCAGCAGCCCAGCATGGGATCACTTTTGAACCTATACTGGACCTGTGAAACAAAAGACTTCTAGAACATTCCTAGTCATTAGTAAGGAGTTGCAGGCCAGTACAATCTTCATAATGGAAATATAAACAATGACCAGGATTGGGAGATGTAGAAGACACACACATAAGGGAACAGCTATGGAAGCCATCACTCCACCTCAGACCCATGAGGGATACCAACCATCCACTGCTGTCAGAAGACTGGCACTGGGTCCCATTTCCCCAGACCTATCTAAGTCAGCTTTGGGGCTCCAGATGACCTCTGGTCTAATGTTTCCAGTCTGAGTCCTCACCCAGAGCCTTCCACGCCCAGTATCAACAGCATCCCAGAAGAGACACAGCACCATGACTGTACCACAGAGGATGAGGTGCGGACTGAATTTCTGCAGCATTGTGGGCCAGGAACCTTTTATTTTCATTGGGATTTGGGGTAATGAAAAGCATCAGGTGAACCAGTGGAAACTTTAACCAATCACAAGGACAAATGAAATAAGAAAGACAAAAGAGTGTTTACAGACAAAAACTAGTCTTATTACAAATATAAATGTAAGGCCTACTTAAACTGCAAAACTATTAGAGGAACACATAATAGAGAAACGATTTATGACATTGGGCTAGGCAATGATTTTCAGACAAGAACTTCACATACGCCACCAAATACAAACTAAGCAAATGGGATTCTATCAAAATAAACAGCTTCTTACAGCAAAGGAAATTATCAGCAGGATGAAGCCATAGCCTACACGATGAGAAAAACTTTTACAAATCTTATACCCAGTAAGTAATTAGCATCCAGAATTTATATGAATTTATATGAAATTTATATAGAATTTATATGAAACTTGTGCATGGGTAGATAGCTCAAGGGTGGAGACCTTACCTAGCATGTGCAAAATCTCAGGAGTAGAATGTATGTGTAGCTGAAACACCTCAACAATGACAACAACAAGTAATCTGAAAAAGACTACAAATAGCTAACAAATACATGAAAAGGTCCAATAACAGCAATCATCTTCGAGATGTGAATCAAACCCACTCCAGTAGCTATCATGCAAAAGACAAAAGGTGAGCACAGGGGAGGATGTGTAAGGAAGGTTGTCTTTGAACACTGTTGGTAGAAAGGTAAATTGGTGCATCCACTATTGAAGAGTATGGAGAATCCTCAAGAACTAAAAATAGAAACACCAGACAATTCTGCAATCCCACTACTGAGCACGTGCTCAAAGAATGTGGGATCAATGCCAAAGAGACATCTGCAATCCCATGTTCATCGCCACAGTGCTCATAAGATTCAAGATGTGGAATCAGTCTGTGTCCATCAACAGAGCAATGCATAAAGAATTATTATATTATTCAGCCATAACAATGAAATCCTGTCTTTTGCTTTACTATATGTAAACCTTGAGGACATTATGTTAAGTGAAGTAAGCCAGGTGAAGAAGCACAGATACTATGTGAGTTTATTTCTATGTGGAATATAACAAGAGTCAGGTTTGTAGAAGTGGGAGGACAGTTTTGAGAGGCTGGGAAGAGGTCGGATGGGAGAGGTTTGTCAGTACCTACAAAACTTGAGCTATTTGCAAAGACTGTGTTCTGGCATCCTTCACAGTAGGAAGAATGCAGTCAGTAACAATATATATCTTAAAGTAGCCAGAAGAGAGAGTTTTGAATATTTTACCACAAAGAAATGATAAATAGTGAGGTGGTAGATATGCCAATTGCCCCAACATGATCATGATGCAAAGTATCCATGTATCTAAACCTCATAGTCTACCCCAGTAGTGAATCTGCACAATGATTATGTATTAATTAAATTTAAAACTTCTTTTCAGAGAAACAAAGCTTTAGAGTAAGATCAAGTTGGTTTCAAATGCCACCTTCACCATTTGGAAAAAGCTATTTTATCCCTCTTAAGTTCAATTTTTTATTGAAAAAGTGAGAAGAAAAATAGTACAAACCTTATCACTTCTTGGGGTGGGGTTGATGAAATGCATGGAAAGTGGAATGTTCTCTCATGAACTCATTTCACAAGTGTTTTTTTTGGTAACACGTGGGTGGTCGGACGTGCAAGTAATGATCATATATACTGCAGTAAGAAAATCAGGTCCTTCCCCTGTATGACCTTTACACTCAGCAGTGAAGCTAGAAAGTTAAATTCCTTGTTTTAAAATCTGCCATTAAGTACTGTGAACAGGATGTAATGAGAATAAGTAGCAGGAAGATCTACTTTAGTCTGCATGGCCACAGAACGCTTCCATGGGAATTGGTGTCTAAACTGATACTTCATGTAGCCGGCCAGGAGTTCCTCATTCGGTCCTTATAACTACACCCTTGGGGGCTGATTATCCTCATTTTCCAGGTGAAGAGACGAAGACTCGGAGAGGTAGGGTAGCATGCCCATGACACTGGAGCTGGTAACTGGGCTGGAACCCTGGCAGGCATCCTGACAACATCCATGAAAACAAACAGTACAAAACAAAACCTGCCTATATCCCGTGGCTGGATGAGTCCAGTTCTAAGAATGTATACTATGGATAGAGGTTCTCATACAGAAAGTTTTTTTTTTTAATATTTTATTATTTTTTGTGTATGAGTGTATTGCCTGCATGTGTGTAAATGCACCATGCTGTGCACAGAGGTCAGAAGAGGGCATCAGATTCCCTGGAACTGGAGTTACAGGTGGTTATTAGTCACCATGTGGGTGCTGGGAATCAAATCTGGGTTCTCTGCAAGAGCAATCAGTGCTCTCAACCACTGAGCTATCTCTCCAGCCCCAAGAAAGATGTTTAAACAAGGCTGTTGATTACTGAACTCCTGCTGGAAAAAAGAAACAAGAACCAAGCTTAATGTCTATAAATAGGAAACTGGTTAAATGTAACATAATCCTTCTAGCAGAATACTAGACAGCAATAAAAAGAATGGACATCTATATTGCTAACAGAGGGTCATTTACAAGATAGATTGTTAAAGAAGAAAGTAGACATCTTTGTAAAAGATGTCTATACATGTATTTGTTCATACATAAAAGCTCACTGAGAGGATACCACAAAACTAGTACCATTTTCTTCTGAGGAGGTAGGCCAGGGTTCAAGGTTGGATAGAAAAATGACTTTGTATTATTTAACCTTTTGCTATCATTCAGCTTTAAAACCTATATGTATGTTACTTTTGTAACTTTTTTGAGTTCATTAAAAATAACTAAATTTTTACTTTGTCCACTAGTAATATGACCTTTGGTGGTCATTGAATACATCTGGTCCTTACTGGTTCTTGCTTTACAATAAGGAAGTCTAGCTCATGGCAAAATGAAGCCCTGGGCCTACTGCTTTCTGACACTGGACTCCCAGGCCCATGGAAAGTATGGCTTTGTAGTAGTCATGATGTTAGTGATGTGGCTGTCTGTAGCATGTGATGGACTCCCTTGAGTTGAAGATGACTATGAGGATGGCAGGGCAGCCTCCCCTGCTGCTGCCACATGGTGTTGAAAGGCTCAGCAACTCTCTACCCGGCCTGTTCACTGCAGCCCCTTGCATCTTGCACAGTTGCCCTTGAGCATATCCACATTGCTTCTGCTTTGGTACCAACAGAGTCGCTATTAATGGAAAGCTAACAAGTGCTTTAGAGCCCTGATTCTGATTCATGCCCTGTAAATACTTTTTGTTGCCGTTACTGTAGCCCTCTGCAGTCAGGTTCTCTGAGGCATCCATCTAGGATAGCTCTCTGGTCCTCGGTCCATATCAATACTGTCATCACTACACTCACTTTTCTAAGCCCTTGCCATGTGTATGTGTTTAGTCTTTGGCCTGCTCTGTCTCACCACCAGCTGGGGAGGTGTATTCCACCAGCAGTCCTTCATAGTCAGCAGCAACCAGTCATATACATGTGAACATGACAGTAGCCAACGACATACTGGGCCAGCTTTAAAACGCCTCTGGATCACCTTGTTCAGAATGCTTCTCAGCATACACATCCCTGGGCCTCACCCCCAGAGGGTGTGATTCAGCAGATCTGGGCAGGGGCCAGAGGATTTGCATTTCTAACAAATTCCCAGATACTGCTGCTGCTGCTGCTGTTAGTACTGGATCCAGGCTTTGAGACTACTGAACAAAGGGAAAGGCAAACAATGCTCTAAGACAAAAATGGATTGCAGGCTCCAGAGCTGTCAGGTGCACCGGGGAGGATCCCCGCCCAGCGACACTGACTTCCTGAGTCTGCCTTATCCTTCTCCACCTCTAATTTCAGGGCAGGCATCGGCTTACCAGAGCTCCCAATTGGGCGGAGTTATTTGTCTTTCCAAAGACAAAATAAAACAAGAAAAGCAACACCAAACAAAAAGCCAGCCTGGAAATATTCCTCCTTGTCAGAGAATGGGTGGTCAGTGCCTGGAGAAATGCACCCGTGGTCCTTGCTTCGGCCAGGATGTTAATTTCAGAGTGAGTGCCAGTTAGAAAATTGCAGAGCACACAATTAAACAGGTTCTGCCTCTGACTTCTGCCATCTTCATAAATTATTCACATTCCCCAGCATTGACTATGTCTACCCTCCTCAGACCCTCTCCGTGACTGCTCTCCTTTTTCATTTACAGCTATGGAACAATTATTTTCATCTGGCAGTGGCTTTTATCACTCAGGATTCTCTGCAGCTGGATCAGTTCACACCTGCCAAGTACAACAAAATCCTGAATAAGTAGGTTGCATTCTTGGATGTCCTGAAGAGGGAGGGGTTTTGTGAGGTACACTGAAATGAAGCTTGAAATGGGTATTTTTTGCTCCTTCTAGGTACGGGGACATGAGACAGCTCATTGGCTTCTCCATCCGTGATATGTGGTACAAGCTTGGTGAGTAGACACCCAGCAAGGAGCATCAGCATGTGTCCACTGCCTTCCTGAAGACCAGCTCCCACCCTGCCCTTCCAAGCATATGTGAATCTGCTTCTGTGTGATGCTCTCAAGGGGCAATAAATTCAGACAGGGATTTATGAGAGGGCGGGAGGGGCAAGGCTGCTCTAAGTGCTTCCTCATGCATCATGAGTGCTTGCTACTGATTGGAGGTGAGCTGTTCTGCATCTTACCTGATATGGTCCAACATCTTCCACACATCATAAGGGAGAAGTAGGCTTTTGGGAGATGACTCCAGAAGCTTCGTTACCTCAGTGAGCTGCAATATTGATTTATGGTTACCTGAGAAGGGAAGGATAGAAGCAGGGAGGACTTGATTGACATTCTAAGTGAGGCCAGTGTTAAAGAGACCTTACTGAACTTCTCATCCCATCCTTTAGAAACACTCCTCTCTCCTTTTATTGATCAGAAAACTCAGAAAGGAAGTAATTTGCTTGAGCTCGAACAACCAGAAGTCTTGGAGCATGCTTGTCATTCTGTGAGGACAGGTCCCATTAATTTGCCTATAGGCTGAATTCTGCTCTATAAACGTGCTGCCTGGCTGGATGGCTGAAATTTGGATGGACGAGTGAATGGAGAGCAATGAAGAGTGAGGAATTCCATTTCATCCTTTGCCTTTCTCCTTTATTCTCTAGTGCTTAACTGGTCTGCCCTAGGCTTGGCTGCTGCCCCTCGTCAATAGAGCATCTCTAGAGGCTATGCCTCTTATGGATTTAACCCTAATAACCACTCTAGATTTTACTCCTGCTTCCCCAGACCTCTTCATAGCTGCTGGTCTCCATCAGATTTCTCTGGATGACAGTTACTTGTGCTTTAAAGTAAGGCCTACCTTCTGCTGGGGGAGGGAGCACAGCACAGTGAAAAGCTTATCGATCTGGTTTCCGTGGTTTCTGGTGACATAAGACGCCAGTAAAGAGTGCACCTTTGATGACAGGGAGGTCATGGGTTTTCTCACAAAGCAGAACAGAGGATCTAGGCCCAGAATACACTGTCATGTCTCTGTCCAGGGCTTTGTTTTGTTCGTTTACAAGCCATGAAGCTTCAAGCGAGATAATTTTGCATCCCTGGTCGTAAGTAGAAGAAACAATACCTTCTCACAAGGTGCATATGGAGGTCATAAGAGAAAAAAATGAGGGTGGATGGAGCCATGGAGGCCAGCACAGCCTCGTTAGAGCCCTTAGCCCCACTCTTGCTCTGGCCCATTAGGATGGAACCTAATTCTGCTGTTCTGGCTCCTTTGTCATCCAGGCTCTGCCCAGTGCATATGACTAAGGTTCAAATAATGTGGTCTAGCTAGTAACGTGGGAGAGTGAGGTGGGGAGGGCAGTTTAACCCACAGAGATTCTACCAAGCAGGTGCTGTCAACATTCGGGGTTGTAGCGACTGTTCTGTGTCTTGTGAGGTATTGACGCATCATTCCAGTCTGTGTCCACAAAAGTGCTGTAACTGTTGAAAACCTCTCTAGGTATTGACACATGACCCCTGGGAGTACTGCTCATTCTATATTTTGCCTGTTACTTTCTATACAGACAGGGGTATCAGAAATGCTTTCTTTTAGTCATCATGGGTTAGTTCACTTTTTGTAACTATGACCAAAATACCTGGGCAAACACTTGGAAAATTACTTATTTGGGCTTGTGGTTTCAGAGGTTTGTGGCCCACAGCCCTTGGCTCTGTGAATTCTGGGTCTGTGGTGAGACAGAACATCATGGTGACAGGACCGTATGGCAGTCCAATTCATAGTAGACAGGAAGTGGATGGGGTAGGGTGGTAAAATACAGCTCTCCTCTCTGCGAGGACACAAAGCCAGAGACCTATGTACAGTCGTGCCACCTCTCACAGTTTCCATCTCCTCCCAAACTCAGTTGACATCAGCTAGGAACCAAGCCTTTAACATCTGAGCCTGTGTGAGGTATTTCCTATTCCAACCCTGGCACGATTGCTTTGCAATAAGGAGATAGAGACATAAGTTGAGGCACGTATATGAGGAGAAGCAGGAGGCCCTGGAGCAAAGTGCAGCAGACAAGCTCCACAGAAAGCAGAGTGGGCTGCTGTCCCCAGCTGATGGCCATCCGGCTGGACTGCAAGCCTATCCCTGCTATATCTTCTGGTTTTTCAAAAGCCAGAAAACTGGGTCTTTGTCATGCATTTTCCAATGTATGAACATTAGTGATGATTAATTGAATGTTTTCAAAACATTGCATGCTCCTAAGGCAAGGATGGGGCCCAGATTCAGTTTGCTTTCCTACTTGCACACTGTGCTTCTAATAACAGAGACTAGCTGAAGCTGTGCTGGGCCCCATTCCCAGCTCCACACCCGGGGCTCTACCACACTGCAAACCAGGGAGCCGTGCTTTGTTTGTCTCAAGTGCCCCCACACAGCCTGCTCTTTTCTGAATGTCCTTCATTGCATTGTTTTGCACACAGAAGATTTTATTTAGATATAGATTATGTTTTGGCAAGCATTCCTGTACTCCCAATTATGCTGATGAATGAAAAGATGTTACCAAATATTCCACCTGCTTAGAATCCCAGAACATCAGAGATGGAAAGGCCCATTAGAGATCATATTGTCCAGCATTTTTCAAACATTTATTTTTAGCTGAGGGCCAATAAAAAAAAATCCTGCTCAATAAGTAAATCAGATGAAAGGAGAACTATTCCAGTCAAAGTTAGCAGGGGGCTCAGAGCCTGTTATAAATGGCCTCTCGGCTCTCCCAACATAGACCCCTGAGAATAATTGGAAAGGGGGTTCATCTGGCCAAACCCTCATGTTACCAAGGAGGAAACTGAGACTCCAGAAGGAGAAAAGTTTTGTACACAGTCATTTAGTGGATTAATAATGAAGGAAAACAAACAAACAGGCTGCCAGACATAGCACAGACTTCAGTGCTACTGAAAATACCTTCAGGATGAATGGACACAATTAAAAAGACCTGTGCCGATTTACAGGAAAGAGCCCTCGACTGCGGTTGTGACTGCCCTCAGGGACGGCGTTTTCTGGGATGGGTAGGAGGTGCCGAAGAGCCATGGTAAAGAATAGAACCCGAAGGCCACTCCATGAACTAGAGCGGTGGTGTCACCTCTGGCATTATTGACTTACTGAAGACCCAGTCTCCAGAGAATGCCATTCCATTGGTCCTCACTCGAAAGATGCCCACTTCAGCAAAACGTAAAAGAAGCTTTGCCAGAAGGACCACCCCTTCGCCTCTTGGCCGGACTTCTGAGGGAGAAGAAGGTCCCTCAGGCTGAAGTGGTCTATCCTGTCTCCCCAGGCTTATTCTCATTCCTGACATTCTTTCTCCTTCTCTGTCTCCTTTGAAAAGAGCAGAAAGCTGAGGCAGAGAGGATGCAAGGTTGCCTCACTGGTACTCTACCCAGTTGCTCTGTGCTAGTGTTAGCACAGTAATGAGATTAGCCTGGTAATCCATACCAGGCCGAGCTCTGAGTTCATTAGGGACTGATGTAGTGAGATCACTGCCTGGCTAATGACAGGCTCTAAAGAGCAGCTCCTGCAATAGCTGAGCTCTTCTGTAGCAGCGTTTGATGATTGCCCATGCAGTAGCTATTCTCTTCTTCCTGCACAACTGGACCCTGCTTAATTTTTTACAACTAGCTTAGCTAGCAATGTCTTGGATTACATGGTGGTCATGTGACCCAGATCTTTCCCATGAGAACCATCAGGCACATATGTGCTTATGGGGATTCAGAAAAGTATCTCTTCATGGTGGGGGGGGGGTGGAGGAGGATGCAATAAGTACAGCAAATCACTGTTCATAGTCCTTGCCCCTCTTTCTTTCTGGAAAATGATATAATGCCTGGACAGGCAGCAGCTGTCTTAAAGCCATGAGGACAAAAATCACAAGTTGAGGATGGAGAAGCACCTTGGACCTGACCATCTTCTGACTTCTTGCTAAAGAACCTGAAAACTTCAGACTAGCCATGATAGATTTTTTATATTTTCTAACTAATAAATCATCTAATTAAGCACTCTGATTTTCTAGGTAATGCACCTGAGTTAGGTCCAGAGAAAAACAGACATTCCCAAGGTTAACAAACAAATAGTTGCATGAGCTGAGGTTAAAACCAATTTGTCTCTGGACCCCAAGTCTAATGTTCTTATGAATAGTTTGTTTTTTTTTTCCCCAAAGAGTTTACATTTTCAAAGGGTAAGAAATAGTTAACTATGTTTTTCAGAGACTACCAATAATGAGTAAATCATCATGCATGTTGATTTTTAAAATTTTGCTTTACTGCCAAAAGCAATCAGGGCATCATCATCATCATGAACATCAGCGTCATCTTCTTATTAGTAGTCTATGGCAGCCATGTGATTATAAGTAGAGCTAATTGCAAGGCTTGGATCTCAGTCTTGAAGGTTAGTTAACATTCTTCTGGAGAGAGTCTAAAGGGGTGTGTGTGGAGGAGGGGTTGGAAGAGGAGGCATCTGAAGGGAGGTCTTGGTGAGGAGGACAGCCTGTTGCGGAGGGTCCTGTAGACACTGAAGGGTTCACGCCATTTATGTTTAGATCCTGAGGCAATGCCAACTGTACAGCATCCTAACATTTGATTTCTGCTTGGCATGAAGCAATGCTAATTTTGCTAAAATGACTTTGCACTTAACCCTCCCACATTCCTTTGGTTTAATGGCAGGCTGCTGTAGTAACAATAATCATTTAGAAGAAAAACAGCAGTGCCTTGACCACATGTGTGGGAAGGTCACTCCTGGCAGACCTGTGAGAATGATTAAGCTATTTTCTCTAAGCTCCAGAGAATGATAGAAAGGTTGTGGAAAAAATAAGGCCTGAGTTATACACTGGCAGGAGCAATCTACTTACTATCTAGTTGGGAAAAGTAAGAATACTGTTATTTGTAGTGGAATTTGTAGTGTAGATTCAAAAGTTCAGAGATACGAAGAACATGGCTCCTGAAAGGACCAACGAGTGGGTGGTCCATACCAGAGCTGAGAGAAAGATGCAGAAAACCCAAGCGTTCCAGGAAGCACCCAGCTTCAGCAAACATCCTTCTTAGGATTCCTTAGGACTCTGGGAGGCTGTCAGAACTCAGAAGGGGAAGGACACCCATTCTTCCTCAGAATTCTGACTTTAGTTCTGCCCAAGCCTTGGTGTTTAAGCACAGTGAAGCTCATTTTAGATTTTCAGTCTCCAGGATAATGAGATAATTTGTTTTAAATCATTCAGTTGATGATGAGTTCTAACCTTAGCCACAGGAAACCAATACAAACATCTGAATGCCATGTGGGTGGGATTAAACCTGAAAACAGGTTAGTGACACAGTCCCTGACCTCATGGACAGGTGGCTGTAGCACTGAAAAGTTGATGTTCGTTGCAATTATTTGGTTATGGTTGTAAAGATGAAATAACTGTGCATCAGAAACTTGAGACTCACAGAGAGCCTACGAAGATCCTCCCCGGTGAGTGGGCCATGGACCACCCCAATGAGGAAGAGCGGAAAGCTCTTCATTTTATAGAACTGTCCTGTGGAAGTAGAACATGAGCCACCTGTTTAATTTTAAATACTGTAGGTCCATACTAAGAGAGTGTAAGGGCCGGCACGGTGATAATTACCTGTAATCTCGGCACTAGGCAAGTGAAGATGAGGATTAGGAATTCCAAGTTCATCATAAACCACTTAAGGAGTTTGAGGCCAGCTGGAGTTGCAGGACATTCTGTCCTGCGAGAGAGAGAGAGAGAGAGAGAGAGAGAGAGAGAGAGAGAGAGAGAGAGAGAATATTAAAATAAAAGAATGAAGTTTATTTGAATGGCACGTATGTACTTTATGATGAGGTTATATACCCAATAACTTCATCATACACTGAAAATATTATAAATGAAAAATGTATCATATATACCTTCACCTAGCTTAGCAACACAGTGTACCATGCAGTGTTGGCTACTTCCCATGGTACCATGCAGTGTTGGCTACTTCCCATCTCAGTGGTAAGACTGGCTAGGAGATGCAGCTCTTTCCTGCCAGCATCAAAGGAGAGGATTGGATTGAATATCAGTAGCCTGAGGAAGATCCAAATTCAGAATTAAAAGTACAAGGCTGGGGATGTAGGTCAGTTGTAGAGTGCTTGCTTAGCATTGCTGGATTTAATCCCCAGCATAAGTAAGTAAATAAACATTATGTAATATAGTATATAATATATATATAATATATATAATATGAATATATATATATTTCAAAGTAATTTCTATGAAAAGCATTTTGGAGGGGTGCGAGGAGATGCCTAGCGGTAAGAGTGCCGACCGCTCTGAAAGAGGACCCTGGTTTCGATCCCCAGCACCACACATGGTGGTGAGAACTGTCTGAAACTCCAATTCCAGGAGAACTCCAAGTTCCAGGGAATCCAAACCCCCCTCTCTGACCTCCGTGAACATTGCACAACCGGTTGCACAAACCGACATGCAGAACAAGTAACATTCAAGACACATACAGAAAAAAAAAAAAGAAAAGCTTTATGTTTTGGTACTAGTATAAAGTTGAAAATCGTAAACTGAATTTTTAAGTCAGGGATGGTCTATATCTTATTTAACATAATATTCCAAAGTATTTGGACTTCAACAGGTAATCAGTATAAAACATTCTTAAGTTTTGAAAAACTCTTTCTTTGATTAGGTGGCTTTTGTCGATTTCCCCCATTAGGATGAATTAAGGGCTGTGGGTTCCCTTATATGGCCTTGTTACTTGAGGAATGATCCTCCAATCCATTCCCTCTAGGACTCTAAGCATTAAGGGATGCTGGACTTTGTCAAAGGCTTTTTCTGAAGTCAATTGAGATGATCATGTGGGTTTTTTGTCTTTCAGTCCATTTATATGCTTGATAATGATATTAGCTGAATTTCATATGTAATGAACCATCCACTGCATGTCTGGTATGAATCCAACTTTGTCATGATGGATGAATCGTCTTGATGTGGGTCTGTATGCATATTGCCAGTTCTGTTTAGATTTTGGCTCTGTGTTTTATGAGGAGATGGGTCTATAGTTCTCCTTTATGGTTGGGGTCTTGCCTGGTTTTGGTATTAGAGTGATGCGGGCTTTACAGAATGAATTTGGGAGAATCCCCTCTATTCCTTCTGAGCAATTTCAGTAATAATGGTTGTAAGTCGTTTTTGTAATATTTTATAGAATTTCTGCCGTGAAACCAATCTGGCCGGGCTTTTTTTAGTTGGGAAGTTTTTTAATATCACACTTCCAATTGCTTCATATATTAGGGGTTTATTTAAGCTTGCAGTCGCTTCTTGGTGAAGCGTTGTGATTTCCCCAGGATTCAGATATTTAGCCATTTCTAATCTGCTAGGTTTCAAACTTGGTAGAATATCGGTTTTTGAAGTATTCCATATGATTTTTTCTGGATCTTTTCATTGTCTGTCGGAATATTTCCCCTTTAATCACGGATTGTATTGATTTGGATAATAGGTGGATTTTTGTACACTTAGAGTCCATATCCCTCTTCAAGTGCTCATAGCATCTGGGTTGAGTCCTGGAGCTCTAGAATATGAATATTTAAGAGTTTGCTTTCCATGGCACATGTGAAGTGGGGCTAAGAGTGGGAGTGAGAATGGGGAAAGGAAGGAGGGGCCATGTGTGAATGTCCAGGGGATAGGAAGGGAGGGGCCAGGTGGTAGAATGTCCAGGGAAAAGGAATGGAAGGCATGTGTTGGAATGTCCAGTGAAAGGAAGAGGAGGGGCCCAGGGTGAGTTCCAGGGGAAAGGAAGGGAGGGGCCATGTGTGAATGTCCAAGGAAAGGAAGGGAGGGGCCCTGTGTGAATGTCCAGGGAAAGTAGGGAGGGCCAATTGTGTGAATGTCCAGGGGAAAGGAAGGGAGGGGCCATGTGTGAATGTCCAGGGGAAAGGAAGGGAGGGGCCATGTGTGAATGTCCAGGGAAAGGAAGGGAGGGGCCATGTGTGAGGTCCAGGGATAGGGAAGGAGGGGCCATTGTGTGAGTGTCACAGGGAAGGATGGGATGGGCCATGTGTGAATGTCCAGGGGAAAGGAAGGGAGGGGCCATGTGTGAATGTCCAGGGGATAGGAAGGGAGGGGCCATGTGTGAATGTCCAGGGGATAGGAAGGAGGGGCCATGTGTGAATGTCCAGGGGATAGGAAGGGAGGGGCCATGTGTGAATGTCCAGGGAAAGGAAGGGAGGGGCCATATGTGAATGAATGTCCAGGGAAAGGAAGGGAGAGGCCATGTGTGAATGTCCAGAGGAAAGGAAGGGATTACCTGTGTGAATGGGTCCAGGGGAGAGTAAGAGGGGCCATGTTTGAATGTCCAGGGGAAATGAAGGGAGGGGCATGTGTGAATGTCCAGGGGTAAAGGAGGGAGGGGATGTGTGAATGTCCAGGAATAGGAAGGGAGGGGCCATGTGTGAATGTCCCAGGGAAAGGAAGGGAGGGGCCATGTGTGAATGTCCAGAGGAAAGGAAGGGAGGGGCCATGTGTGAATGTCCAGGGAAAGGAAGGGAGGGGCCATATGTGAATGAATGTCCAGGGAAAGGAAGGGAGGGGCCATGTGTGAATGTCCAGGGGATAGGAAGGATGGGCCATGTGTGAATGTCCAGGGAAAGTAGCAGGATGCACTGGGGAGCAGAAAGCTGGCTATGGAAGGAATACAGGTGAGCACTGCACAAAGCCACAAAGGTGACATCCAGCCAAAGGATGTGCACAGCCCCATGCTTGCTGTGGAGCATCCATGAGGGCGGACTAGAAAGGATTCAACAGACCAGGAAACAGCGTGGAGGGTCCAGGTGTTCCCGAGTGTTGTGGAAATGAAGGCCATCTTGACCTTTTTCCAGGTCAACTCCTTGCTCTAAAAGTGAATTAAAAATAAAAAGCATTAACAACAGCAAAATGAGCCCTCTGCAAAGTCCATGAAAAAGCCCAGCAACTTCCGTAAGGTGGAATGGTAGTTTAAAAAACATTGCCTTTTAGGCCGGGCATGGTGTCATATACCTTTAATGCCAGTACTCACGAGGCAGAGGCAAGTAGATCTCTGTGAGTTCAAGGTCAGCCTGGTCTACAGAGTGAACTCTAGGCCAACTGAGACTAAAGAGAAACCCTGTCTCAAAAAAATCAGTATATATATTATATATATATATTATATATATATATATATATATATATATATATATATATATATATAGTGTAGAACCCAAAGAGTTCCTCGCCACCACCACCTCCATCTCCACCATCATAATCAGTATCAACACTTAATGAGTCCCCTCATGTACCAGACACTGTGCAAGAACTTGTGTTTCCATTTGCTCATTTAAGTTTCTTGACCATTCTACCCAACAAGTTTATTATGATGTCCAGATGCAGAGAGGACTCTGGAAGTCCTGAGGTTGAATAACAAGCACAGTGCCACACAACCACAGACTGAGTAGCAGAGGTGGGACCTGACCTAGGGTGTCAGCCCCAGAGATTGCACAGGGCCTGGAGGAGGGCAGGGCCAGGCGTCTCCCAGTGTTGCCAGAAGATGAAGGAGAGAGAGCTATGCACTCTTCCTTCCCCCCTTTGAACTGAGTCACATTTTCTTTATGGCCAGCCCAGCCTTATTTGTGAGTCTTCACGAGGCTTGCCTGGCTCTGGAATCTGAGAGCTCATTATTTACGCTGTCTTTGTTCATGTCAGGGTCCCAGGGTCCGTGACAGCTTCTAGCCAACTATGTAGTCTCAACCCCATCTGTCCCATGCCAGCCGCTCAGGGTCAGTGGCCTGTCTAGCTTCCTTCTCAGTCAGGTTCCAGAGATTTCCTTCCTCCCCCCTTGCTCATCCTCTTAGTGTTCTCAGACCCTCAGTGTTCAATTATGATCCTCTCTGGAGAGGAGTGAGGGGCAGTTCTGCTGGGTGGATGAGCAACGAGGGGCAGGCACACAGGACCCCTCACCTTCCATATGCCAAGGCTTCCCCTGAACTCTTGTTACCAGGTCTCCTCCCAATACCCTGTGCCACATCTGACATTATCCTCCCAGCTCATGAGCGCTTTAACAGCCTTTTCTAACTGGTATCTTCTCCCAGTGATATTCAGCCTCTACTATATGAAAAAACAAAACCTTAAACCAATTTCTTCCTTTGCTTCTCCCTCATCTACAGCAGCAGGTGTGTTTTTGAATGAGATTTTTTTTTTCAAAATGAGTTTGTATTCAATTAGCTATAAATATGTTCTCTCTGTGAGTCTGTGTCTAATGTATACAAAAATGCATAAACACATGCACACATTTGGTTATTTAAACAAAAATTCAAATGTGTTAAATTTCTATTTTTATGTAATGGAATAAAATTTCTTTAGGCTATTGTGATCCCACTGTATTTAAAGATCAGCATCTCTTTCTCCTCTTTCCATATTCTTTCAAATATCTTCTCAACAGACTTCAGAGAAAATAGGCCAAAAGTAGATGAAATATCCCTCCTCCATGATTTGTCCACTCTTTATTTTTAAAAATATTTTATTTACTATTTTTCTCTTATATATATGAGTGTAATGCCTACATGTGGGTAAGCACATCCATGTCATGCAAGCCAGAGATCAGAAGAGGCTGTGGATTGGCCTGGAGTGGTCATTAGCTGCCATATGGGTACTGGGAATTGAACCTGGCTCCTCTGTAAGAGCAGCCAGTGCCCTTAACCACTGAGCCATCTTTCCAGCCCCCTGTCTACTCTTTATTTTAAAGCATTTTAAATACATCCTTATCATGCCAGTGCCCTCTAGGATTCTACATGTCTTTATTTCATAAGCAATCACTCCATTCCCTGGTAGCTTATCTGACAGTTTCCCATTTACCTTGTACCTATTAATGCACTCTGAATTTTAAAACCCTATTGTGGTTTGAAAAAGACTTAAAGATGGATCTTGAAGGACAAAATCAGAAACCTAGATTAGCTATTGCTAGAAACCAGGTATAAAGTAAGATTTCTTCCTTTTTTTTTTCTATTCAGGTCAAACTGAAAACTTGAAGTTCAAATGTAATCCAAATGCATTGTCTAATGGAGCTGATATGCTAGAAAAGCTTCTTCCTAATTCGCTCCCCTCTCTGCCTGAGTTCATTATTTCATCCTCACAACTGAGGGTATTATTCCTAGAATAATGCCCTTTTTACCTGGATTCTAGGAAATACCCCAACATTAAACCTCATTCAGGCTGCATGAAAATTCATTTTCTGCCATCTTTCCTCTGGGCTCCTTTTCTCTCCGTTCATCAAAAGGAGCCATGCCAGGCTGCACCCTGAGGAGCCCTCTGCCCATGTCCTTGCTAACAGTGGAGGAAGCCAGGCTGCCTCTCAGGCTATGGAACTCAGGAGGAGAGAGACCCAGCTGCAGAGACGCAGCTGCAGACAGCAGATTCATGATGTCAGTTTCAACAGTAGCATTTCTGGAACGTTCCTGCCCTTCTTCTCCAGGGACTGTGCGCTTCCTGAGTGCTGCTGTTCACTTCTCACCTCAGCCATCTTTGAGCATGTTCTGAGTCTCTGTGGTTCATTTGTAGCAACAGCACAGTGTTAACAGCTAGTGTCATGTCCCCCCATAGATCAGTAAATAATGAATCGCTTATTCTTGTGTGTGTGCACGTGTGTGTGCATTTGTGTAAATACAGGAACACATGTGCCATGGCCTGTGTGCAGAGGTCAGGGGACAACAGCTGGTGTTTTATGTTCACATTCCCCCTCTTCCATCTTCTCTGAGGTGAATCTCTGCTGTTTGTTTCCACTGCATCTACCAGGCTAGCTGGCCTGCCAGCTTCTGGGATTCTTCTGTCTCACCTCTGGACTCTCAAAGGAGCATTGGGCTTATAAAGGCTTGTGCTTCATGTCCAGTTTTTACATGAGTTTGGAGATTCAAACTCAGATCCTTGCCCTTAAGCAACCATTCCCCCCCCCCACTGAGCACACAAGTCACTCCTTTCTCTAATATTTTATTATTTTTATTGTGTATGTATTAGTGTATTGGCTGTATGTATGTAAATGAAACCATGTCGTTGCCCACAGAGGACATTTGATCTCCTGGAACTGGAGTTACAGATGGTTGTTAGCTGCCATGGGGATGCTAGGAACAGAACCCAGGTCCTCTGCAAGAGCATCCAGTGCTCTTAACTGCTGAGCCATCTCTCCAGCCCATGATTCACTTATTCTTGAAAACTATCCTGTAACATGAATACTGTTATCACCCCAAGTTGTTGAAGAGGATATTTAGGTCCCGAAGAATGAGAAACTTGCCCAACATTACAGCTCATTATAGGGTTCAGTTTATAGCTTGGGCAGCCTTGCTCCAGACGTATTACCCTCGGTTGCTTTGTGCTTGCCCCGGGATGCTGACTCTGCGTGGCCCTGTACCAAGTGTTCTCGGACATATTTTCACAGGATCTGCTCAACAGATGAGTTTGTTTTGCATTTTTGTGAGCCATGTATCCAAGTCACACAGCTAAAGAGTAGAGGAGCTGAGCAAACCTCCTTCCTTGTTGGACAGACACAGACTGGGCTTCTGCTCTGTCCTTCTCAGCTTCCTGTACATTGAGAACAGGCTCTGGGCTCTGCCCTTGGGGTGCTCTCAATGAGGAAAGCAGGTGTCAATCAAACGAATCTCTAAGCAAAGACATTTTAACAAAAGCTAAAAAGGCAGACGAGAAGGAGTCAGAATAGGTATCTGATCTAGCTTGGGTAGGGAGATGGGGTGCAGGGGGCCCTGTCTAGGAATATCTGAGCCAAGGTGGGTACCACTCAGGGATAGAAGGTGGTAAAGCCAAAGGGGTGCTAGGGAGCCGGCAGAGAAGAGAGCTTCCTTAAGAAAGGCAGAGGACAGTTTTACTTCTCATCCACCTGTGCCCCTTTTCTAAGCCTAGGGAACAATCTGCGGAAGAGGGGGCGTGGTAGAATGTAAAGGCTGCGATTGGGGTGAATGGTGAAACTACAGCGATGTAGTCTGGACACTCATTTGATCAACTTGATTGAACAAACAACCTGTCACCCCCCGCCACTGGATGGTGGGGACTGTGGGTATGGGCACAACAGTCTGTAGAGTTGGTTTGCACGAAGGATTCTTATACTCATGGATTATTCAACTTATAGCGAAAAAATAAAAAAAAAACCTGAAAGATGCCAGGCGCTAGTTTAGGGCAGAATGCACGATCTGGGAGGGGGTGGGGTGGGGGTAAGGAAAGGGAAATATGCCTGATCTGAATTGGAAAATGATGTATGAAATGCACAAACCATCAATAAAAATTAAATTAAAAAAAAAAAGAAAGGCCTTAAAGTGGAGGAAGCAAGGGGGTTGTGGCATTGGAAGCAGGCGGGTGGGGCTAGAACCCAGACAGCAAGGGAATGCCCTGCAACCGGACAGAATGAGTCAGAAGTTGCGACTCATCTGTCCCCAGATGATGCCTTAACTCCCAGTGTGTCCTAGCCACACACCGGCAGGTTCTTTGCAGCAGCAGGTTTAGCGTTTCTCATTTCATGAAGCTCCTGTTCGAAGCACTTTATCCAGACCTCGGAGACATGGTTTGTGATGCACAGGGACGTAATTCCAAACATCCCCACATAACCACCGTCACTGAGTTAACCCTGTAAACACTGAAGCGGTTACACACCCACGGTTTCAGCCTTCATAACAGCTCTTGCTTGGGATGATGCATGTGCCTCTCAGAGCAGCTAATCAATATATAATGCTCAAAGCTGCCTGGCTGGCTCGAGGTAAACAACTATGTAAGTGTTAACTCTCATCTGGGCTTTCCTCTTCCTTTTTTGTCCTTTCCCCAGCTTTTAGGAACAAGGCCTGTTTTATGTGCCTATGTCCCTCTTCTCTTGCAGGCCAGAACAAAATCTGCTTCATCCCAGGCATGGTGGGCCCTATATTAGAGATGACACTTATCCCTGAGGCTGAGCTCCGGAAAGCCACCATACCAATCTTCTTCGACATGATGCTGTGTGAATATCAAAGGAGTGGAGATTTCAAAAAGGTAAAAAATGAGGTTGGAAATTCACGCCAGCATCCCTAATCCCCAGCCCATTTCCCCATAATGATATCCTCGTTCCATCTGCCTGAGCTTCATTCAGAGGCTCCGAGGCAGGACAGGGGCATTTATTCATATGCCCAGAATGAGCTGGCAGTTTGGATTTGGTCAGTATTCTATCACATGTTTCTGCCTGAGGCCAAGATGAAAATGTGCTTTCTTACTGTGTATCTGCGCCGTCCTTTCTGTAAGGGAATCTCACTTCCAGACGCAGTGGCTCCCTGAAGCTGGGTTCCAAGGCCACCTCTCCCGCCACCTCCACTTGCTCCCGTCTTTATCTCGCACTTCATCTACCTGGATGACTTTGAAGATCTATATTATCTAGAAACAAAACTGGTCCTGAGAGCGAGGTGTCACATTCAAGCTGTGCTTTGTGGTAGACAGCAAATGGAGTTAGAGGCCTGTCACTCAGGAGTGGCCAGTATATGTGTCTGGAATAAGAGACTACTTCAGCACAGGAGTCAGAAGTTGTGGAAGTGAGGAGGATCCTTGGGCTAAGTATTTTGCATTAGAAATCAGCTCTCTTAAAGAGTGAGGACATTATCATGGTAAAATCATTCCAGAAGTTTTGGCAAGGGCAGAAATGCCCATTCCCACAGTAGGTGCCTGCACCACCATGTTCTCATGTCATTTCCTTGTTGGGCTGCAAAGTCACAGCAAGGCTGCCTGAGGACCTCCCTGTGTCCTGATCCCGTCCCATCTGCCCTGCCCCAGAGAAGCCTGCTTGTTCTTCTAACCTTCAACTGGGTCCTCCAGAGCACATCCCAGTTGCTGTGTCCTTTAAGAGGTCGTCACTCCTGCGGCTGCCTTTTCGTCTAACAGGGGTCAGCATGTTCCACACTGTCTCCATCTACACTCATTTCTGTGTATATATCAGGCTCTTCCTCAACCTCACCTGACCAGAATGACAATGGTGACAGGGCGGAATACTGAGCCTTCACTGTGACAGACATGACCTATAATGTCCTTTCTTGAATGCATGCAGTCTCTCTTATTATCTCTCTGGTAGGTAACACCATGTGCCTATCTTACAGATGAAAAATATGAAGCTTAGAGAGGTGAAACTGTTACTGATAGTTGATGTCTGGACAGGATGTTCTAGGTTCTTGGCATTTTAGTTAAATAATGGAAATAAAGTCACACAGAGATCACAAAGTAGTAAAGTACTCAAAAGCAAGTGGCTAACACAAATCACATACATTGACAGCAGAGGCAGCTGGCCATCTTCCTGGAAGAGTGCTGAGGGGACAGGTTATTGTCTAAGTTTCCTTAGAGTCCAGGGCAAGGAGGCTCTGGTTACTAAGAAGCACAATTTGGGTGATGGTTCTGCATTTTCATTGACAGATTTCAGTTATGTAAGCTTTTTCTACTGCTCATATCTCTCCCAAGATGCATCTGAATTTAATCATATGTGCACCAAATTATGCATAATCATGAGGTTGTAAATAAAATGTTTTTGCCAGAAAGTTCATATGAAGGACAGTTTGTCTTACTGTGCATGTGTGTGCCTAAAACTAATCTAAGCTAGATCAGACCCCTACCTTCCATATCTACATATATCTGGAAATATATTAGAATAGGAACTGTCCATCAAAGGAGAGTTATTGATAGTTATTAAAGCCAGAGAAAAGTTATATTTTTTCGGAATGGAATGTGTAAGCTCCTTGGAGTTTACTCAGGTGGAGTCCTAGGTTGCTAGGTGCATTGTTAGGAGGGGGTATGTGTGCATAGTATGCATACACAGGTAAGGTTCTTAGTTAGAAGAGGGTTGTGCATATTGCTCAAACCAAGTGGAGTCCCAGATTGCTAAATTATTCCCTGTGCTTGCCTGCCTTAGAAGAGATGCATCCAGAAAGTGGCAGGGCAGAGCCTGCAAAGTGCAGGTCACAATGGTCCCCAAACCTATGCCCTGACTGTGGAACATCCAGCCACAAGTATTTTCTAGTAAATGCTGGATGAAGGAGTGAAAGCCAGTCTCTAGGGGACTCCAGTACATTCCGTGGAACAGCAGTCCAACAAGAGGGTCCTGGGGTGTCCAGGGAAGGGCCTTTGGGCACCACTGTGCATTGTCAGCCCTTTAGGAGATTCTGGGTACACACTAACCAGGAACATGTCAATCTTTAATTTCTCAAATTTATTTCTGCAAGAAATGTCTATTATATCTACCCCTCTTCCAAATCCCACTTTGGGAAAGAGTTGTTCTAAAGAAATCAGAGACCGGTTTGCTGTGATACTACCTCAGTAGACACACACTCTGCATGGCCATTGGGGAGCGCTGGGAGTTTCTGAGTCCCTTCAACAAGGAGCCTGAGGAAAAATCAGGCGGAGGAGTTCAGATGGAAAGAGACCTCTCCTGACCAGGCAGGCTCAGGAACTGGCGGTAACAGCTGAAAGTAAGTGTCCGAAGGCAACTTGGGTCCCACTGCCATTTAAGAGAGAACAAATCTGCGATGATTGGAGGGTACCTGAAGGCACACAACACCGGATGAAAAGCATCCTGCTTCTCCTCAGATCAGTGCCTAAGGGCAGCTGATGCTTTAGAGAAGTGTTCAGAGGAAACCCTCACATACCTGATAGTATGCAGCATCCTAAATAAGACCTGGTGACTGTCTGATTGAGGCCTCATTGTAAGCATAGTCTCAAATAGCTTCTCTTTGCTGTTCCCTTATCAAAAGAGACAGAGCAATCAGGCTGACTAATGGGGCAGCCTGATGGGAACCCAGCTGTGAGAGAGGTAGGCCCAGGTGCATGGCTGCAGACTCAGAATAAGTGGCTGTGGAAGGAAGGTATCGCGTGCAAAGGAGGCAGGCAAGGCCCTGATTGCACTGATGAGCCCCAAGCAGCTCTGATTGGGTTTTACAATAGTAAACCCCAGATTTAGGATCTGGAATCCTAAATGCAGCATCCTTGTGTGCAAACCGGCCCAAGTGTATCATGCCCAGTCTGAGAGGACAGGGACCCGGTGCCTAGAAAGTGATGGAACTCCTCTTATAGAACTCAGGTTTCCTAGAAGAGCTGGACAGTGAGGAGGAAGATAAGACAGGCCCTGCCAGTCCATGCCAGTCTGGTGTAGTATTTAATTTTTGCAACTCTCCTGCTGTCTAGCTCTTCCATGGCCTGTTCTTTGGCTTCTTTGCCTGAAGAGATCCTAGGTAGCCCAGGCCTCAAGCTCTGGGAAAGGCTGTGCTGCTCACCAGGACCAAGGGTTCATCTGCAGAGACCAGGATTAGCTCATGGTGTTGATAATGGACTGGAGAAGGGCAAGGTGATAGTGGACTCTGAGCAGCTCAGCGATCTGGGTGGGGGGGTAGAAGAGAGAAAGCCCTAAGGGCAGTTTCTCTCTGTACTCCATGTTCTTTTCTTTTTTAATTTTATTTATTTCTGTATGTGTATGAATGTACTGTCTGCATGTAGGTCTGTGCACCCGTGTCGTGCAATGCCGCGGAGGTCAGAAGAGGGTGTCGCATTCCCCTGGAACTGGAGTTCTCCTGGAATTGGAGTTTCAGATGGTTCTCGGCCACCATGTGGGTGCTGGGGATCGAACCTGGGTCCTCTGCAAGAGCGGTCGGCGCTCTTAACCGCTAGGCCATCTCTCCAGCCCTGTACTCCATGTTCTTTGGCTACCCCACAGCCAGATGTCCTCACCCTGTTGTCCAAGTCCTAAATCCCGTGGGTAGCTTACATGTGTGCCTGAATAATCTTCATTCCTCATGAGCTCAGCCTTCCACCCCAGACCATCTCAGGGGCTGTGTGTGTCATCACTTGGGAGTGGACATCCCCTCAGGTACATTCATTGGGCCTCCCAGTGGGAATGTGATTAAGAGGGGCATTGGGTTGGCCGCACTATGGGCGCTGTGGTTAGAATGTGCCATGCCCCTTGGGAGTAAACAGCATGTCCTGCCCATGTGGCTTCGTCATAGCACATACCCAGCATGGTGAGTTGTCTGTCAGTGTCTCTACCGAAGCTGGTGTCTCAGCCCTAAGTTCCCAGCGCCTGTCAAGTGCCACAGGCATGCATGTGGTGCACACTAAATCCAGATGTTTATTTCTCCTTCCACATTTCTGGAAAAGAATCTCAGAACAGGGAATAACAGTCCAGTGAATATTCTTATAATTTCGTTTTTGGCATATAGCCAAAGGCATGAGAGGAAGGAAGCTACGAGGAGATGATTCTAGAAGTTTGGAGATACCAAACAGTGCTTGAGTGATCACCTGTTGGTGGGCAGACCAGCTGGCTTTGGGGACAGTTCTCTGTGGAGGGAGATGATAGAGCCTTCCTGGGTGAAAGTGGTAAGAAGAACTAGAGATCCTGAAACAATGATTGTGTTGTGGCCAACTGAGGTACAGGTCACAGAATGGGACTGTGTCCCACTCTGTCCTGGGGACTGAAGCCCCAGGAGGGCAAAAGATTCCATATCCTAGGTAGAATCAAGGAGAAGCTCGTTCTGATAGAAGCACCTTGCACAGTGCTTGAACACAGTAGGATCTTGATCATTGCTAAGTGAATTAACAAAGAGGTCAGTTTAGCAGGCTCTACTGAGACTGTCTTAGCATGCAGTAGATTGATAATTCAAATGGTTTAGATCACAATACAGAAAAGATCAGTTTACAAATGTGCTCTGAGCACCTACTGTGCTTTGCAGTCCAAGAGACCTGCTTCTAAGCTGAGTGAGTCTGGATCTCTCCAGTCCTCAGTCTCCACATCTGTAAAATGGGTATCATACCATGGCAGGTTACCAACCTGAGCTCTTAGAAACCAGATAAAGACAAGGCTGCTGTGGCTCTAGCAGGCCTCCCTTGTCACGTGACATCATCTTCTCCAGCTTCTTCCCAGTCCTGCTGCTGCCCACTCCAGGACAACCAGCATTTTGTTAAGGAAGAAGGCCAAAGGCTGATGTTCTACTTCATACTACCATCCCTCTGATATCTGGGTGTGAGACACCATCGCTTGCCCTGCCCCGTCAAAGCCAGTGAGAGACATGAAGAAGAGCTCCTCATCCCTAAATCCCAAGCTTTGACAGAGCAGGGCTCCTAGAAGAAGACTGTTGTGCAGTCAAGTCTCTACATGGAAGCTGGGAGAGGCAGAGTGTGGAAGAAAGCCTGATTTGCTAGCAGAGATGTCTTCTGGAAGTTTGGGGTTCATATCTTTGGATTAGTTCTCAAGATTCACATTGGACCTCTATAAAATCTGACTTCTGCAAAGTAACTTAGGGGTAATGCCCTAATAAATACCTACCTGCCAGAGGTAGGGCTCGGAGGCGATGAAGGGAAAGAGTTGTGAAGCTCTGGGTCGAAATGGAATCATTTTGGAGGAGCCAGGAGATGGCCTTTGCACTGGGTAATGACAGTGTTGGTGAAAGGATGTCACAGTGATGTGGCAGAGTACATCTGGGATAGCCTCTTGTGTCAGAGACTTGTGTCTCCCCAGCTCAACCTCAGCCATTCTTTGAAACTCAAGACAAAGAGCCTTTGTTTCAGTTTCACTGATAAAGTATAGCATTGTCCATCTCCTTCTGCTGAGGATTACATAGGATTACATAGGATTACATAGGATTTCAGTGTCAATGTGGACACACTGACATCGTGCTGATTACATAGGATTTCAGTGTAGGTGTGGACACACTGACGTCATGCTGACCACTGCTAATGCTTCTCGAGCATTCACTATGTCATAAGCACCAAGCCTGGCCTTTCATGTTTGATTCCCCAGTAACAATGAAGTAGGTACTGTTTAAAATCTGCACTTAATGGATGAATAAAAGGAGCATCAGAAAGATCAACTACTTTACCCATAATCCCCCTGGCTAGGAAACTGTCAAAGAACAGCTCAACTTAGGCCTTTTAATGCCAAAGCCTATGGTACACAGGCAGCCCTGAGCATGGTGCAGTGTTTGTCAGAGACCTTAACTTTCCCACCCGCCCCAGAGGGCTCAGGAACTGTGTGACATCTCTAGCTCTGCTCCCTCCCTGCCACCCTGCAATTTCCCTTCTGACAGGCTCTTTTGTGACCCCAAGACAAGTGCTTATTTACCTCATTGCGTCTCTGCATCTCTGCTCCAAAGAGAGAAGTTCCTCTCACCAGGAGGAATTGTACCAACATTTCCCAGTAAACCACCAGACAACAAAAAGTGCTGCCTCTCTACCCAGATCTGCTTCCCAGTAGCCCTCGGCAGCAGCAATGTCTGTCTGTCAGCAGTGTTTGTTACCAGTGATACCAACGTCTGTCAGTAGTGTTACCAGTGATACCAATGTCTGTCAGTAGTGTTTGTTACCAGTGATACCAACATCTGTCAGTAGTGTTACCAGTGATACCAACGTCAGTCAGTAGTGTTTGTTACCAGTGATACCAACGTCTGTCAGTAGTGTTTGTTACCAGTGATACCAATGTCTGTCAGTAGTGTTTGTTACCAGTGATACCAACGTCAGTCAGTAGTGTTTGATACCAATGTCAGTCAGTAGTGTTTGTTACCAGTGATACCAACGTCAGTCAGTAGTGTTTGTTACCAGTGATACCAATGTCAGTCAGTAGTGTTTGTTACCAGTGATACCAATGTCTGTCAGTAGTGTTTGTTACCAGTGATACCAATGTCTGTCAGTAGTGTTTGTTACCAGTGATACCAACGTCAGTCAGTAGTGTTTGATACCAATGTCAGTCAGTAGTGTTTGTTACCAGTGATACCAACGTCAGTCAGTAGTGTTTGTTACCAGTGATACCAATGTCAGTCAGTAGTGTTTGTTACCAGTGATACCAACGTCAGTCAGTAGTGTTTGTTACCAGTGATACCAATGTCTGTCAGCAGTGTTTGTTACCAGTGATACCAACGTCTGTCAGTAGTGTTACCAGTGATACCAATGTCTGTCAGTAGTGTTTGTTACCAGTGATACCAACGTCTGTCAGTAGTGTTACCAGTGATACCAACGTCAGTCAGTAGTGTTTGTTACCAGTGATACCAATGTCTGTCAGTAGTGTTACCAGTGATACCAATGTCTGTCAGTAGTGTTACCAGTGATACCAATGTCTGTCAGTAGTGTTACCAGTGATACCAATGTCTGTCAGTAGTGTTACCAGTGATACCAATGTCTGTCTGCAGTGTTTGTTACCAGTGATACCAATGTCTGTCAGTAGTGTTACCAGTGATACCAATGTCAGTCAGTAGTGTTTGTTACCAGTGATACCAATGTCTGTCAGTAGTGTTTGTTACCAGTGATACCAATGTCTGTCAGTAGTGTTACCAGTGATACCCAGTGGAGCGCACTCAGCACCCACAGACTTGGCACATTTCTAATGCTTTACGTATAAACTTCTTCTGGTCCTTACCACACTACCATACTGAAGGGGATGCTGTGATACCCTTTGTATTCACAAGGGACAGACAGACTGCAGCCACCCTGCCACCTGCTCTGTAAATAAACCTTAATGGGGGTGGGTCATGCTAGTTTATTTCTGTGCTGTCTGTTGCTGCCTTTGCACAGCAGAGGTGAACAATTATGACAGAGACCATCCTGCCTTCAGAGCTTGAAGAATTTACTGTCCGGCCCTTTATAGAAAATACTCACCAGCCTATGATATAACTCAGGAAAGTGAGGTTTAGAAAGACCTACTGGTCCTTCTAATATGACAGAGAGAATAGATGGAAGGATGAAACCCCACATAGCCTAGGTGTTAGTTATTTTTGTGCTGCTGCAACTAAAGTACTTGATAGAAATGACATAAAGGTGGAAAGAGCACAGTTTTAAAGGGTTTTGGTTCATCGAGGGAGGGAAGGTATGGTGGGACAGCTCAGTGTATGGTGGCTGCCTTGTGTTTACATTATACCGGACCAGAAAGCAGAACGTGACAGGAACCACTGGCTGGTATCCGACCCTTGGTGACCCACTCCCACTAGCTAGGCCCACTTCCTTAAGGTTTGTAGTCTCCCCAAACAGTGCCACTGCCTGGGGCCCAAGCATTCAACACCAGAGTCTGCGGAGTCCGCGGATTCGAACCCAGTGGCCCAGCTGCAGAGCCTTTTTTTTTTTTTTGCTATCTCCCTTAGGCTTAGCCCAGCAGACACCTCTGGGCATCATGTCCCCCAGCCCCTGACATTGGACAGTAATTAACACAGACAAAATGCTTGCCAGGTTGCACCCTATAAGGGACATGATGGCTTTGCAGGTTGGCGACCCTTCCTCCCCCAGATAGCCCCCACTCAAATCCCACCCCCACTGCCCCTATCTTCTTGAAGTCCCTGTCCCAGCCATACTGCTATCCCACACTCTTTACCAGCCCCACCTCCACAGGTTTGCTCAGTCCACCCCCCTTTCTGACCCTAGCACCCCCTTCTTTTGTATGTATCACAACCCTACCCTGTCTTTCCAGGCTTGCTTTATCTCTTTCCGAAAGTCCTTCCCAACTCTGGCAGCTTACAGCAAATTCCTTTGCACTTGTGCTAGATCAGCACAAGTTTCCCAGTCCTTTCTGTTGGCCCGTGGACACCCTAAGTGGGGAACAGTGGCCTCCAATGAGATCGATCAGATGTGATCAAAGGAAGAGTGGATCTATTCCCTGCCTTTTTATCACCTCAAGATTCGGACTGGACTCCATCCTTTATGCATTGGAAAGAGCCTACCAAGAGGCTTCTGCTATTCATCTGAAGCTCGAGACAGGCTCTACTTCATCTATAATAATAACTGACACTAACTGGAGGCTGTGCTGGACCAGGGCTGGCTGCTCATCGTGCATTCTCACATCCCAAGGTGACTCTTGACCCACAGACCTCATGGGGCATTATGAACACTGGGCATGAAGAAGCTCTGTTAGGAGCCAGGCAGTCCGGAGGCTTTCAGGGACCTCCTTCTCTGCAGGTGGCAGCTTCTGCATAACTTCATAACAGTAACTGGGGGAGAGGTGGACCACGTGCTTGGATGCATTCTTCAGAGGACGTATCAAGACAGTGCTAACTGTTTTGAGTTATAATTCCATAGAAGGGACACAGTATGCCACTTCATGATAGTGTGTTGAATAAGCTGTGATCCCCACTAGGCAGCATACTCCAAACACTGACACTAGAGAGTAAGCATCCTCTGGCTTTGCTGCAACAAGATTCAGAAAAATCATAGCAGGTAACAAAATTACAACTCAAACTGACAGATAATATGTACATATATCCACCAATGAGTAGTGTGTGTGTGTGTGTGTGTGTGTGTGTGTACATTTATCACCTCCTATAAATGGGTAGGTAAGGGTAAATCTAGAGACTCAAAGTGACATGAGGTCTCCACCTCTCCCCACCCTTCCACTCTGCTTTTTCCTCTGTGGTGTCTGATTCCAAGCAGACTTTCATCAGGTCATCTTTTTTTTTTAATCTTTTTAAAATTTATTTCTGTATGTGTATGAATGTACTATCTGCATGCAAGTCTGTACACCCGTGTCGTGCAACGCCGCAGAGGTCAGAAGAGGGTCTCGGACTCCCCTGGAACTGGAGTTCTCCTGGAACTGAAGTCCCAGATGGCTCTCGGCCGCCATGTGGGTGCTGGGGACCGAACCCGGGTCCTCTGCAAGAGCATTGGCACTCCCAACCGCTAGGCCATCTCTCCAGCCCTCATCAGGTCATCTTTAACAGTGTCAGGCTCACAACACTCTGCCTTTTAGTTGAACAGAAAAACTTGTTGCTAAGAATTTCTACAAAGCCTCAGCTTAGAGTCACTGGACTGGCCTGTGTCTTTATTATTCTTATAGTTTAAGTATTGGAACATGCTGACCAGGAGCTAGGCCTGTTTGGGGTGTCCATATTTGGTATGAGAGAGGTGTCCTCAGGTCACCTGAGCTCCATAGACCGGGATTAAGACTGGTATGATCACTAGACTATGGAGATAGAAATGCAGGGTAGGAATAAATAACAGCTGTTCATGACAGCACACCATTGTCAGAAGACGCAGGGACCTGCCATCTGCCACTGTGCCTTTGTATGTGCTTGGAATTCCCTCCCCCTCTCCTCTTCCTATGAAACTTCTATGTAACCTTGGGAAACTAGCTCAAATGAAATAGTATGTAAGAAGCGCCCCCTCTCCCTTCACTTGCCCACCCCCCATCTCTATTGTCTAACATGTAACCCTGTCATTTCCCTCCACCCTCTGGTCACACCAGCGATGAATACAGTCCTGTTTCACTTTGGATTCCCAGGCCCTGGCACTAAATCTAGGAGATAATAGGTGTTCCCTAAAGCTCAGGTTAGACTAATGAATTGACAGATCTCTACGCTCAGCCCTCTAATGTTATTATTGTTGATTTTCATCTGCTTTTTCAGTTTGAAAATGAAATCATCCTTAAGCTGGACCACGAGGTGGAAGGAGGCCGAGGGGATGAGCAGTACATGCAGCTGTTGGAGTCCATGTAAGCTCGGCCTGGAGGGCAGGGAGGCCCTGGAGACCCTGGGAGGCCCCAGAGGCCCAGGAAGGCCCAGGAAGGACCCAGGAAGGACCCAGGAGGGCCCAGGAGACCCAGGGAGGCCCAGGGAGGCCCAGGGAGGCCCAGGGAGACCCCAGAGGCCCAGAGAGACCCAGGGAGGGCTAGCCCCAGTGGAAAGTCCGAATGCGAGGACCATGAGAGGCCTGTCCTGTGGGGAGACTGCCCCAGAGGCTCATGGGACTGAAGAAGCTATATACTTTTTTGGAGGAAACCTTATATTTTTCTTTGAAGAAGATATTTCTTTATTATTGATGGAAGGAGCCAGATTTAAAAACAAAGCTTTGCTATGTTAGAAAAGGAAGAACTGGCTGAACTTTACGTTTTAATGTAGAAAAATTGCTGATCTTTTTCTGCTTCAATTTTTGACGGATTTGATTATGGCCAGCACACACTGGGTGCTCACAGTGCCCTCTGCAAAGCACTCTGTGCCACCCCACCTCAGTCTCTCTTGGATCCACATTGTCACTGGGTGCCTCACTTCCAGGTTCAGGGAAATAAGCACATTGTCCATGAGTGTTGGAACAAGCTGACCCAAAGGGAAGGCCAGGCTTTGAACTGGGCCTGCAAGACTCCTCAGGGCTAAGCCCAAGGCACTGGCTATGCAAGAAACGTCCTCAGCGCCAGTGGGCTTGAAGGCAAGATATTTTTGAGTTTCTTTCCTTCCTTTCTTCCCTTCCTTCCTTCTTTCCTTCTCTCCTTTCTTTCTTTCTTTTTCTCTCTCTCTCTCTTTCCTTCCTTCCTTCCTTCCTTTCTTTTTCTCTTTCTTTTTCTCTTTCCTTTTTCTCTTTTCTTTTTCTCTTCTTTCTTTCTTTTTTCATCTTTCTTTTTTCTCTCTTCTCTTTCTTTCTGTCTTTTTCTTTTTCTCTTTCTTTCCTCTCTCTCTTCTCTCTTTCCGTCTCTCCTCTCTCTCTCTCTCTCTCTCTCTTCTCTCTTCTATGGTCTTTCTTTTCTTTCTTTCTTCCAAACATTGAGATCTAATTCTGCTGTCTACCCAGAGTGCACTACTCACTGATTTGGCATTGTTTACAGAGCTGCTCAAACATCACCACAATTAATTTAGAACATTCTCATTACTGCTCAAAAGGAGCCCTTTGCCCCTCAGGCATACCTACCCCATACATGCATGCATACACATACGCGCACGCACACACACACACACACACTCATTTCTCCTACCCCCATGCAGCCATGACTCTGTGTTCTATCTCTGGCTTTGCCTATTCTGGGCATCTCACAGACATGCATCAGCACAGCCCATTGTAACCAGCTTCCTTCCCCAAGCCTGCTGTTCTCTGGCTCATCCAGGTCTCAGGCATCATCATTGATTTTGTCTATTCACTATTTAGCTGATAGAGATGGAATCTGTTTCTACTTTCTTGGCTTTTAGTATTCACTCTGCTGTAAACACTTAAATGCAGCACCTTAGAATAAAATTCCAAGGTAAGAGGGAAGTATCAGCATAGAGATCCTGACCTTTTGAGGACACACCAAACACACTAATGGGCAGCGCTACATTCACCCCCACCGGCAGTGCAGGAAGGCTCAAACTTTACTTCCTTTAGCACCTGTTAATATCTGTCCTATTGATTACAGCCACCCTGGCAGGAGTGTGCTGATTGCCTTTGTGGTCTGATCTCTGTTTCTGTGGTGGCTGAGGATGCTGGGCAACTCTCTGCTGCTTGTAGGCTGTTTGTGTCTCTTTGGGGAAAGACATTGCATTTGAATCCTGGCTCCCTCACTTTGCAGCTGTATGACTTTGGGCAAATCCCACCGGCACTCTGGCCTCAGTATCCCCATTTCTAAAGTGGGAACAATAAGCTCCCATGGTTATTTTGAAGACTGGGTAATTAGGAAGCGGCTGGAACACAGCAGGTACATGCCTAATGAATGCTCTTCAGTCCCTAGGCCTGGCTCCCAGTTCCTGTCTCTGGCTGTCTGGTAATTTGCCCCTGCCTTCTCAGGAGGATGCCCAGGCATCCCAATGTCCCCTCCTCTGTATTTTCTGGTGGGTGTGATCCTCTGCTGTGGCTCTTGTTTGGGACTCTTCCCTCGTCCTCTCTGGATGTTGGCTTTTCATAACAGAGGCAAACAAAAGGCTTTGCTCGGGTTCCCACTATGAACCTCCCTGAGCTGGCCCGAGCCCAGCCCCAGCGGGGCCCAGTGGAGCCCCTGCAAGCACAGTCTCAGCCTGCCCTGGCCCTGCCTCTTGCTGTACAGAGGCTTCCTAGACACCTAGAGTGCAAGCTAGTTCTCCTAGAGAGAGAAATGCACTGACTCTCTCTGAGGGAAATGTCAGAACTGACTCTCCAGGGATGAAAAAAACCCCATGCTCATCTTAAAGTTCTGTGAAGGAAAAGCTAAATATTGACCAGAAGAGGCATCCTGTTCAGTCTGGCAATTTCCATTTCTATAAATGGCTGGGGCTCTGCATCAGGCTTCAGAGAACCAGCAGGGCTCTGAAAAGCCTTCCTGAGTGGCTCTTTATCAAAGGAGTCCTCAGCGGGTCAGGGAAATTAAAGGCAGCTCATTATTTTCCTCCTGAGATGGAGATGTGAATGATTTATTTTTTTTTTACACAAACTAATCATGCCAAACCTGGGATGCACGGCCTCCTCAGAACAGCCAGGGGCCCTGATCCTGATTCTGCCTTTGCCTGCTCTGCACCTCAGTTTCCTTACTTGCACCTTGGAGATTTAAAAAAAAAAAACAACCTCAGAGGTCTGGTCAGGGCTGAAGGGGAAGTCCCGCAAGGTACGTCTTAGCATGGTTGCTTTTCTTTCTTGGCTTCCTTAAGTTTTATTTTGTTAGTACAGTTTCTGATTCCCAGTGGGGAGTGTGGCAATATTAGCTATTGCTGTTTTTATCCAAGTAGACAGCAAGGTACCTATATAGCCCCCTAGTCCCTCATTCAAGACCTGAGCTAGGATAGGATCGATAGATCCAACCTTGTAGGTTCAGGGCTTAGAAGCTGGGTGGCATTTTTGTGACTAGAACAAGGTTTCCCTTCCTATGGCACCTATTGCCTCAGGGAAGAAGGCTTTGGGATATGGCTGAATCTTAGTCTTCACGTGCCTTTGTGTGATGCACAACCTCTATGCCTTACACAGACCTCAGTCCTCCCTACCTGCAGGGCTCTCCTCAGAACTCTCCTTAATTGCTAATCCAAATCCATTTTGAATTACGACTCTTACATTGGATGGAGTCCTAAGACATCCCCCTATCTGCTTGGGGATAATTCTGGAAACAGTAGGGGCGTGGGAAAGGAAAAAGACCTAGTTGTGTATTCTGGGGCCTGGATCCTCCTCAAACCAGTTCAATGTGAAGGGGAGCTGTTCCATCAGAGGCTGTTTCACAGTCCTTTAAAGGGGATGAGTACAAGTCCACTTTTGTGTCTGCCGGTGAGGGCCTTGGCTCCTCCGTCCAGATACCTGCCAAACCCCAAGAGTTTATTCTAGGCTCTGGCATTGCGTTGCAGGGAGTTAGTTAGTAAGGCGGGATATCAGACCTCAGGCAGACTGGTGAATCAGACTCTATTAGCACAAGAGCTTAGGTGATGCCCACATAGTGTGAAAAGCAGGTAAGAGCGCTGGTCCCCAATGCTAGCTGTGCATGAGAATCTCCCAGAGAGCCTCAGAACAAAGCACTGCTGCCTGGGCCTCCTGAGCTTCCAAAGATACAGCCAAGGCTAGGCCTTAGCTTTAGGGAAGTTCCCTGGTCATTGTAGCATGGGGTAGGCCAGACAACCCTTATTCTGGCCAAGCTTGAGCCTAGACATGCCTGAAATCCTGTCTGAAATCCTACCACAAATGCCAAAGGGAAGCTTGACTGCAGAGCTGGAAGTGGCTGTCCCAGAGGAGCCAGCACAGCTGTGGCTGGGGCAGACCAGTGTAAATCACAGGCCATTTGCATCTCTCCTTGAGAGGGAGCAGGTGCTTCTCTCAGACTGATGTGTCTGGTCCCAGCCACAGTTTGAGATGTTGTCTCCTTGCAGCCTACTATGGCTTCTGGGAGGAAATGACCCTGTGAAGTCCTTGCTTCTTCCTCTTTTCTCCTCCCAAAAGCTCTCTGAACTTGCATTGCCTGCCACAGGCTGGAAACATAGGCTGGGTGGCATTTGTTCATCCAAGACACCTGGAAACGTGTCACAGTGTTTGTAGGAAAATCTCTCCTCAGATTGAGTGATTGACTTTGCTCTCAAGGTCACCACTTAAACTGACACCAGGATGGTGCTAAAAGCCTTTGAACCTTTCTAAGCCTCCATTTCCTCTTCTGTGAAGAGGAAGATAGTGTCTAGTTCTTGGAATTTCTGGGAGAACATATTAAGCAATCAGAACAGTATCTGCCACAGCAAGTGATTAAGAACTGTCAAAGCTGTAACCCTATCCTCCCTTGCAGGGCAGACAGGATTCTGTGCTGTCCGGTGTCTCTTCCACTGCACTGTGCCTAGTACAGTGTTTAACAGCCAATAGGCACTTTAGGAATGCTGTAAAGTTTTTATAATATTAATATTATGAAGAATGTCACGTGCTTTGTTTTTCAGTCCGGACACCTGTATTTAAGCTGAAAAACAAAGCATTTCCTTCTTTCTTTTTTATCCTAGACTCCTTGTCAAAAGCAGCCACAGTTAAGTGGCTGATGTCTCTCCTTGGCTGTTATTGTGCCACCTTGTGGGTACACACACACACACACACACACACACACACCCAGACTTTTGGGTAGTTGAGACACAGATGCTGGAGGAGATTGCTATTTATCAACTATGTGACCTTGAGCAAATTAAATGACCCCCCCCACCGGTTCCTTAATTTCCTGGTCCATGAGTCCCATCCCTTAGACTAAGTTGGGGGAGTGAAGGAGCTCGTCTCTTTTAGGAGACTGAGAACAACACTGGGGAGATAATAAATTCTGTACCACTTAGTTAAATAAAAAATAAAATCAGCTGGGTGTGGTGGCGCACACCTTTAATCCCAGCACTTGGGAGGCAGAGGCAGGTGGATCTCTGTGAGTTCAAGGCCAGCCTGGTCTACAGAGTGAGCTCCAGGCCAGCTGGGACTACAGGGAGACCCTGTCTCAAAAATACAACAACAAAAAAATCATTTGTATACTTACTTATTTCATTTAACCATGTATTATACAGAGCTTTTTTATGTCAATACCGATTTATCCTCCTAATACTTTTTGAGGCTTTCACAGAGCACATTGTGTGAAAATACTAACCATTTTCTAATTGATGGACATTTCAAATGTTCCAGCCATTCCATTACTAGACAAAAATCTTAAAATCCTGTAAATACAGCCTAGCATAGTTCTAGGACTATTTCCCCAAAGTAAAGTTGTTGGGTCAGGGGACATGTACATTTAAAATCTGCTACATGTTGTGAAAATTACTACCCACCAAAGTCACCCTGCTGTGCTGGCGGCATGAGCAGATGTAAACATGCCCCACCCCCATACCAGTGCCCACACAAGAAAAACTGAATGGTTTTATTTTTCTTGTTCTTAGGGTAGAAAAATAGTTGTTCTGTTATATGAATGGATGAGTGTGCGGTTGAGCAAAATAAGCCAGTGCTGAGCAGGGGGCTTCCATCCCCTGCCCACTGGCTGGTGCTGCATTCCCTAGCCACACGGTTTCCCAGCATTAGCTCAGAGCAGCCTTCTCCCCACAGCCTGATGGAGTGTACAGTGGAGCACCCTACCATTGCCAAGTCGGTGGAGAACTTTGTAAGTCTCGTCAAAGGGCTGCTGGAGAAGCTGCTGGATTACCGGTCCGTGATGACAGACGAGAGCAAAGACAACCGTATGAGCTGCACGGTGAACCTGCTGGTGCGTGACCACCAGCTGGCCTGGTGTCCTGCTGCGGGCTAAGCTTGGGTCGCACGTCTGCTCCGGGCGCGCGGGGGGGGGGGGGGGCTAACTGCTATAGAAATCAAAGGTGGCTGGAATTCCTGCTCTGCATCTATGCTCTGTATCTTGAAGCCTTTCTGTGCCGAGTTTCCTTTACTTAAGGTGGAAAGTCAAAGGGAGAACTCCTTTAAGTGCTTCACACATCCCACTGAAGGAAATAGTGATAGAGCTGGCTAAATGATGGATTTCAGAGACATACCCGCATCCCCTGGGTTCTCTCCCTGCCTGCAGTAACTAACGGAAACTCTGGGTTTCACTGTTTGTCTCACAGAGAAAAGGACAACACACAGTTTATTAGGCTGTGCAGTCCTTACCCATGCTTAAAGTGTGGCAGGCTCCTTCTTGCAGAATAACTCTAACAACTACAACTTAAGGGTGTGTTAATTAAAGCAGCTAGCCACAAACCCAAGCTATCACCCCTGTGTTTCATGAACTCTCAAGGGCTAGCTCCCAAATGGCCTCCCATGGTACCATGTGACTCAGTGAGTAGCAGCCACAATGTGCCACCTCTACAATGTCTATCAACCTTAAAAGGGCTTATGTGAATAAAATTAGCCAAAGCCCACATAACATCTATTACATATAGTATCTACTGCCATTCCCAGTGCCCCACAAGTACAAATCCTGCCCCCCAGCTCTGTTGTGTGACCTCCCCCTACCTGATGTCAACTCTTTCTTAACAGCTTAGATATTGCCATTGATTTTTCAGAAAGCCAAAGGGATTTTAAAAATCCTGACTACAGCAGAAAGGAATTCAGTGCTAATAACTCCACCAGGCCCAATTTACATAAAGAACTTGGAGAGGGAGTTTTCCAGTTTCTCTCCAAAGACGGTTGGGAGCTGGTTGAAGAAACTGAACTTCATCCACCAGACTGGGACCAGAGAGAATGTGTAGGTCAGGGACTTCCAAAGCAGTCAGGTGTCAGAGAGGAGCCTTGGAGGTCCTGTGAGGTTGCCACCCCTGACCTGGTCCCCTGAGCTTCTCTAAGTTTCAGGGGCATGTAGGTGCCTTGCATCTCACAAGGGTTTGCACTAGTGTGGCTCTTAGATCTGATCAGGATGCCATGCCTCAAAATCTATGAGTACCTGTTCTAAATTGTCCCAAGATTAGGGTCTCTCCTGGAAGAGTCTAAGGTTACTACCGATCTAAATGGCCCCTAACTGGAGAGCTGGCTCAGCAGTCAATATCTCTTGCTGTTGATCCAGAAAACCCAAGTTTAGTTCCCAGCACCCAAGTGGGGTGGCTCACTCCCAGAGGCTCTGGAGGCTATTGTGTCCTCTTGTGGCCTTCCCAGGTACCAGCACACAGGTGGCATATACTCACATAGACACACATAAATAAAAAATAAATGAATAGATAAATGTGCCCCCAGAGCCAGGCTTGGTGGCATACACTTATAATCTGAGACTGAGGTAAAAGGATCAGGAATTTGAGGGGCTGGAGAGATGGCTCAGCAGTTAAAAGCACTGTCTGCTCTTGCAGATGACCTGGGCTGGATTCCCAACACCCACATGGCAACTAACGACCATCTGTAACTCCATTTCCAGTAGATCCAGTGCCCTCTTCTGACCTCCACAGACATTGCACAATACAGTGTTCTTACATGCAGTCAATACACTCATACACAAAATAAAAAATAATAAATGAAATACTTTTAAAAGAAGATCAGGAGTTTGAGACCAACAAGGCTATATGGTGAGACTGTCTCAAAAAATAGAACAATAATAAAGCAAAATTTAACACAAACAAAAATCCCATGGCCCCTAAGCTGGAACTGGGACCTGGGCTCCCATGCATGTTCGAGTTTAAGTACTTTCACTACAGAATCACATCATAACTCTGGAGTGCTCTATGATGTTAGGAGTTAAAATATGTTACCACTGCTGGATGCTGGCACTTACTATTCAACTCAGGCTGCCTTTTCAATCAGAGTACTTGGGTCTTGGCCGCCCAGCAATCTCTCTCCTGCATTCCCTAATATGTGGATGACCGAGACGCTTGCTCTGTCCCTTTACAGTCAGGGAAATGGCTTGCAGAGCAGCTTCTCCCAAGGAGGCTGTTGGATGCGTTCAGCAAAGTAAAGTTCCTGCTCCCTTCTCAAGCTTCCCAGACAGTAAACAGTCTTTTTCTCATCTCTGTCACCATGTCCTGTTGGACAAAGAAAAGCATTCAATACTGTTTTTCCTTCTCTACCTAGAATTTCTACAAAGATAACAACCGAGAGGAGATGTACATAAGGTAAGATTTTTATTCTAAAACCTAGACCTGCTAGGTCACCCACCTGCTCAATATCCATTGCTGTCCCTGC
Source organism: Rhizomys pruinosus (assembly GCA_009823505.1). NCBI lineage: Eukaryota > Metazoa > Chordata > Mammalia > Rodentia > Spalacidae > Rhizomys > Rhizomys pruinosus. The sequence continues at coordinate 1,788,849 of VZQC01013731.1, forward strand.
TGCCTTCAGAGTCTGAATCTTACTTCTTGGCACCTGAGTCTTGGTGTTCTGATTCCTCTCAATTTCCCAAGACTTGGAGCCTCCCATTCTCTCACAATTGTCCCCATGAAACCCGGGGGGTTCTGAACTCACCTGGCATCCTGGTGCAGGTACTTCCCTTTGAGTCGAGTTGGGAGCTCATTTGCATCTGCCACAGGAAAGCATGTCAAAACCCTCGTTAGTCCACGTACATGGTAGAGCCATTGGCTACTTTGTCTTTATAGAGAGAAAATGAGATGGCCCAGTGAGCAAAGCCTGGCACTGTCAAGCCCTAGGACCCACATAGTGGAAGGAGAAAAGTGACTCCCTCAAGCTGTCCTCTGACCTCTGCACATGTGCCACACCAGGTGCACACCCATACTTACACGTGTACACACCCAAAATAAATAAAAAATAAAATCAACAAAAGGGAGAAAAACACCACATTGCATGATGCCTCCATGGTATTTGAATGTATCGTGAGAGGCTTTTTGAGGCATTAGCCCGGAGAAAAGAATCTTGCCAATTTTTCACAGACTCTCATAGTTTTTCTGCAAAAATTTTATTACTGTCATTTTTTACTCATTACAAAAATAAACCAGATCTTGGGGCTAGAGAGATAGCCTAGCGGTTAAGAGCATCGACCTAGCGGTTAAGAGCGGTTTGATCCCCAGCACCCACATGGTGGCTAAGAACTCCAATTCCAGGAGAACTCCAGTTCCAGGGGAATCTGACACCCTCTTCTGACCTCCGCGGTGGAGGAGGTCTGACACGGGTGCACAGACCTACATGCAGACAATACATTCATACACATACAGAAATAAATAAAATTAAAAAAAAATAAACCAGATCTTTTAAAAACCAAAACAAAACAAAAACTCATAAAGCACAGGGTAACAAAAGAAATCATGAAGTGAATTCTCATAACCCATATGTGTTTTGCGATTTTTTGTTTACATATACATCTAATTCTATGCATGCGCTATTTTTGCAGAAATAGAATTATACCACGAATAATTTATTCTTTACTTCTTTCTTTCTTGACAAGATGTACTTCAATATCATTTGTAAGAAACTATGAAATTTCCTTTACAGACTATGCTGTCATTTGTATACCCTGTGGTATTGAACAATTAGCCTATTTCCAAACTCTTTCTACAATAAATAATACAACAAAGAATTTTTGGTCATAGACTTTTGCATTGGTCCTTCTGAGGCAAAGCCCCAGAAGTTTAATCAACTGGAGAGTGAAAGGGTGGCAGATTTACAAGGCTTCTGATATGTCCAGTCAAAGGCCTGAGCTTTAAGTCTAACCTGCCTATGCTCTTACCACCAATATATTTCCGTTTTTATATCAGTCTAGCAGTATAAAAAAGCTTTCTGTAGATTGCCCTGAGCTTTGCTACACACAAAGCTTTGGGGTCTGTACAGGTAGAGGGTCCTCACCTCATTTTCTCTGCTGTGCTAACAGGGCCACTCCAGCCACTGGTTGGTATCCCCTCCCCCCCCGAAAATTCTCATTCTGACTTCGGCTATCAGGGTGAGATGGGAGACTCCTGGCTATGTGCCCTGTACACGCTTTCCTCCCTCCAAACTCTTTCCTGTCTTTTCCACTTTAGAAGCACAGATGGTAAGTCCCAGACCCCTGCGAGCTTTGGAGAATATGGTCTATGTTAACCTAGGAAAGCTGCCGTATTGGCTTACTAGAGATGCTGCAGGCAATGGATGGTCTGGATGTCTGTTCTGTTTGGCAGAGAATTAAAACACATTTTAATTGGCTGCCAAAAGTTTTACATGTAGAGACGTTATAAAAACATTTCCTCCTGAAAACCCTAAGAAGCATCATGACACTGTCCCCTCAGTCCACTCAGACAGTTGCCATGCACCATGTGGCGGTGGCCCAGTTAGACACAGCTGTGGCCATGTGGTTCTCTGTCCCCTATGGCACCTCACTCTAGCATCTGGAGCATCTAACTGGATAGCCCTGTGGGCTCATTAAAATGTCTTCCTTGGGGGCTGGAGAGATGGCCTAGTGGTTAAGAGCGCAGACCGCTCTTACAGAGGACCCGAGTTTGATCCCCAGCACCCACATGGTGGCCGAAAACCGTCTGAAATTCCAATTCCAGGAGAACTCCAGTTCCAGGGGAATCCGAGACCCTCTTCTGAGCTCCGCGGCATTGCACAACACGGGTGCACAAACCTACATGCAGACAGTACATTCATACATATTCAGAAATAAATAAAATTAAAAAAAAATGTCTTCCTTGGGGCTCTGTAGCAGATGGTTAAGCCCTCACGTTAACAAAGGGAAGGAGGGGGTCATGGTCATGTTTGGTTCAGAAGTTGGAAGTAGCAGGGGAATCCCCCTTGGGCCACTTTCCCCAAGGGTCTGAGCCCAAACATCAAGGGGACTAGGGGAAGGCAGGAAGCGGTGAGATAGGACGGGAGTCATGTATGCAACACAGGTGTCTCTAAGTTCCCCAAACTCTGCCTGCAGACCATGCATAGTTTCATTGATAACTCCCATCAGCAGAGGATTTGGGGGTTTGGGAAGAGAGTGTACAGACCATTCTCTCATGAGGCAGGAACTGGGTGCTCTCTCTCTCTCTCTCTCTCTCTCTCTCTCTCTCTCTCTCTCTCTCTTTCTCTCTCTCTCTCCTACTTCCTCCTAACATAGGTCTGTGGATTCTTTCTATGGACACTCAAGACCTCCCTATCCACTCTCTAGCCCTGGCTCTGCTACCTTCTACACTTTACCAGAGACTTCTGGAGAGGACCCAGGATACTTATGACAACTGTCATGCTGACAGACTCACAGAGTGATTAAGGTGGAGATCACGCTCCAGTTCCTCTTGTTTCAGTACACCGTGACCCCTGACTAGCTACTTATGTTCTCTTCCTCTACTGTCATACCAATACACTGTCCAGACCCTTCTGTGTCAAGTCAAATAATATCTGGAAGTCCCTAACTTTAGGTCATGGTTTTTCTCATCAGAATATGGGAATCCCGAATGGACCACAGGGATATCCTGAGGATTAAATGGTCCAAGGCTTATCACTTAGCAGAAAGCTAAACATGGTGGTACAACCTGTAATACCAGCACTTGGTGGGGGATGCAGTAGGAGAAAAATGAATTTGAAGCCAGGCTGGACTATGTATTGAGTTCCAGGCTATCCTGAGCTACACAGCGAGACATGTCAGGAGCAAAAGGAAAAAAAAAAATCATGTAGCCTAGTACTTGGTACATATTAAGTGTCAACAGATGCTAGGTGCTGTTATTACCACCCATGTAGAAGGCTGGTTAGCCTGGCTGAAGGACTTCCTGTGCCCTACAGGAGAGCTCCTCCATTCTATCGGCCTGCTTCCTGTCCTCACCAGACACTATTGATTCTATCGGCCTGCTTCCTGTCCTCACCAGACACTATCAGACGATTAAGTCTTATAACTCACCATGATTTTCCCCAAACAGGTACCTGTACAAACTCCGAGACCTTCACCTGGACTGTGACAATTACACAGAGGCTGCCTACACCCTCCTTCTACACACCTGGCTTCTCAAGGTACAGCTCCGTGGTGAAGAGGGTCCATGCTGAGATCTCCATGGGGTTCCCCATAGGTTGGAGAGTTTGAAAAAGAAATATTCAAAATGAAAATAGCAACCAAATGAAGTTTTTTCTTGGTGCCTCTAAACTCCCAACCTGGCAGCATAACTTTCCACCTCATATCCTCTGCTCACAGAAGGTTCCGAGAAACATTTATCTTCAGCAGCAATAACCCCCAAGGACAAGTTTGCAGTGTTACATAGCCTCTAACCTGTTATAAGGGATAAATCATTAGCATGACCTCTAAGCTGTTTTCCACATCTTGAGAACGTTGCTGTGAAAGCATAGTTTCTTTTGACGTTTGAAGTGTTGGAACCATATCTCATTAGTGTTCAGAGAAAATCCCTACAAACTACACACTGTGCACCACTAGAAAGGCAAACAAACCCAATTTAGTCCAAATCAGAATCCCTTCACAAATGGAAATCGCAGACAACATGTGTCTGGCCACAGACACCAGGAGCCTGGGGAAGCCAAAGAAGGGTGCATGCTCCTCATTACAGAGTGCTGATGGCTCGTGGTCTCTGGCTCATCTGCTGTGTTCTGAATCACCAGTGACGTTAGAGAGCAATGTCCAAGCATGGTTGGGTACTCATTCACAGAAGTGGCTTCCCCAGTGGTACTCAAGTTTCCAAAGATGAACAGAGAGAAAGGAAAGGAGGAGAGAAAAAAAGGAGCAAGACCTGGAGAGGATGGTTTCCGCCTAGTACTGGGCAGACACCCATCCTTGGTTGCCTCCTGGCCCCCAACAGCTCTGTGTTCTCTCTACAGTGGTCGGATGAGCAGTGCACATCACAGGTCATGCAGACAGGCCAGCAGCACCCGCAGACCCACAGGCAGCTGAAGGAGACGCTCTATGAGACCATAATAGGCTACTTCGACAAAGGAAAGGTAACGGGAGCCTTCTCTCTTTTCTCTGTGGGAACCTTGGCCACTGGTGGACCAGTCTCTCTCACGCTCTACCTCTGGTCCGTACTCAGGTCTGGCGAGCTCTCCCTCTGAAATTAAATCTAATCATGTATTTCCATCTTTTCTCCTCACTTCCTTCCATCTCCATTCAGAAATTAACATAACTGTATGGATGGTACGATGTGTCCCAAGCATTTCCTGGATACTTAGGACAGAGCATCGTCCCTGGCAGAGCAGAGGGATCCAGACGCATACCCTGAAAAATGACAACTGAGAACAGCCATCTTGATGACTCCCCAAACCCTTTACTTAGAATAAATCACACACTCTTCCTATCATCCAGGAGGCCCCAACTGAGTCCAGACTTCCTCTCATTTCGTCCCTGAAGAGGATGTCTGTGTCAAGTGCTTGGGACCTTTGTGCTTCCCTTTCCAGCTTGGTCTGTTCCCTCTTCAGCTTCCCATGGAAGGTCGCCTCTTCCCGCTGCTCAGGGTTTTACTTAGATATAGTGAGGGCTTCCCTGGCCTACTCTGTCCCTTTTGCCCTGAGTCACCCTTCTTGCTTCTTTAAAGCAAAACACTTTGATCCTATTGACATCGTGTCCTTCATTTTGGTTCTGCTTGTCTACTGTCTGGCTCCTCACTTTACAATGCCACAAGTGCTGAATGCCTGCTGGCTAGAATGGGCACTGAGGTAAGGGACCAGTGAATATATATATTGAGTAAATAAGTGGATTGACAGATGACATTGTGTTGTCACCAACCTTTAAACAGCAAGGATTCTGGCAGATGGGAAGATGGAGCTGCCCAGCACCAATTTCCAGCAAACCTTGCCACAAATCCAGCCGAAAGGCCACCATCTATCTCACAGGCAACATGCCACCATATCTGCATGCTTGGGGTCCACATGCAGATACCCGGATCACATCCCTATGTCACTCTACAGTTTTCTTGGCCTATCTGACATTCCATTGCTCCTTCTCCCATAGTGAGATATTAGCAGCACCTGCTACCAAGTCATTGGGCAAAAACTAGTTGGGGAAATGCACATAGACTCTAGCAAAGAAGCCAGTATGTAGCACTGCGCATAGATACCAGCAAAGAAGCCAGTATGTAGCGCTGCACATAGATACCAGCAAAGAAGCCAGTATGTAGCGCTGCACATAGATACCAGCAAAGAAGCCAGTATGTAGCGCTGCACATAGATACCAGCAAAGAAGCCAGTATGTAGCGCTGCACATAGATACCAGCAAAGAAGCCAGTATGTAGCAATGTCCTAAGTTTTAGCTGGCATCATTGCTACCTACCTATGCCTCTTCCTCTCCGAAGCCTTCCTCAAGCCCTGTGACTCATAGATAGCCCTGCCTCTTCATTGACCGGCGAGGCTTTTCATTGTCCATCAGGATACCACTGAACATGTGGTTTGGGTCTGCTCTGCCCTGCGGTTCTTTGCCTCTGTCTTGCTCTGTTTATCCCACCCCAGGATGACGAAATGAGGTAACGTCTGCAGAGGACTTATAAATTCCCAGCAGTTGGAGAGGACTGTCTTATAAATTCCCAGCAGTTGGAGAGGACTGTCTTATAATTTACAATTATAAGCCTCTTGAGGGCAGAGACTCTGCCATCTTTTGAACCTCTTGTCCCACTGGGAATCAAATCAGAGCTTGCTGGTTACATCAGTCCTACTATGGGGAGCTGGGCTTTGTCCTTGGCTACGAATTCAGTTTGGCCACTCTGTGCTGGGCACAGAGGAAAAAGGCATGAGCCCCACCTCATGTCTCTGCTGTCTCTTTGGTGAAACAGATACACCAATCATCAGATTTTGCCTGTCACCCTTTGATATTGTGTCATTATTAGGGTGGGGACAAGAGGACGAAGTAGTGCCTGGAGGCAGAGAAAAGGCTTCAGATGGTACAACTTTCCCTGAAAGTCACTGCCATAGAACATTCTAGAATGAAGGCCAAAGTCCTTAACACCCCCTCAACTTCCCTTACACACACACACACACGTGCGCACAATGGCTTTCATTCCATAAGTCCATCTTGTCACTTGATAGAATTCCAATGCCTCCCAATCCCAATAGCCCTGATCTTCTTTTGCTCCCGTTCCCCCTCTCCCATGTTCAGGAGAGCAGAAATGACGCCTTGTCTACCTTTGGACGAGCTCCATCACAGCCCAGATCATGGCCTCGCACCATGCCCAGAACCCAGCTGCTGCCCTGTAATGGATGTGTGAGGCTCACAGGGCTCAGTGGCTGTCAGAGGTCCCAGAGGACTGGAGGAAAGGCCGGGCATCCGTCTTTCTGGCATGCCCCCGCTCCCAGCCTCTTGGCAATCTCTTCGCACAGGGGAGTGGATTGCTTCTTCCTGTCCCCGTCCTGGTAAGAAGCTGGCAGAGACCTCCACTTGTGCCATACAGCCCAGTCAGGATCCCTGTTACAACCTTCTTGTTCAGGGCGAGGCCCACAGACGCAGATCTTCCTGGCACATAAAGCATTTTTATGCTGCTCACTAAGCTGTCTGGGGTTTACTGCCATGGCTCCTCCGTTCCATACTTGGTTTTATTTATTTTTATGCTTGCATGCAGAGAGAGCACTTTCCTTACGAAGCTCACGATGCATTTTGGCAGCCTCCTCTCTCTCCTCCCCTACCTCCCCCAGCATTTCCATTTAGGTGCATTTTCTGTTTTAAACCCAATGTGGAATAGGAATGGGGATCCTCTGAGATTGCAGGCCTCCAGCCTGCCTGCTCCCCCAACACCTGCCAGGCCTCTGGCCTGCCTGCTCCCCTACACCTGGCTATGGGGTGTTCCAACAACCCTGCAGTCTGAGATGGGGGAAAATCTTGGCTTCTGGACTAAAATAGAGCAACAGAGTAAAGTGTTGGGGTTTTTTAAAAATAATAGAGAAGACCTACTTTGAAAATTTTAATTGTATTTTAATATACTGGCACATCCCTGCCTATACCTCCATGTACCCCCACCACTGCCACTTACTCCTACAGCCACATCAGCCCATTGAAAAGTGGGATGAGGGGCTGGAGAGATGGCTCAGCAGTTAAGAGCACTGACTGCTCTTGCAGAGGACCCAGGTTTGATTCCCAGCACCCACATGGCAGCTAACAACCATCTCTAACTCCAGTTCCAGGGAATCTGAAGCTGCCTTCTGACCTCCAAGGACATTGCATGGCACAGGTGCACATGCATGCAGGCAGTACACTCACACACATAAAAAGTAAAAATGAGGGCTGGAGAGATGGCCTAGCAGTTGGGAGTGCCGACCGCTCTTGCAGAGGACCTGGGTTCGATCCCCAGCACCCACATGGCGGCCGAGAACTGTCTGAAACTCCAATTCCAGGAGAACTCCAGTTCCAGGGGAATCCAACGCCCTCTTCAGACCTCCGTGGCATTGCACGACATGGGTGCATGGACTTGCATGCAAACAGTACATTGATACACATACATAAATAAATAAATGCCAGGCGTGGTGGTGCACGCCTTTAATCCTAGCACTTGGGAGGCAAAGGCACTCGGATCTCTGTGAGTTCGAGGCCAGCCTGGTCTACAGAGTGAGTTCCAGGACAGCCAGAGCTACAGGGAGACCCTGTCTCAAAAAGACCCCCCACCCAAAAAAAAGTAAAAATGAAAATAAAAATAAAAGAAGTTGAATGACTGGCAGAAGCAAAGATCCCAGGACTGAACACTGGGGACCAACTTCATCCCCAGAAATGCTCTGACCCTAGACCATTTCTTTGCTTATCCGTGGACCATTTCTCTTTGACAAAAGAAGCTGACACCTCCTTGCCCAACTACATGCTGGGGAAGTGAAGGAGTCAGGGAGCACTTGGAAGTTACTAAACACAAGACAGTGAATGCAGTCACGCCCACGGGGATTAGCATATTGGCTCTGCCCCTGGTTGGGGCAGAAACAGAGGTTTCTCACTCAGAGCATAAAGACACTGTTAGTGACCTCTCTCCAACTGCTTAGGGAGAATCAGAGAACATTTAAACATAGTCTGCTTCATTATTAATCAGGAAGGCAGGATGAGAGAGCAGGGAGAGGTCATACTACAGAGTAGTCCCAGGCTCCCTCTGTGTAAAGGATAGAACTGTGTAACAAGAAGCCCTGCAACTCCAGGGCGCATGTCCAAGCTCAAGTCCCTTCCTCAACAAAGGCTCTGAAAAGCTAGGGTCTAACTTTTGTCTCCTTGATCATCTGTAGATGTGGGAAGAGGCCATCAGCCTGTGCAAGGAATTGGCCGAGCAATACGAGATGGAGATCTTTGACTATGAACTGCTCAGCCAGAACCTGGTAAGGCTTCCCCAGGGGACAGCTGCCTGCCCCAAGGCTGCTGTGCAAGGCTCCCTCAGCTCCGAGCTAGGCAGAGGGAGAGGAGGCTGGTGAGGTTAGGGAAACAAGAGTGGGCACGGCCGTGGTGAGTATCACCCCTCCAGTTGCTTGATAGGGCATCAAGGCTCTGCGAAGCTGAGACTGCCGCTGCTGCAGCTGTTGTGCACCCAGTAAATGTGCCGTTACGTTTGCAGTAAAAGTTCCACAAATCAGCAAACCAATTAAATAAAAGCACAACTTGGTGCTTTTCGATGAACAGATAAATCACATTAACATGCTCCCATCTGGCTGTTCCCATTAGCATCTTTCCTCAGGACTGACTTGGTGGGAGAAGTAGAAAGTGGGGAACCCGCCTACCCTGCCTGTGCTGCAAAGCCAGGACCTGGCAGCGGGTTGACCTCAGCAGGCAGATGCAGAACGTTTAGGCTCTTCCCTCGTCCCCTACCCCATCATCAAACTTCTGACTGCCTGAGTGCCAGCACCCCAGGCCTCCTTCCTAGCACTTAGAAAAAGGCCAGTCCAGACATTTCCAGGAAACTGTAAAATTAAAGTCTGTATGAAACACTTGCACACTTGTAGGAAACACTTGTATGAAGCCGCAGCAACAAAGCACCTCTCGCTCGTTCTTCTCAAAGCTGTTTATTATTCAGGCAGGTCTTGTCAGAACGGTTTATTCAAGCACATCTTTTCTCCTTCTTCAAGCTTCTCCCTCTAAGCCTTCTCCTTCCTCAGGCAAGCAAGCTTCTCTCTCAGACTAGAGAGAGAGAGAGTCTATCTTCCTCAGGCAAGCAAGCTTCTCTCGTAAGACTAGAAAGGAGAGAGAGAGTGTCTATGTGTCTAGAAAGTCCCTCTATTTATCCACCTTCCCAGCCCAGGTTGCGTGGCTGGTCTATTGGTATCATCTGGCCTGATCTTGTATACAGGGTACACCTGCACAGCTCAAACGGTGAGCGTGGCTTTACTTTGAGGTAGGAGGGAATCAGGTGTTAATCATAAGACTCAGGTGTTAGTCATAAAACTTTGCTAAAGTCTCGGGTGCCTTCTTTTTTTTTTTTAATTTTTATTTTATTGATGCTTTGTGCATTTCATACATCATTTTCCAATTCAGTTCAGGCATATCTCCCCTTCCCTTCACCCCCACCCCCACCCCAACCGAGATCATGCATTCTGCCATGACTGTCCTGCATATCTCTCTCAGTTTTTTTTTCCATTTTTTAGCTATAAGTGATAATCCATGAGTACAAGCATCCTTCATGTATAACCAATTTGCAGGCTGTTGTGCCCAAACACCCACAGCCCCACCTTCTAGCGGGGGGTGAGGGGTTGTATGTTCAATCAGGTTAATCAAATGAGGGTCCAGACTACATTGCTGTAGTTTCACCCTTCACCCCAATCGCAGCCCTTACATTCTACCACGCCCCCTCTTCCGCAGATTATTCCCTGGGCTTAGAAAAGGGGCACAAGTGGATGAGAAGCAGAACAGTCCACTCTCTCTGGAGCTGTTGTCTTGGATTCTGGTCAATTCTGGCTGTTTCCTTTCATGGGCTGACAGTCTGTCCAGGAATAACCTTTCGATCCTACTAATGAAGCACAAGCAATTAGATATATAAGTATTTAAGCAGCATTAATAGTTATGGTAGGTTACTTTGTTATAGACATATATGTTTAGATGAGATGTTGATCCACGAACTACACTAAACCAACAAAGCAAATACGGGTCTCCTTGAGTCAAGCAAGACTCCACCGTCAGCACCAGCTACACCTCACCTGCCTGGAAATAATGTGCAGCAGAGGCAGCCATATGCCTGTATATCCCAAATCTAATTGGCTATTGGCTCTCTCCTTGGAGGAATGACCCATGGCTGATGCCACAAGCTTACATTCTCTACAGGTTAGGAGATATCATAAGCCACAGTAAGACCCCGTCATATTTAACAGGAAAAAATGTAGTTCGGGTGGCTTCTTAGGACTGTCACCACACCTGCTGTCCACAAAAGTCAAGACTAATAGCAGGGAGTAGGGGTGAGGTGTGATAACATGTTAAAAATCAGTCGAGCTGGGGCTGGAGAGATGGCCTAGTGGTTAAGAGCGCCGACCACTCTTGCAGAGGACCCAGGTTCGATCCCCAGCACCCACATGGTGGCTGAGAACTGTCTGTAACTCCAATTCCAGGAGAACTCCAGTTTCAGGGGAATCTGAGACCCTCTTCTGACCTCCGTGGCATTGCATGACACGGGTGCGCAGACCTACACGCAAACAGTACATTCATACACATAAATAAGTAAAATTAAATTAAAAAAATATCAGTCGAGCTGTTAGCTATTTTCACTGTGAGATATAAATGCACACAAGTGTACCTGCACCAACAGACACTCAGTATTTGTCCTGCCTGTACCTCTTTACGGATATTTGTAGACAGGGGAGTATATATCTTTGGAATATGTTTTATGCACAGACATAGATACTCACCTAGGACACATTCATATAGAACTAATGTTACACCACACAGACACCTATTTATGTCCACATGTATGTTCTATGTCACATCAAGTGATCCTTGTGACATATCTCTCCATGCATATGTGTCATGTTGCATTATATTTTTTTGTCTTTTGTCTTTTTGAGACAGGCTCTTCCTATATCCCCAGCTGGCCTGGAACTCACTCTGTATACCAAGCTGGCCTTGAACTCACAGAGATCTGTCTGCCTCTGCCTCTGCCTCTGCTAGGATTAAAGGCATGGACTACCACGCCCGGCTTAAAGACAGTTCTTAGTCACCATGTGGGTGCTGGGAATCAAACCCGGGTCCTCTGCAAGAGCACTCTTAACCGCTGAGCCATCTCTCCAACCCCATGTCCCAATTTCTTTAGGGCCAACAATTGCAAGCTGCCATGAAGGGTAGAGTGAGCTACTAACTGCTTTCAGGGATATTAACATTTGAAAAGCACACACCTCTTTAGGTGGACAAAATAAGTTAGGTAGACTTCCACAGAGATCCATCTCTGTCTGGAGACACTTGGGTATCTCCACATGTACTCATTAGTGCCTGCCACAGCCATGTACGCACAGAGCAGGGAGCACAGTGGGCACGGCAAGGCCCCGATGCAGCTTGCTGAGACCAGTTGTGCTGAGATGCTAGTTCTTTACTGCAAACTGGAGAGAGAAGGTTACCATGAGTGTGATGTGGATAAATAAGCTAGTGATGGTGGAGAGGTAGCATGGCACCCACATGCTGAGTGTGGCTGGAACTGGTGATCACAGACATACCGGAAGACGTGATTGTGAGCACTGGGCATGCTGGCTCTGGGATAAGTGTAGTGTTATGTCTGTGAACTCTAAGTTGAATGTGCCTTGGATACACATGAGTGTTGTATTGTTACAAGCTATGTTTTTTGCTTCTTTCAGGTCCAGCAGGCAAAATTCTATGAAAACATCATGAAGATCCTCAGGCCTAAACCAGACTACTTTGCAGTTGGCTACTATGGCCAGGGCTTCCCCTCCTTTCTGCGGGTGTGTTTGTGGGTAACTCAGGCTAGGGTCCCAGGGCCTTGCCGTCTTGACTCTCTCTGTGCATTCTGAAGGTTGCTTGTATTTGGAAGTTCATAGCTCAGGTGCTGAGGTCTTCTCTGTCCAAGGACTATTCCAGTCACCAGCGGGGGTGACCTGCTGGTTTCTTACACGACGAATGTTGCTGCCTGGAGAGGTAGCAGGTGCCCCATTTGCAGGAATGAGGCATTCAAAGAGAGACCAGGTCTGCTACCTAGGAATTACCACAGAGCCGTAGTCTCGGACCCATTTGGTCACTGAAATCCCTTTGCTCGTTAAAAGTTATTCAAGAGGCAAGGCACTTTTTTATTGTGAGTTAACTCTACATATGTGTACCATACGAAAAGTGAAAACTAAGAAAAATTAAAACTATCTGGGAATTTATTTTAACATGGCAATAATCTTATCACATGTTAGCATGATTTATGTTTGTAAAAAATTAATAGCTACATTTTCCCAACTTAAAAAATAAACATCAAAGAACATTTATAATCCCTATACCCAGGAGGCAGGAAGACTGCTGGAAGTTAGAAGCCAACATAGTCTATGTAGAAAGTTCTAGACTAGCCTGGGCTACATAGTGAGACCTGTTGCAAACAAGCAACCAACCAAATGAACACAAATCATTGAAAAGAGCTGGAGAGATGGCCTAGCGATTAGGAGCACCGACTGCTCTTACAGAGGACCCGGGTTCGATCCCCAGAACCCACATGGCGGCTGAGACCCGTCCGAAACTCCAGTTCCAGGGGAATCTGACACCCTCTTCTGACCTCCGCAGCATTGCACGGCATGGGTGCACAGACCTGCATGCAGACAGCGCATTCATACATATACAGAAATAAATAAAATTAAAAAAACATTTTTTTTAAAAAAGAAAAGAGCAAAACTGGTTGATATTTCTGCAGTTCTTTTTAAAGCCTGACTTAAGGGCAAACAGTGAGATTCCCATGCCTGCATTCATGATCTGTTGCAGTCTCACGGTACGTGTGCCTCCAGAAATGACACCCTTAGTAACATTATGGAGCTAGTGTGGGTTTTGTGGGCCCCTGGAATAACTTGGGGTCCCTGCAGCCTCGTTTCCGAAGCTCTGCTTCAGTGGCTGCTTCATTCGCCATGTGTGGCTTGCACTGGGTCATCTCCAGAGGAGCTTCTAGACTGTGAGTCTGTGCTTTAATTCTAGGGTTGGGGCAACACTATGGAAATGGCAAAGGTCACTTGGTTTATACTCTAGGAGATAGGTCACTTGCTGCTACTGGTCAAGATGAAGTTCACAGGGACTTGAGCACAAGGCCACGAGCAGCGGGGAGGCTAGATGGGCAGGGCGTCCCAGGTGATGCAGGGCTAGCTTTCCCAGGCTTGTTTATTGTGCATCAGAATCTGCCAAGAACCTGTTAGGAATGCATATTCCTAGGCTTATTCCCAGAGACCATTTGAGTGGCTTTGGAGTGAGGTCTGGGAATCTGAACTCTAAAAGGTCCCCAGGATCCTCAGACACCTGGCTAGCTTGGTTTTACACTTAACAGTGAGAAGCTGACGTTTGAACAGCAGAACTTAGCTTTGTTGCCATAAGAGGCAACAGAGATGATACAGACATGGTCTGGAAAAAAGTTTCTCACATTGGGTATTAGAGCCACTTGGAGCCTATTAATGCTCAGTAGTGGGGGCTTTCCTGTGCATCGTGGAGTGGTCAGCAGGATACCTGGCCTCTTCCTCCACTTACAGTGGGATCTTCACCCTTAGTTTTATGCCACCAAAATATGGTTTCAGGAATCACCAATGTCCCCTGGTGGCCCCAAATCACTCCTGGTTGAGGACTTCTGTTCTAGAAGAAGCTGGTGTGGCCAGGGAAAGATAAAGAGTGCCTTTCCAGGGACTCATGGCCAGGAGTCAGGTGGTGAGGAGCCTGGGTGTCGGACCCTGCCTAACCACTGGCCAACCCCTCATGGCCCAGTAAAATCACGGTATAAATTTTGTGGGCAAGTAAGTTGGAGAGTGGCTGTAACACAGCAGAGTTTCAGGAACTAAATATGGACTGCTCTGAGGACGATCCTCGGCACACATGGCCTCCCTGTCCTTTAGAACCTAGCCTTTTAAAGGCATGGCCTGCTCAGCAAGTTCAGTGAGTTGAGCCCCTCATCCCACTGGTGAGGAAAACAAGGGGGGAGCAATACATCCAAAGGCCCCCCAGCCCCATGCTCATCTCACAATCCTCTCAGCTCATCTTGAGCTTCCTCCTACAAGGCCGGGACCTGGGATCTCTGACAGGTGTCCTTTCTCTGCAGAACAAAGTGTTCATCTACCGAGGGAAGGAGTATGAGCGAAGAGAGGATTTCCAGATGCAGCTGATGAGTCAGTTTCCCAATGCAGAGAAGATGAACACAACCTCTGCCCCCGGAGATGACGTGAAGAACGCCCCTGGCCAGTGTATCCTTGGAGATGGCAGTGCAGGGATGTAAGCCCACTGAGACCCATGGTAGACCTTAGAGCTGCTGCCAGAATCACCAGATGCCTTTAAAGCTGGGTGACAGGCTACATGACTGCTCTGCTCAGTATGATGAGCCTTAATACAAATATGTTTCCCTCAGGTGATAAATATTCATCATTAACCTTTTCATTACACCTGGCTGCCCTTCCTGTCTGCCCTGCTGTGGCTATTGCAGGAGGAACTGCAACTGGTTGGGGGGGGTGGGGGCTCAAAGGCAAGGTTGTTTACATGAGGTTAGTACTAGGTTAGTACTAGGTTAGTACTAGGGTCCTGTTAATGGACATCTAGGTGTTCAACAATTGAGTGGCCTTTTAATAGAGCATGGAGGCTATGACATCATATTTAGGGGCCCAAGGCCTGGTTTCCTACCAGAAATAGGATGGCAAAGCCAAAAGGAAAGTCTGGTACGTACCAGGTCCCCTTCCATAAGGCTGAGTACTCCGCGAACATTATTTCCTTAAACTGCATAAAATGCTTTAAGGTGGCATTTCATCTCCCTATTTAATCAAGAGAAATGCTGAGGTAGAGACAAAACAGTTTGCCTAGGGTTATATAGTTAGAAAAGGGTTGGCATTTGAATTCCAAGTTCTATTGGTCTCAAATCTTTTTACTCTCTTACACAATCATTTTTCAAAGATTGAACCAGAATGCTGTCAACTGTTTACCATGAACTGGATGTTAACCAGACATTGCTTCCCCTTTCCCTCATTATCAGCCTCTAAGTTGGCTAGTATTTCTTGGTGCTCTTTGCTAATAGAAAACTTGGGCTCAGAAAGAAAATGAGTCAGACAGAGTCACAGCAAAGAAGCTGTCCTAGTTTGTCTTCCATTGCTGTGACAAAACACTCTGACCGACACCAACTTGGGGAGGAAAGGGTTTATTCAGCTTACATCTCTTGGGTCACAGTTCATCACTCAGGGAGCCCAAGGCAAGAACTCAGGGCAGGAACCTGGAGGCAGGAGCTGAAGCACAGGCCATGGAGGAATGCTGTTCACTGGCTTGCTCTCTCTTGGCTCATGCCCAGCTTGCCTTATATAATACATAACCTGCCCAGGGTGGCACTACTCATTGTGGGCTGGGCCCTCCTACACTGCTCAACAATCAAGACAATACTCCACAGATGTGGCCACAGGCCAATCCAATGGAGCCAATTCCCCAACTGAGGCTCCCTCGACCCAGGTGTGTCAAGTTGACACTAAAGCTATCCAGCACAATTGACCCCTTGTCAACTTGACACACAAAACACATCACTATTAAACCACCACCTTTCCAGTTCTTATCCCCAAAGTATGATGTTAACAGTACAACCTTAAAAGCCCCACAATCCTTAAAATGTCCAAACGCTTAAAAGATCAGTCTATTAAAAGTCTCTTAACTGTGGGCTGCTGTAAAATCCAAAACAAGTACTGTCTTATTTCAAAGGGAAGAATCAGGCACTCTCAAACAAAACCTAAGTCCAGCAAGCAGCTCAAGGCTGGACACCTGGGATTCACTCACGATCTTCTGGGCTCCAAAGGGTCTCGGCAGCTCCCCCTCTCCGACTCTGCCGTCCGTGGCACACTCATCTCGCAGGCCCAGGCCGACTCCATTCTACACCTACCGCTGCTCTTGGTGGTCGTCCCAGGGTCCCGGCATCTCCAAAAAGCTGGGGTCGCCACTGAAACTGAGGCAGCACCTTCACCAATGGTCTCTTCTGACCTCTCCTGGTGCAAAGCCTCAGCTTCTCTCCATGACCCCTGCAATCCTGGGGTCTTCACTGCAACCGAGGTGCACTTCCACCAATGGTCTTTCCTGACCTCTCACAGTGCCAAGCCTCGGCTGCTCTCTGTGACCCCCTCAAATTTCAACACCGGAACCATATAGGAGACTCTTACATGTTACCAAGTCCTGCTTCTGGCTTGAGATGGAGGCTCAGGCCCCTTCTGGAACACAGCTTCTGTGTGCTGACCCTGAAGAAATTCTTCCCAGAAGATTTCACCTCAGTGATGCTGGTCTCTTGTTACTTACAGCTGATTTTTCAGCCCCAGCTAACCAGCATCAATTGTCCCAGTACAACAAAGATTTCACTTCAGGTTCTGGTCTCTTGTTACTTACAGCTGATTCTTCAGCCCCAGCTGACCAGAACCCACAGATTACACAGTCCTGATGATCTCTGCTCTCCTTTGAAACTAGAAACTTCACAAGCCAGGCCTCCATCTTCTACAACTCCTTCAGCAAAACTGCTCCAAGCTCCACAGCAACAATCTTTAAGCATTCAATGATCTTCCCAGCCCAAAGTTCCAAACGCCTCCACAATCCTTCCCCAAAACACCAAGGTCAGGTCTGTCACAGCAATACCCCACTCTTCTGGTACCAATTTCTGTCCTAGTTTGCCTTCCATTGCTGTGACAAAACACTCTGACCGTCCGACACCAACTTGGGGAGGAAAGGGTTTATTCAGCTTACATCTCTTGGGTCACAGTTCATCACTCAGGGAGCCCAAGGCAAGAACTCAGGGCAGGAACCTGGAGGCAGGAGCTGAAGCACAGACCATGGAGGAATGCTGTTCACTGGCTTGCTCTCTCTTGGCTCATGCCCAGCCTGCCTTCTTATATAATACATAACCTGCCCAGGGTGGCACTACTCATTGTGGGCTGGGCCCTCCCACACTGCTCAACAATCAAGACAATACTCCACAGATGTGGCCACAGGCCAATTCAATGGAGCCAATTCCCCAGTTGAGGCGCCCTCAACCCAGGTGTGTCAAGTTGACACTAAAGCTATCCAGCACAGAAGCACTGTGGCTAGGATTTGACCTCCTGTTGGTCAAGATCTTGAACTGTTAACTCTGCCCTCTAGCCTTGTGCTACTAGAAAGTCAACAACCAGTTTGGGCAAGTGACAGGCTTTGTGTCTCCAGGTGTCCAGGTGGGGGAAGGCACTTGGAAGAAAAGTCTTGGGTCTGCTGTTGGTGTGACTCCATGTACCCAGCACGAGCGGCTAACTACATCACTTGAGAGTGGCCATGTCATAAGCTTTGGGAGGACAGGTTGGTTTCTCCTCTTGGATCAGGGCTAGCAGCTCAGGTCAATATACATGATCTAGAATCCTCTCTCTAAAAGAGGGATTGGCAAACCTTTCTGCAAAGGTCAGTCTTCAAGGGCCATGCTCTCCCTCTCACAACTACTCAGCTGATGCTGTAGTGGGCAAACCATCGCTGATAGCATGCAAGTTGGCGAGCAAGGCTGTGTTCCAATAAAACTTTATTTATTGATACTGATGTTTTGAGCCTTATAGCATTTTCATATGTCACAGCAGTTTGAAAATAAGCCATCTATGCTTAGCTTCTGGCCACACAAAAGCAGGCAGTGAGGTGGATCCAGCCCCCCGCCCCCCTCCCCCGCCCCAGAGTCTGCCAACCCCTCCCTTCAGCTGCTCACCACAGAGGGAATTTTCTCCCAGAGCACACATTGCTGGATAGGGAGTTCAGGGATTTCCTAAGGTTTGCAGGATCGCTTCCAGCAAGGCTGATCCTTTGGGTTCAACACTGCCCTCTATTTAAAGAATCCTTTTTCCATGTGAAATAGTATTCAGAGGTGAAACTGTTAAATCTCATGGTTCTAACATAGATAGAGGAAACTCATCAGAGAGACAACTGAATTTGAGTTGGACTTTTAAAAAAATTTTTTAAATTTTATTTATTTCTGTATGTGTATGAATGTACTGTCTGCATGCAAGTCTGTGCACCCGTGTCGTGCAATGCCGTGGAGGTCAGAAGAGGGTGTCGGACTCCCCTGGAACTGGAGTTCTCCTGGAATTGGAGTTTCAGATGGTTCTCGGCTGCCATGTGGGTGCTGGGGATCGAACCCGAGTCCTCTGTAAGAGCGGTCGGCACTCTTAACCGCTAGGCCATCTCTTTCCTACATTCGAGGGAAGTGTAGCTTGGCCACACAAATGCTCGCCATCTGGGGAGATGAGGCAGCAGAGGGGAGAAGGTGGAAAACACAGATTGGATCCTGAGCTGTATAGACAGATGCTATCTGGTGCAATGGAAGGAAATGACTACTGACTGGGGACAAAGTTAGTCCTCATAGGTGAGAGCATTTGGTGTCTGCCCCTGAGGTTCACAGGGGAGAGATGCCGAGAAGGAACATGCTCCAAGCAGAGGGAGCGGGAGAGCCTGTTAACTGTCCAGAGTTAACGATGCTAAAATGGGTCATAGTGGCCATGGTGTTGCTTTAAAAGCCAGCAAGAGGAGTTCTTCATTCCTTAGCTGGCAGATGCGTCAGGCCCAGGGAAGACCCTGAAAGTTGCAGTGGTCATTAGATAGAACAGGGAGATCAAATTGTTTGAATGACTGAAGAGAGAGACGAATGAAGAAGAATCAGAAAACAGGAAAAGAAAGCAGGGCTAACGGATGGAACCATTGACCATAGGCCATTCATTACATTTGTCATATTACCAGCCTAAAGGGAGTAAAGACGAGCCTAGAGTAGGCAAGACAGAGATCTAGCCCATATAACATCTTGCCACCCTGTACCTGTGCTGATGGCAGACATCACTAATCAATCATGGAACTGCTTCTAGCTGGACCTAGACAGGATTCTTATTTCCTGCTATAGGTAACCTCAAGTTTTGCAGTTGGAGGACAGAATGATCTATGTTTCCATGTTCTAAAGCAGTTTAAGCAGTATATCTCAGACTCTATCATGCATGTACATCACCCAAGGAGCTTTTAAAATACAGATCCTGACTCAGAAAGACTGCGGGGGGAGGGGGGGCTGGAGAGATACTTAGAGCAAGGTCCGGGATGGGGCTTTCCTAGCAAGGTAAGAGATGGCCTAGCGGTTAAGAGCGCCGACCGCTCTTGCAGAGGACCCGGGTTCGATCCCCAGCACCCACATGGCGGCCGAGAACCGTCTGAAGCTCCAATTCCAGGAGAACTCCAGTTCCAGGGGAATCCGAGACCCTCTTCTGACCTCCGCGGCATTGCACGACACGGGTGCACCAAACCTGCATGCAGACAGTACATCGTACACATACAGAAATTAAATAAAAAATTTCAAAGAAAAAAAAGTAGCCATTCTTTGTTTTTTTTTTGTTTTTTTGTCTTTTTGAGACAGGGGTCTCCCTGCTAGTCCTGTCTGTCCTGGAACTCACTTGTAAACCAGGCTGGCCCTTCAGACTCGCATGAGTATCGACGTGCCTCTGCCTCCCAAGTGCTAGGATTAAAGGCGTGTGCCACCAGCCCGGCTTTTTTTTTTTTTTTTTTTTTTTTTTCTGTATGTGTATCAAGTTACTGTCTGCATACCAAGTTTGCTGCACCCTTATGGGGTCAGACCGTGCTCTTTTTGCTCCAAACCTTGCAGCACGCGAGTGCTCAGAAGAGGGTGTCGGATTCCCCTGGAACTGGAGTTCTCCTGGAATTGGAGTTTCAGACGGTTCTCGGCCGCCATGTGGGTGCTGGGGATCGAACCCGGGTCCTCTGTAAGAGCGGTCGGCGCTCTTAACCGCTAGGCCATCTCTCCAGCCCCGAAGGTAGCCATCTTACACTCTCCTGAAAACACAGTTCCTTCAGAGTCTACAGGCAATTGGAATTCTGGTACTAATACACCCAGGGTAGCTTGTGTCACTTTTTCCTGTGGCCCCAGTGAAGTATGTAGATAGACCATGTCTAAAGAATTCTAAGCATGGGGCTAAGATATATATATATGTCCCCATTCTTTCCTTCTAAGCTGTGTGACCTTAAACAAGTTGCCTGGCCTCTCTGAGCCAACGGTGACAACTTAGTTTAACAATGACACTTAGTGGAATTAGAGAGATCAAAGAAGACCATGGGAAGAATTGATAATGATGGTTAAGCACTGTAACCCAATTATGTTAGCAGAAGCAAAGCCCTGTGATAGGGTTGCAAACAGTTGAGCAGCTCTGATAAAGACCATAGTTACTGCTAACATGTCATTAGGATCTCATAGGAAGCCAGCAACCTGATTGTCAAATAAAAGCATGGACTCAGAAGAAATGACCTGAAGTTCTCAGTTGGACATGCTACCTTTGAAACCACCCTGTGGCCAACAGATATGTTTTAAGCCCTTAACTTTGGGGATGGCAGACATCCAATGTTTTACTGTGCAGCCTGTCCTGGATGAACACCCCAGGTTCAAGAACAAGCCGGTGCCTGACCAGATCATAAAGTAAGATGCACAGCCCACTGGGGCGGGAACAGGGAGTAAACTGAGTGGTCTTCGTGCTGAGCTGGTGGTGGAGAAGCCCAGCACTCTCCTCCTCCTAAGCCAGTCTGTTTCTACTTTTCCTTTGGGGAGAAGAATTGCCTCCAGTTATAGCTGGGTTCTGTCTCTAACAAGATGGAAACCAGAGATGAATGAGGGAGATGGGCCTATGTCTACTTTGTGCAGGCATTGAGCCGAAGTGAAGTGGGGAACCTGTTGCTTAGGCTGACCTCAAAATAGACCCTGGGCCCAAGAAACCAAAGAGTGTGGGTTGGGCATGCGACAGACCAGGCGGGGGATGGAATGGGTACCCTTGGACATGCGGGACACAGTCTCCCCAAGGGACATCTTTCTCAGCCTTTGTGAAAGTTGTTTGTTGATAAGGGACATGTACAGACTATGGTAAAGGGTCTTTAGAGTAAACATCAGGAAGACGGGTGTCCCAGATTGCAAGGTCATTGCTGAGTAGACCAGGAGGTGAAGGTCTGTGTGGCCCATGGCTGCACCCCTCCCTGCTGCCCAGCTCACCCCCTTTCTCAGTGGACAGTTCAGCAGCAAGAACTCCCTGGGAAGATGTAGCCTCTCCAGCAGCCTCACACTAGCGTCACTATGGAGCGGGCACGGACAGCCTCACTTGGAACTCTTGGCAAGGCACCTATGTGCAGGAGATGACTCTACAGCAAGCACTGTGCCCTGTTGGCAGTGATACTAAATCCCCCCTACAGACTCAGAAAGAGGGATAGGGGGGAAGTAATTGGAATTCCTAAAGGAATCCTTAGAGATCGCCCTGGGGACATTCAGCTGGTCCCTCACTCCATTTAGATCCTTCAATGGGCATTAATGTATATTAGTGCCAGGATTGCAAGTGCCCTGATACTCAGGGGTATAATGCCAGTCCATCTTCTAAATGGCCTGTCCAGGAAACGCTGTGCCAATCATTTCTATGGAGCCTGGAACACAGACTCTGACTTGCCATCACAAGGGGGGCCAGACCTGGTGTCTAAAGTGCCTGCACGGGCATGGCTACCAAGAATTTCAACTCCTTCCTGTCTTTCAGCTTTTACAAGTCCAATTATGTGCAAAAATTCCACTACTCCAGGCCCGTGCGCAGGGGCACCGTAGACCCTGAGAATGAATTTGCTGTGAGTATCTCCGCTCCCTAGTCACCTTTAGCAAGCAGAATCTACCTGAGGAGGTTAGGAACTTGATCTAGGGGCAAGGAAAATGGCATTAACATCACAGACGACAATGACACTAGGTCTTCTCATGCTTTGAGCTTTTCCCCTTCTAAGATATGGCCTGAGGCTGATGACCTGGACACCCAAGGGCTTTCAGGCATTTCTGGAGGTAGAACCCTCCAACTGATAAAAGGTGTAGCTGAAGCAAGCCTTCCAGTAGCCCCAGACAAAACTAGGGACAGTGCTAGTCCAGTGTCTTTTTCCCAGCCAGGACCCGTCTGTCTTCTCTTACCAAGACCAAGACTGGAGTGAGGAGGTGAATCCAAGTTCCCCTCAGCTCCTTGCCTTTGACTTTGTTTCTTAATATTTTAGTAGTGGCCATCCCTTTGAGAATCTGTTGACCACTGTGGACCCTCCCCCAGGCCTCATAAACAGACACATTGAAAATTGCCTACATATCCAGACT
The DNA here is from genome assembly GCA_009823505.1 of Rhizomys pruinosus. Classification (NCBI taxonomy): domain Eukaryota; kingdom Metazoa; phylum Chordata; class Mammalia; order Rodentia; family Spalacidae; genus Rhizomys; species Rhizomys pruinosus. Next base: position 1,811,609 of record VZQC01013731.1, read on the forward strand.
GTCAGTAGCACTGGGATAGAACTACTTGGTCTAAGTCCTGGGAGACGTGCACCTCCTGCTGGTAAAGAATCCCTCTGGGAGGTGCTGGTGTGTCTCCAGAAACTGCAGCTTTTCTTCTGCTCCTGCTGCATGGGAGGCCAGTGGAGGGCCTGGCTGGCTTTGCTCAGGCTTCACTCCTACCAGGTTTCACTAGTGTCTTGTTTTCTCCCACCAGTCCATGTGGATTGAGAGGACCTCCTTCCTGACTGCGTACAAGCTGCCTGGCATCCTACGCTGGTTTGAGGTGGTTCATATGTCTCAGGTGAGTTTTGGGGGTGCTCACGGCAGGCTCTCTCTTCTCTGGTGGACAGGGCACAACAGCCTCAGGAAGCCCTTTTGATGTTTAGAAGGTGACAGTTTATACCTGAAGGCCCTGGGAGAATCCCAGAGTAGACAGTACCTAGAGTATCTGCCTTCAGATTTTAAAAATCATTAGGTAACCTTTTGCCCACAGTAAATGACAGTTCCTGTAGTCTCTAGTAATTAACTGGTGGGAGGGGAACACCTTTGTGGTGGGCTGCAGGGATGAACCAGAAGCTCTGGAAGTCCATCTGCCTGTTAACCCTCCATGGTCCTCTCCTCCAGCCCTAAGACAGTGTCTCTGCAGTGTGATACTCTGGGATATCCCACTGTGAGCCATTTTCTGCTTAGTTAAACTGAGGCTGAGAGAGGGGAAATCACAGAGAGCCAAAGGTGGCCGAATCTAGAAAAAAGTGATTTCTGGGCTCACATGAGCAGTCAGAGATATATTTTTTCTTTTTTTATTTATTTATATATATTTTTTTTATCAAATCTAGACCCGTGTTCCCCCCATCCCCCACCCCACCAGAGCTCATGCATTCTGCCAAACATGCTTTTCATCTCTTTCTCAGTCTTTCTCAATATTCTCCATGTGGAAGTTGACTGTTTTGAGCAGAAGTTCACTGTTTCAGTCAGTTCTTTGATGCAGTCCTTTCTGTTGTTGTTGTTGTTGTTCCAATATGACATCACTACCAACTGCTTTTGGACAAAAGCTCAAAGGGCAATGCACAGGAAATTACTTACAACAATAGGTAATTGGCTCACTAGCATCCAATGATGAGGGTACCCATTCGTCGTTTATCTCTCTGGGATGGTGTTACTTCACTCAGCGTGCTACTTCACTCCAGCCTTTTCCTGCAACGCGCTGATGTCCTCTTTACGCTTACATAGAACTCCATTGTAGAACTCTTTAGATGTACCACATTTTTTTCTATCCATCATCAGTGAGGGGCAATTGGGTTGGTTCCAGCTCCTTGCTCTTTGTGAAGAGAGCTGGAGATGAATAAACATGGTGTGCTGTTTCTCTGTGGTGGGGTGAGTCTTGGGGTACATGGCCCAGGAGTGGTATGGCTGGTCAGGTGACAGTTCATTCCCCGTCTTCCAAGGGTTCTCCACACTGCTTTCCATAGTGGCTGTATGAGTTTACAATTCCCACCAGCAGTGATGAGTGTTCCCCTTTCCCCACAACCTCTCCTGCACTTGGTATCATTTGTTTTCTTGATCTAAGCCAGTCTTATTGGAGTAAGATTATATCTTAAAGTGGTTTTGATTTGCATTTCCTTAATGATTAGTGATATTTGAACACTTCTTCAGGGTTTCTCAGCCATCTCTATTCCTCACTTGTGGAAGTCTCTGTTTTCAGCTCTTTGCTCCATCTTCTGGTGCTTCATTCGTTTTCTTCTCTTCTTTTTTTTTGGTAGTTTATAATATTCTGGAATCAATGTATGTCAGATTAGTTTCTGCGTTGAAGGTTTCCTTCCACTCTGTGGGATCTCTCTTCATTTCAATGATTGTTTTCTTTTGATGTAAAGACGCTTTTAGTTTAATGAGGTCCCATTTGTCAACTTGTCGACCTTATTCTTGCGCAGCTGCTGTCTGATTTAGGATAATATTTCTACACCTATGTCTTGTTAGTCTGCTGTCAACTTTTTCTTCTTAATTTATCTTCAGAGTTTTTGGGGTTTCACGTTGGGGTCTTTGATCCATCTGGAGTTGACTTTTGCACAGGGCAAGAGGTAGGTGTTTAATTTAATTTTCTACAAGTGGTGATCCAGATTTTGCCAAACCACTTGCTGAAGATCTGTCTTTTCTAATTGAGTCTTCTTGGCCCCTTGTCAAATATGAGATGGCTGAAATTGTATTTGTTCAGGTTTGGATCTTCGTTTTGTTCCATTGGTCAACACGGTCTGTTTTGTGCCAGTACCATGCTGTTTTTATGACTATAGCCCTGTAGTATAGTTTGACAGTCTGGTATAGAGATCCCCCTGTTGCTCTTTTCACTCAGGTGTTTTGGCTATTCGGGGTCCTTTGTTTTTCCAATGAATTTAAGGACTTTTTCCCAAGCCTGTGAAGAAACTCTTGGGGATTTGATTGGAATTGCATTAAATCTATACAAGAGTTTTGGTAGAATGGACATTTTTACAATGTTAATTTTCCCATTATCCATGAGCATGGGAGGTTTTTTCCTCTTCTGATGTCTTCTTCAATTTCTTTCTTTGAAGGTTTAAAATTTTGTTGTAGAAGATCTTTGTGTTCTTTGGTCAGGTTTGTTCCTAGTATTTTGTTGTTTTTGAGGGTATTGTGAGTGGGAAGTCTCTTTGAATTCTTTCTCCAGTTGCTTGTTCTTGTGTAAAGAAGCCATTGATTTTTTAGGTTAATTTTTTTCCTGCCTTTTTTTTTTACTGAAACTCTAATCATTTCTAGGAGTTTTCTGGTGGAGTTTTTAGCATCCCTTAAGTAAAACATCATATCATCAGCAAAATAGAGGATAGCTTGACGTTCCTTTTCCAATTAGTACCTCCTTTATTTCTTTTCTTGCCTTATTGCTCTCAGCAAGTGTTTCCAATATATATTGAAGGGAGTGGTGACAGGGGGCAGCCTTGCCGAGTTCTACTTTAAAGGGATGTTTCTGTCGTTCCCCATTTAGGATGATATTGGCTTGGGTTTCCTATATATGGCTTTGATTCATTAGGAATGTTCCCTCCATCCATATTCTTTCTAGGACTTTAGCATGAAGGATGCTGTTTTGTCAAAGCTCTTTTCAGCATCAATTGAGTTGATGGTGTGTGGTTTTTGTCTTTATTCCATTTAGTAATTGGTGTTATTGATTTTCGTATGTTCAACCATCCTGCCTACTTCTGGAGAACACTGGTCATGATGGATGTCTTCTTGGAGGTCATGATGATGGATGATCTTTGATGCCAGTATCCTGTTTAGAATTTTGGCATCTGTGTTCATTAGGGAGATGGGTCCATAATTCTCCTTTTTAGTTGTATCTTGCCTGGTTTTGATAAGTGAGTGATGCTTCTTCCTAGAAGGAATTTGGGAGAATTCCCTCTTGATGATCCTTCTAACACGTTTCAGTAATATGGTTGTAGGTCTTCTTTAAAATGTTTATAGAATCCTGCCGTGAAACCGTCTGGGCTGGGCCTTTTTTAGTTGGGAGGTTTCTTGGTCTTTTTTTTTTTTTTTTTTTTGAGGGTTTTTTTTTTTCCTTTAGCTCGCTGTCCTGGAACTCCCTCTGTAGACCAGGCTGGCCTTGATAGTTGGGAGTTTCTTTTTCTTCAATTTCTTTCTGTATTATGGGTCTGTTTAAGCTGTCCATCTCTTCTTGGTTGAGTTTTGGTGATTCCTAGGGTTTCAGATATTCATCCATTTCTTCTGGGTTTTCAAACTTGGTATAGGTTTTGAATATTCCCTATGATTTTCTGTATCTTTTCCTTGTCTGTTGTTGAGTATTTCCCCTTTATCACAGATTGTATGATTTGGAGTTGTTTCTTCTTTCTTTTGGTTAACTGGGCTAGAGGTTTCGTCTATCTTGTTTATTCTTTCAAAGAAATCAACTTTTGGACTCATGATTTATTGTTTTTCTTTTTTTCTATTTCAATTTTCTGCTGCTGATTTTGTTATTTCTTCCCTGTCGTTGCATTAGGGTTCATCTGTTATTGCCTCTCAAGTCGTTTAGCTGATTGTTAGGTCATTCACTTGTGCTCTGTTCTGTTTTCTAGTGTGGCACCCAGGGCTATAAACTTCCCTCTTAGGACTGCTTTTAAGGGATCCCATAGGTTTTGTTTGTGTTGTACTGTCATTGTTCATTAAGTTCCGGAATGCTTTATTCTTTCTTTTTTCTCTCCTTGACCCATTCATTATAAGAGTGTGTTGTTTAGTCTCCATGTGTTCTGTGGCCAGGGCTTATCCTGGTGTTAATTGGAGCTTTTGCACTGTGGTCTGATAGAAGCATGAAATTATTTCAAACTCTTTTTGTATTTATGGAGGTTTCTTCTGTGTCCCAGTATGTGGTCTATTTTGGAGAATGTCTTTGTGGGGTGCTGAGTAGAGAAGTGTATTCTCTGGTTTTGAGTGAAATATTCGGTAGAGGTTGTTGAGGTCCATTGGTGTATCATATCGTTTCATTTCATATTTCTCTCTGTTTATTCTTTGTCCTGTTGACCTATCAAAGGACATCAGTGGGGTATTGAAGTCCCATACTATGAGTGTACTGGGGTTGTGTGTGACTTGTGGTCCTGAGAAATTTCTTTATTAAAAGTTTGGTGCACCAGAGTTTGGTGCATATATTTCATATTGTGGAAATCTTTTGGTAGATTTTCCTTTGATAAAACATATATGGCCTTCTTTTTCTTCTGATTTCTTTACTTGTGAAGTCTATTTTGTCTGATATTAAAATGGCAACACCTGCTTTCTTTTGTTACCATTTGCTTGGAATATTTTTTCCATCCTTTTCACCTTAAGGTGTGGGCCTGTCCTTGAAGGTAAGATGTGTTTCTGTAGGCAGCATATGGATGGATTCTGTTTCCTAATCCAATCTCCCAGTCTATTTTTTTGATTTGGAGAATTTAGTCCATTAATATTAAGGTTATGACTGATTAGGTTGTGTTGCTTCCTTTTGCCTTATCCTTTGCGGTTTGGGTTTCGGTTTCTACTTCTGCAGTTATGCTTTTATTGATTTCTCTTTCTAGGTGCCTGGGATGGTTGCTCCTTTTTCTGTCCTTTGAATTGCTTCAAGTATTTTCTGAAGGGCTGGTTTTCCGGACATGTATTCTTTCAACACGTTTATGTCATGGAGGTTTTTCTCTCTCCTTCAACTATAATTGACATTTTTGTTGGGTTAGACCTGAGTTGGCATCTATTGTCCTTAACCTGGGAATGCTTTGCTCCAGGTTCTTCTTGCTTTCATAGTTTGCATTGAGAAGTCAGTGTAATTCTGATAGGTTTCCCTTTTAGGTTACTTGTTGTTTTTCTCTTGCGGCTTTAAGGTTTTGTCTTTGTTTTGGGTGTCTTGCATTTTAACTCTATGTGTGGCATGAGAATTTCTTTTCTGATCTTGTCTGTTTGGAGTTCTAGTGCTTCTTGTATTTGTATTGGTTTATCTTTTTTTAGTTTGGGGAGTTTTCATCTATTATTCTGTTGAAGATCTGATCAATACCATTCTCTTGGATTCTTCTCCTTCCTCTATTCCTGTGATGCAGAGGTTTGATCTTTTCATAGGTCCCACAGTTCCTGGTTGTTCCACTTTTTGTTATTTTTAAATTTTTCATAATCTTTCTTGAGGTTTTAGTTGTTCTGTGTTAACTTCCAGGTCTGATATTTCTTGTTCTGCTTCCTCCATTCTTGCTTCTGCGCTTTTTCCATTCTCTTCCTCTTGATTGGATGAGTGTTTGATTTCCTTTTTCATTTCCTCTTCTGATTTCTTTAGTATTTCTCACTTCTTTTGGAGCTTCTCAATCTCTTCCTGTAGCTCTTTGCTTTGCTGGTTCGTTTCTTTATCTTTTTCAGCATGGGATCTTTTCAGTGTTTCTACTTCCTCCAGAGTTTGTCATCCTCTCTCTCTCAGTGCTCCTCTTCTTGTTCTCTTCTCTTTTTCGTTTTTGATTTGCTCTTCATAATCTTGTAATTCTTGAAATATGTTCCCAATTGTGTTTCTGATATCCGTGTCCTGGGGCAATCCCCGGAGGGATCCCACTGTAGGAATCTCTCCAAGTTAGTAGATTGGTGAGATTATCCTGCCCCTTTCGTCTCTTCTTCGTGTTTCCTGCATATTGGGCTTTCTCTTGCCTGTATTCCAATGTGAGTTCCTAAATGCCTTTCACTGTGTTGAAGGCTTGCTTTGCTTGCCTCCTTCAGATGCCTTTGTAATCCCCAGTTGGCAGGGGCAGAGGGGGGCTCTTTAGCGGCGCCCAGGTACCTGTGCTTCAGCTTGTCAGGAGATCTCGATCTCAAGATTCACACAACCCACCTTTAATACCAGCTGGGAGGAAACTCCGCCCCCACAGCCACAAAAGCCAATTAAGCCAAAGACAACTGAATTAACAGATTAACTAGGTTAAGTCAATCAACAGTCAGCCTTGCTGAAGCACCCAGTTCCTACCCACCTTCCTGTGCTTCCGCTGGTCTCAGGAGATCTCAGATCAGCAGACATATTTTTAAAACTACATTTTATTTATTTATTTATCGTGTGTGTGTGTGTGTGTGTGTGTGTGTGTGTGTGTGTGTGTGTACATACCATGATGCAAATGCGAGGTCAAAGGATAACTTCAAGAGTTTGTTCTCTCTTTCTACCATGTACTTCCTGGAGATCAAAGTCACGTTGTCAGGCTTGACAGCAAGTACCTATGCCCACCAAGACATCCTACAAGACCGAAAGCAGATACTTTATTTCTCAACACACCTTAGAGTTTCTGTGTCCTCAGTTAGCTAAGGATTATGTGGTTTCCAGGATCCATGGGATGGGCCAGCATGATCTTCAGGACACTCCAATCATGTTGGGATGTCTCAATTTATTCATTCAAATACTATCTTATGGGTACCTAATGCATGTCACACACTGATCTGAGACCTGGAGATTCTGCAATGCAGCTTCTATTCTAGTGAGGGAGATAGACAAAAACGTTAAAAGAAACATAATATACCAGGTGATGGTAATCATGATGGGGAAAAATGAAAGGAGGTAACAGCATGGTCAGGAAAGTTCTTCTGTCACAGTGGCTATGAATGAAGGCCATGAGGTAGAAATGAAGCAGTCCATGGGCTATCAAAGAAAGGGCACTGTACTAGAGCGAAAGGCTGGTGCAGAAGTAGGTCAAATCAGAAAAACCAAGGGGTGAATAATAATAATCAGATAATATATCCTATAGAAACTTAGAGACAATGTAAGAGCCAGGAACAGAAGAGGGATGTGGTCTGACTGATATTTTCAAGCTACTGTTTTATTAGCATTGAGATTACCCAGCTAAAGCCTGTAATGTCCTCCTTTCTAGTGAGCTAAGAGGCCAGGAGCTCTGCAGCCTCTTTTTCATAGGTACAGCTGACCCCTTGGAGAAATAGAATAATAATCATGTGAGCAAAAGTGTATTGAGCATGTGCTAAACTGTTCAGTGGCATGATCTCATTTAAACCCCCAATAACCTGTCAAGATAGGTGTTATTATTCTTTCCATTTACAGAGGAGGGCACTGAGGTGAAGTGAGTTTGTGAGTTGTGGAGGGTTAGTGATAGAGGTAGAGTTTGACTTCAAACTCCCATATCACCCTCCTTGCCTGGACAGTCCTCACCTCAGAGCATCCCCTGCCTACCCAAGTGAGCAATACCCTTGAAAAAAAGCAAATACCATGCTCTTGGTTCAAAAGACACATTAGCACATGAGAAGTGTCAACTAACATCCCCCAGCACTATGTCAAAGCTTACTCCACATAATCTCACAGGCTCTATGTCAAAGCCTTACCCCATGTAATCTCACAGGCTCTGTGAGGTGTGGCACTCACTATGCACAGGTCCCACCTCTACAAATCAACTGACTGGAAACTGAAAATATTTGGGAGGACTTTTCTAAGCCTAGGGAACAATCTGCAGAAGAGGGGGCGTGGTAGAATGTAAGGGCTGCGATTGGGGTGAATGGTGAAACTACAGCAATATAATCTGGACACTCATTTAATCAACTTGATTGAACATACAAGCTCCCCACTCCCGCTGGATGGTGGGGCTGTGGGGGTTTGGGCACAACAGCCTGCAAATTGGTTTTACATGAGGGATGCTTGTACTCATAAATTATCACTTATTGCTAAGAAATGAAAAAAAACTGAGAGAAAGATGCAGGACAGTTATGGCAGAATGCATGATCTGGGATGGGGTGGGGCGGGATGGGGGGGAAGGGTTAGGGGAAATATGCCTGAACTGAATTGGAAAATGATGTATGATATACACAAAGCATCAATAAAAATAATAAAAAATTAAAAAAAGAAAATATTTGGGAGGAAAAAACTGCATCTGAACTGAATGCATAAATATAATTTTTTTTCTTGTCATTCCCTAAACAATGCAATAAAGCAGCAATTTACATGGCATTTGCATTGGATTCAGTTGCAAGCAGTCTGGAGGGGATTTAAAATCTGTGGGAGGATGTGCGTAGGTGGTATGAAATTATTATGCCATATTATATAAGGGACTTGAACATCTGTGGATTTGGGTTTCCTCAGAGGGTCCTAGAGCCAATCCCCCATGGATGTTAAGGGATGGACTGTACTATGATAGGCCCTGCTCTTGAGGGGAGGGTGCTTTCCAGAAGCCAGGAGCCTCTCCCTGATAGCCCTGGCTGAGTCCACCTATCCCTTGGTTTGCTGGCCCAGGCCTCTCTCTCTGGCTGTTTCTGCTGAATTATGGCAAACCCAGTGAGCCCGTCACCACGCTCCGCATTTCCATTGTTGCTTTTTTCCTCCTCAAAGTACTCATCGCTTCCTAATAGACTGCATGATTTTCCTCAGTGCTTATTTCCAGTGTTTATTAATCAAATATTAAATATAATGTTAGACTCTAGACTCTACTCCAATATGAATTCCAGGAAGGCAGATATTTTTGTCTCTTCTATTATTCTATTCCAAGCCATACTTTTAAGTGCCAAGAATAAATTCAAGCCCATAATTGACTCTCAAGAATATTTAAGTAAATCAACCAATCAATTATTATGCCAACACCCAATCATGTCTAAATAGTGACCTTACATTATGACTTCAGGATTCTGAAATGAGGGAAGAAGGAAGCATCATTTATTTGTTCCTTCCTTTCTGATGCCCTCTGTGATGCTTAATTTTCATTGTCTGCTTGGCTGCATTTAGAATCACTCAGGAGACTGGTGAGACACACCGCTGGCTGTGCCTAGGAAACTATTTCCAGACAAAATAAACTGAGGCGGGGAGGCCCACTCTGAATGTGAGTGGCACCATCCCATAATTTGTGGACCCAGAAAGATTAAAAGGGGAAAGGAAGGAGGCCAGCCCAGGCCAGTCTTCTTCTCTCTGCTTCCTGCCTGCTGAGCTGGTAAGCTGTTGCACCATGCCCTCTCTGCCATCAGACTGAACCCTCTGAAACTGTGAACCAAAGTTTCTATTGGTTGTTTTGTCACAGCAATGTGAAAGTAACTAATAACACCTGCTAAAAGGTATGAAAACACCCCAAGGGCTGGTCAGAGCACATCTGGTTTGCTCTTCCCCAGAGGAGAATTGCAAGATGGCTCAGGCACAGACGTTTAACAGCCCGCTAAGTGATGGCATTTCCTTCTAAGCATTTTGTTTTAATTACATGGACTTTTATATTGTTCTCTGTTCTTCCCCCTGTGGTGCATTGACCTCACCACTGTGTGTCTAAACCAATGTTTTTTGATGAGCTTACATCCTATTTTCTGAGGGCCTTACCTTGTTTCAGCCCTGAGAACTACAGTCTTTACAAAGAGCCTTAATCTAAGAGGGTGACAATTTACATTTGTCATTAATAACTATGTGAAGGGGAACACTTAGTTACATCACCTGAAAAACAGGAACTACAAAACATGGAATTTCAGAGCCCAAGTGGATGCCAAGAGCCATTGGGTTCCAAAGATTAAAAAACTCAAATATCTTCCAAGTTCAGTAAGATAAAGTGAATAGTCACATTAGGCCACCAGTGAAATGGAAGTAGCTAGTCCCTGGCCCTACTGAGTTAACTTTGGGAAAATCCTAGCCAGCACTTGCTAAGTGATAGACCTATGCAGGCCGAGGTGACTTTCCTTTCTGTAGGGTTTCTCCTAGGCAAAATGGGGGAGCTGGACAGGAACCAAGACCAGTGTTGGGACTTGGGTGTCAAAAAAATCTGTGGCAGAAATCAGAGGAGGTAGTCACTGCCTGTTCTGTGCAGCTTATAGGACTCTTAGGTAGAATCAAGAAGGGAATATTCATAGGAGGCCTTTGAGCAGCTAGAAAGGCTGCTAACTTGCTGGGAATTGAGGTCGCCAACCCCAGCCACCCACACAGACACTGTCACATTTGTTTCTCAAAACATCTTCCCTTCATAATTCATTTCTCTTTCATAGCAAGTTGGACATGGGTTATTATACCCATGCTGCTCATAGAAATTGAGGCTTAGCTTAGCAAAGACACCAGAGGGCTGAAAGCCTGATCAAGTTTCAACAGTCAGCTGACAGCAGGTTTGGTGACAGAGCCTGACATGCATGTAGTAGAAGTCAGCCTCTGCAACCAAGAACAACTGAGCTCCCACCCCAGCTCTGCCACCTACTGCCCTTGGGCAAATCTCTTCACCTGTCCTTGGCGGACTGATGGAAGTAATGCCTAGACCCACAGGCAAGAGGCGATTGGTAAATGGAGCCATGTCTGTTGCCCGGATGGTGACAATTCTGATGTTTATTCTCGTGATGAGCAACTGGTACCCAGGCGTCCTTCCATGACGGTGCCCAAATCTCTACCCAGAGGTCTATGGCTGAAGGTGGGGAACCAAAATTCTTTTCATTCTCGGTTTCTGATCCTGAAGGTTATAATGAGGATTCAAATTTGGGCATCCAAAAATAGTCTCAAAAGTGAGCAGGCAAGCCAGTTGACTTGCTTCAAAGCTTGCACCTTGCAGACATGCCAGGCAACTCTTGACCCCCAGGTGCAGTCGTGGGCTCCTTGGCAGTCGGGGCGGATTTTACTTAGAACCTATTTTGGACATTAGCCTTGTAAACCTCTCCAGGGCTGGTTTGCATAGATGATACAAACTTGACCATGGGGTTCAATTTTAGATAATGGGCTGTGGCCCCTGCCAGACTGAGCAGTGTTCCCCTCCAGCTCCCACTCTGTGTGCTTGTGTATATGCATGTGTGTGACTGTAGGCATCTGTACATATGTAGATGTGTGCATATATGTAGGTATGTGTACATATGTGGGTGCTATAATGTAAAGGCCGATAGTATCACTCCAAAGATCATATGTGAAATCTTAGTCTCCAGGGTGTTGGTGTTGGGGGATGCTGAGTGCTTTTAAGAAGCAGTGCCTTGGGGCCACAGTGATAGCTCAGAGGCTGTGCCTTGGGGCCATAGGGAAGGCTCAGTGGCTAAGATTGCTTGCTATTATTCTACTACCCATGTCAGGCTGCTTACAACTATCTGTAACTCCAGCTCTCAGGGATCCGATGGCCTCCTCTGGTTTCTGTGGTTCTTGCACAACATGTGACATACACTCACACAGGCACAGACACAAAAATAAAAATAATAAAAATAAATATTTTTTAAAATAGGGCAGTGCCTTAGGGAAGGTTCTTAGGTCATAAGGGGCATGAACTAAAAACAACTGGGGATCCTAGTCTCTCAGTCTCTGTTTCATAGCTCACAATCTGCTCTGACCCACACTCCCCACCTTTCCATTTGGTGCCCTTACCCGGGGCCCAGACCAAGAATGCTGCCAGATCTTAGACTTATACCTCCAGAACTATGAGCATGATGACCCCTTTTCTCTTATAAGTTAATCTCCACATGTGTTTTGTTGCAGTAACGTGAAGCTGACAGATATACTGGGTGACAGAAAGTTAGCAGTAGTGACAGAGTTTGTTCCAAGGAACGTTTCACTGTGGGAGCTTCCATCTCCAAAAGCATTAACTCAGGGAAAGGAATGAGGAGGCCGTGATCATACAGGAATGCAAAGAAACGACTTAAGAACACGGCTACAGAGGCTGACTTTCCCTTTCATATATTCAATGGATACAAGAAGTAGCAAGTAAACGGCGATGTGTTAGGTATTATATGATCTCAAATAATCTTTACTACATAGCCAACAAGGCAGGCACTGTATCACATCACACCATGATAGAGAGGATATATCAAAATCCCTTCCTCCAGGAAGTTTTCTCAAATTTCCTGCCTTGTAGCCCTTCTTTTCCTACCAGTGATGTTCCCATCTCAGAACACGTCTAAGTATTAATAATAGTTCTCAGACCATCTGGCCTGAAAATCCTAAAATGTTTACTCTCTGGACTCAATGCAGGAAATGTTTGCCGACCTCTAGTTTGGTTTTCACTCCAGACCCTAAGCTTCTGCACACTGCACTGTTTGTTGTCATTTGATATCACTGTTTATGTTGCTTTCTGAGATGTGTGGGAGAGCTCTGATTTATCTTCCTTCCTAACTGAAGTGGGTGGATCTGCCTTAGAGTGGTAACTTTTCCAGTCTCAGGACCTGCTGGGTGCCAGGCTGGGTGCCAGGCTGGGTGCTCCTATGGAAAGCTGCTTTCTGGTCAATAGCACAGACAACAGTGCCTCTTAACCCGTATGTGATGGGATAGGCTAGCATGTGCTTTGCCTGTTTAACTAGGAGAGAAACTCTCTTTGTACACAATCAGCCTCTGTGTCTATAGCAGAGCCTGGCACTCCCTTGCCGCTTCCTCCCCAAAGAAATCCCTTCCCTTCTAGCAGAGAGCTAGTCTGTCTGTTCTGGCTAGCAGACAGTGCCCAGAGCCAGATCCTACTATAGCCTGGAGAGTGAGAGCTGCCCTTGAATTCCCACCTAAGTGAAATCAATGCCAAAGATTATGTTGGTTTCTCAGGCCACCCTCTAAGGGCCTTCTGCGGATCTTGTTTTCAACAGACCACAATTAGTCCTCTAGAGAATGCCATTGAAACCATGTCCACTGCCAATGAGAAGATCCTGATGATGATAAACCAATACCAGAGCGACGAGAGCCTGCCCATCAATCCGCTCTCCATGCTTCTCAATGGAATTGTAGACCCTGCCGTCATGGGAGGCTTCGCCAAGTACGAGAAGGTGAGGGCCCCCTCTCCAGGTTCTTGGAGCTGCATGGCACTGACCCTCTTGCATCTGTCCTTGCTCCCAAAGGGACACTCACCTGGGCTGAGAGTCAAGTTTCAGCTTAGCTGTCTCCTTCCTGAATTGATTCTATACCCAGGTACAGAAGGAGCAAGTTCCTGGGAACTTCCAGACTGGAGACAGATCCAGGTAGCTCTGTTCAGGAAAGGCTCTGGGGTGACCATGAGCCACAAGCCATGTCATTTGTGTAAACTCATCTCTTCCACAGATGATTTGAAATAATATATACACAGGGAAAGAAAGAAGCCCAGAATCTAAATATGTAGAGAGACTGGGAGACAACTCCAGAGAAACTAGAAACCCAAGTTATAGGGTCCTCCAAGGAGTCTTACATATTTGAGCCCAAGATTTTATATTTGGCCCTCCGTAGTATGGATAGCCCAAAGGACATACCATTAGCTATGTGAGACATAAGATCCCCTGCAGGTCAGTACCAGAGTGCCAGTAGGGAGACAGCTTTTCCTGGCATAAGCAGACAGTCTCTTTGGCACTGGGAGAAGACTGGGTGTAAAAGGGTCAAGATCTGGGTCCCAGGCACTAGAGTAGGCCCTGAAGTGGCTGACATTGCTTTTCCTGACTACAAGCTCAGATTACCACCCATTAGAAACAGATCACAGAGTCCTGGCTTTCAGCTCACAGACCCTGAAAAAGGAGTAGACTCCTCATCCTACAGAATGTCCTTGTGAATTCCCCGACATCTGTCTTTGGCCATTCATAGATGCAAACTGAAAAAATACCACAGTGCACAGCAGTTCACAGACAGTAACCCAGGTCATCCAGCCAGTCCTTCCAGCTACCCTCAGACACCCATGTGGTCACCCTGTGCTCAGCCTTGAGTGGTTCTGTGGCGTGACCACATGGAGTATGAACACGAGGATAGAACCCCTGGGAGGACTAGGAGGAGCGGTGCAGGAGGCTGGAACCTTGAACTTGCATGGAGGGAGATCCTTCTTCAGTGCTCTTCCCCTAGAAGTGTTCTCCCAGAGCCTCGGGATCCCTCACAGGCTCCCTAACACAGGAGTCCCTTCCTCCACCCCACACCTCACCTTCACTCCCAGAGTTCTTGTTCAATGGGACCAGGTTGCGGCCAGAGAATGTGTGTCCAAAAAAACTGTCCAGAGGTATTACAGCTGTGGTCTTAGACCCACTTTGGAGTTTGCAGTCTGTTTCTAATGGGTGGTAATCTGAGCCTGTCATCAGGAGAAGCAACATCAGCTACTTCAGGTCCCCCAGTGCCTGGAACCCAGATCTTCACCCTTTCACATCCAGTCTTCTCCCAGATTGGCTGTTAAGAATTGATTGTTGGGGGCTGGAGAGATAGCTCAGTGGTTGGGAGCGCCAACTGCTCTTGCAGAGGACCAGAGTTCGATTCCCAGCATGGCAGCTAAGAACTGTCTTTAAGCTGGGTGTGGTGGTGTACACCTTTAATTCTAGCATTCGGGAGGTAGAGGCAGGAGGATCTCTGTGAGTTCAAGGCCAGCTTAGTCTACAGAGTGAGTTCCAGACCAGCTGGGGCTACAGGGAGACCCTGTCTATAAATGAATGAATGAATGAATTAATTAATTAATTAATTAATTAATTAATTGCTAATGAGCAAGAAATCCCAACGCCCTCCCTCTCCCCCTCAGGCCTTCTTCACTGAGGAATACGACAGGGCACACCCTGAGGACCAGGACAAGCTGAGTCACCTCAAGGACCTGATCGCATGGCAGGTAAAGCCCAGCTGGACAGGGCATGTACAACCTCTCTTTTTGCCCAGATTCACTGGCCTGGCTCCACACGTCCTTCCTGGCCCTCAGTCTGGCCACTCTTCCGACTCTGCGTTACCCCTTTAGCTGGCTCCCCAGGAAACAGATTTGGAGCACATCACCCTTGGGTGTTGCAGGGTGCCAGGCAGCGATGCTGGAGGTGGCTAAGATGGCTCCCTTTGATGTTAAATTCAGGAGGTGGCTTTTCACAGTGGGGCTCAAATAAAAACCAGCCCACCCCCATCCATCATGAACCCCAGCTTGCACCGATCAGACACAATAGAACACTTACTCCCCTCCCCTGCTGCCCTCCTTGTGAGGCTGACCCAGTTTGTTGCCGAGAGTAGGCAGATGGATACCAGATTCTGCAAGTAAATGAGGTCTGTATTGGGCTGGTCCATGGTCTAAGGGTTCACATCTGTCCAACTTCCACTGGACCCACCAGATTCCGGCCGGAGGGCTTGCCGCGTATTGTCTGCTGCTCGGCTCCCCGTCCCCTGCCTCCCTTTCCTTCCTCTCTTCCTTGCCCTCCCTCCCTTCCCCTGTGTGTCTGTCTGTTGCTCTTGGAAGCTGCTTCCCTCCCTCTCCTTGGCCGTTTTCCTCTCTCTGCCTCCCACACCCTCACATCTTTCTCCTCTCTGCTTCCTTTCCCCTCTCTCTCTCCTCTCTCTCTCTCTTTCTCTCTCTCTCTCTCTCTCTCTCTCTCTCTCTCTCTTCATCTCCATTTTTATTCTTATTTCTCTCTTCTTCTCCCAAAGAGGAAACAATCTGCTGGATTCCTCCCCTGAGGTGTTTTCAAAAGACCTGGCCTTTCTGCTTCAGACCTGTAGAAGCCTCTGCAGACACCTGTCAGGTCTGAGCTCTTTGCAGAGGTGCAAGGATAGAAGGTGGGTGAGCTGGCCATGGGGGAGCAGAAGCCTGGGGCCCAGGAGTGTCAGCTGCCCCTCCCCTCCTTCCCCTCCCTTCTTGCCAGTCACTGTGCAAAGAGAAGCCCGCTCTCTGTGGTAGGAAGTTTGGATACTCTAGGGAAATCAGGAACCGGAGAAGCCTTGGGTGCAAGCTCTTTTCTTAAAATATGGATTCCTAATTCAGGTCCTCTCTGCCTCTGCCAATTTATGCTAAGTAGGGCTTTAAAAATGAAATGCCAAGCACTGCACAGATGTAATTTCCCTGAATGTATTTTGTGTGTCTGGATTTTCTGTCTTCTCTCTGCCACCCATGAAACTTAAATACCCTAAGGTCTCTCCATCTTTCTGGAGTCATCCATACGCTTTAAGAGTCAAATAATGATATTCTGCTCACCACCTCAAGCCAGGAAGCAGGAAGGGCAGGCTCTGACTGGCTCCCTTCCCTGGATATTTCTTAGGTACCCAGGAAGGTCTAATAGGTCGCAGGAGTTGGCTCCATGGTTGCTGTCTCAGTATATACCACTGTCTAGTACTCTGCTGGGACCTGCTTCTCATGTGATTACAACTTCTCCATGCTGTGCTCACTGCCTTCAGAGGATGGATGGACCTCAGCCTTACAAAGCAGCTGATTTAAGGCTGTCCCTTCTAAGAAAAATCTACCAGAGTCTTGGAGCTAATCAGAAGAGCTCCAAACAGACAAGAAAGACTGAAGCGTTAGATGCGTTGCTCCTGAGTCATTAAGATGCACATTCTGGCAGTGCCCCCAGTGTCTATCTTCTCCATAGCATCACCTATGGCTCCCAAGGCCTCAGTTTACACAGGCCACTTAATCCCAGGGGAGAAAGCACTGGGCCATGTCCCTCCCACTCTGCCCAGATGTCCTACATTCAAATAGTGCAGTCTTGCTGATGCAGGCCAGTTCTCCCTTCCTTCCACTCTCACAACCTTGTGTATTGAGTTCTCACTGGGTCCCCAGAGCAGAGCCAAGATGGCAGAGAAGCAGCGCTGGGCAAACTTGAGCCTGCCTGTTAGAGGCTAACCCTGGAGTAGACGCTGGTTCTGCAAAGCTACATCCACTTTGGGATTCTCTCAAAATGTGAAAATCTTAAGACTTCAAAGTGGAGATGGATTTTGACCCCTAACGAACCAACTAACAGTGAAGTTTTCAAAGTGAGTCTTATGTTAAGAGTGTGTAGATGTCGAGATTAGAAGCTGACTGTCTGTTCTTTGCAAAGTCTTTATTGACATGGAAAGAGCCCTACAGTGTATTATTCTCCTAAGCCTTTTTTGTTGTGACATATTACATAGGAAAGCACATGTAAAAACATACAGCTCTTTATCACCAAGCCTCCATCCACAGGACCCCCACCTGGATGGAGTAGACTGCTGCTTGCACCCCTCAGCCCCCTTACGCCTCCTGTAGTCATTCCACCCTTCCCCGGGGTTCTTTCCTGCTTTAGTAGAAATCATTTCTTGGCTTTTCAAAACAGAGTTCCGCTGCCCAAGCACTCATTCCTAATCTCATAGTTTGCCCTGGATTCTTTCTGACCTACGTATAATTGGTGTTGGTTACATTTGGGAAATTCATTCACTGTTTCACAGAGCTGCCGTTTATGCATTCGGTGGCTGTGAAGCAGTCTATACAGGTAGATCATATAATGATACCAAATGTACTCACTGACTTTTCTGCTGGCCTGGGATTGGTTTGATTTCAATTTGGAGCTGCTCCAAATATCCTTGGATATGTCTTTGCTGGGTGGGTTTAGGCTGAAAGTGTTTGGTCATAGCATAGGAGAAAACCTAGCTTTAGTAGATACTACCAGACCTCTATTGGCAAAGGTTAGTTCTGCCTGTTCTTCGACATCATAGATAATATGCAACCCAAGCTACTGAGTGTTTAGCTTCTTTTCCATAGCAAAATACCTTCAAATTCATCCACATTGCTGGATATATCAGAAGTTTGACTTTTTTGTTTCTAAGCTTTTTGCTTTGAATGAGTATATAGTATATAAACAATATGTCCATTATTGACCCATCCTCCTGTTGATGGACATGCATGGGCTGTTTCTAGGTTTTGTATATTGTAAGTAAAGTTGCTATGTTATCCTTGTTTGTGTTATCTAGTGGACACACACACCCTGTTCCCTCAGGGTACCTGCAGTCTTAGGTTTGCTGGGTCATGGGAATTCAGCCATCCTGATGCAAGAAAGTTTCCCTCAAGTGGCCAGACCAGCTTGCACTTAGCTAACAAACCCAAGTTGGAATCACTCTACACCCTCACTCAGACTCGTGTAAAACAAAATGTCAACAATTTTTTTATTGAAACCATTTTCTGATCAGAACAGAATGAAACTCAAAATCAAGAGTAAAAGACACTTTAGAAATTGTATGCATAGATAGAGGCCAAGTAATATACCTTTAAATGAACAGTGAGTGGATTATTGAGGAGCTGAGAAAGGAAATTCTAAAATTCCTTGAACCAAATGAAAACAGGAACACGATTACCAAAACCCACAGGATTCAGCATCGAAAGTCTTCTGTAGAGAGGCGCAGAGATGAGAATGGGGTGTTCTGTAAGCACCAAGTCCCTCTACTCTGTAGTTTAATGCTGCTATTTCTTTGGGTCTGGTTGACCTGCCAGTTGGCAAGAGTTGAATCTCTGTGCATCACCCTGGCCATCCTCTACCTCTTAACATCTTGAGATAAGCATTAGCTAACCAATTTTCTGTCTTTTTCTATTGTGTATACCTAAAGCTATAATTTGCTCCACTTTAAATCTTACTGCATTTTAACATGTAAATTTTCTGCTATTTATTTTATATAAAAGCCTTATCTTTATAGATGAAGACTCTTTTGCTAATATATCAGCTAATTAAAAAATTTTTTTTATTAATTTTATTTATTTCTGTATGTGTATGAATGTACTGTCTGCATGCAAGTCTGTGCACCCGTGTCGTGCAATGCCGCGGAGGTCAGAAGAGGGTCTCAGATTCCCCTGGAGCTGGAGTTCTCCTGGAATTGGAGTTTCAGACGGTGCTTGGCCACCATGTGGGTGCTGGGGATCGAACCCAGGTCCTCTGTAAGAGCAGTCAGTGCTCTTAACCTCTAGGCCATCTCTCCAGCCCGTATCAGCTAATTTTTAAAGCAACATCTTATGTTTCTCTGGCAGTTTCTTGGTTTTTGATAAGTTCTTAGGAAGAGGGGAAGGGGGAGAAGGTCGGGCTGGAAGGGGAAGGCCGAAAGAACGAAATACAGAGGATGAGTGGACAAACCAGCCGTGCGGGCAAGAAATTGCAAGGACTCAAGAACGACATGAAAGCCTTACGGCGGAAAGACAGTACCGGCAGTCCCGGCCAGCCAGACAAGCACGTAGGCCTTTATCCTTCCTTTGTCCTTCCTGACCTCCCTACCTCCTCTTACTTTGGAAATAAATCCACTCCCTCCCTCCCTCCTTCCCTCTCTTTCCTCCTGTTAGTTCAGGTCTTCGTCTCTCCTACTGATGAATGTCCTCCAGTGCATAGTGATCCCTGTAGACCCCTCATAATTCAGAGTGAAGCTAATTGAAAATCAGTGTACATAGGAGAGGGTTGTGTCAGCATTCATGTCTAGTAACTGAGTGACCAAACAGTGTTTTGAAATTACACAGCAACAAGGGACCAACATTCTCCGGAAGCAGATCCTTCAAGCTGTTTCACAAGAAGATGGCCATAGCTGCTCCACCGCCTCTCCCTGCGGCAGCGTGAGAAGGGGCTGTGGCAGCCTCACTCCACACAGATCAATTTTCTTTTCAACCCTTTATTGCCAGCCTGGTTTCCCCCTACTCTTGCCCTTGTTCTTGGCACCCCTGAGCCCCAAATTTCATGATTTAAGGACAAACTGCTGCTTCTAAGGAGAAATGAGAATGCGTTAGACGAGTTGCAAGGCAAAGCAGTGAGCACCTGGAAAAGGAACTACCATGGCGGAGAATTCTAACCCTCAGTCTCCCAGGCCTTGCCTCTTTCCCTTCTTTCCTGTGGCCTCCTTACCTCTGTCCCCCAGGCTCTCCTGGATTCCTAACAGCTGGGTTGTCTCTTCTAAACACAGCTCCCTCCTCTGCTCTGGGGGCATGGTGGGGTTAACAACTTCTAGCTAGCTGCTTCCTCCAGTATATGCTGGGGCAGGAGAAATGTCTTCACAGCACCATGGTAGAAATGTTTATTGTGTTCTCTAAAGAACCCATCATCTTCTATCTTTTGAACTTTTAGTTATTTTACCAGAGGGTCATGTAATTAATTTTCTCTGAGTTTCCTTCCAGCAGCAAGCCCTGTGGCTCTGTCCCTCTCCTTTGATGTACCTCCATTTCAGTAGAATGCTGACCTCCCTTCATGGATAAGTAAGACCCCAGCATCTCTCTCCTAGCAGTTCCCCCATTCTGCCTCATCTTAGATTTGGCAACACTTTTTAGAAACTCCCTAGTATCAAGTGAACTTTCTAATATTAGCGCATAGTTTCTTTCAGCAGCCATGGAAAGTACCATTTGGCTTCTGTGGTATAAGATGGGCTGTGACATCCATAAAGGCCACTTCCCTTCGCACCCTCTCCGTTACCCAGCCGCTAATCTTTGTGCTTTCACTTTTGCACTTAAGTACTTCTTGAGCAAGACTTTAAGTCAATGCTACAGAGATTCCTCCCCTCTGATCCCTGAACTCTACTTCTATAGCTTCTTCCAGGGAGCAGATTTTTTCCTAAGCATATGCACTCTAATGTGTGGGCTAATCTACCCTTCCAAGGAAGCAGGAGCATCTGGGTTCATTGTCCCTCTCCATGGCAAACTCCAAGGCTGCAGCAGTGTCTGTTTCCTGAGCTGGGGTCTGTGCAGGTCTCTGAGCTCCCCACCCCCAAAGCTCTCTGGAGATAGTTAGCAAGCCAATCGGAACTGAGACAGGTCACTTACCATCTCTCTTTCCAGATCCCGTTCCTGGGAGCTGGAATTAAGATCCATGAGAAAAGGGTGTCTGACAACCTGAGGCCCTTCCATGACCGAATGGAGGAGTGCTTCAAGAACCTGAAAGTCAAAGTAGAGAAGGAGTATGGCGTCCGAGAAATGGTATGGGCGGGGCTCCCCTGCGGCTGGGGAGGGTCTGAGAGATGGCATTGTGGTCCCTGGGACTGGGAAGGGTACTTCAGAAACAATGTGGTGGTCCCTGGGACTAGGGAGGGGGTAAGGTGGGGTGGGAACAGTGGGAATCAGAGACGGAAGGCACCGGAAAAGGACATTCTCCTTCAGAAGAAGGGACTGAAATGGGAAACCATCCTGTAAGCCTGGTCTCCAGAACTCACTCCCAAAGAGATACCAGTTACATATTGGAACTATGAGACCACATGTCACTCAAGGATACATAATAATTATATAAGACACATTAATGAAGCACCTACTATGTGCCTCACCTGATCTTGACAAATAGTTGGTGTTTTATCTATAGGTCATTTAGAACAACCCTGGAATGTAGGAGGGATTTTTTTTTCAAACTCCTTATATAACTTTTTAGGTTCAGAGGTATCAAATAACTTACCACAAGCTGTATAGTAAGTAATAAAACCCAGAGTGCATACCTGGCTTTGCTGTCCCCAAAGCCACTGTACTCTACAGCCTGAAGAGGCCACTGGCCTGGCACTCACAGGACATCTTCTTATCCTCTTCCATTAAAGAATCACAGTATGTTGGAGCTGCGCAGTTCTTTAGAGACCATTGCTCCAACCCTCTCCCTATACAGACACCCAGAGAGAGGACATAGTTACAGGAAGGGTTTAGAGCTAGACTTGGGTCTCCTCTTTTCTACTGTGTTTGTTTCTGAGACAAGTTGCCTTTTTTCCACGCTCCCTTCCTAAAATGCAATTCTGATATTAAATACTTAGATTTAGGACAAATGTCCCAGGTTAAGAGAACAGTCCTTCTGAGTCCCTCCTACTTTTAGACACCAGCTCCAGGGTGTAGACTTTGTACACACTTCTGCATACAACAGTTATTAATGTGGAAGTTCCCACCATCCCTGCAAGACTGTAACTCACTAGAACTCACCAAATTCAAGAAAGCACCAGGCAACTCCTAGCTCCAATAACAATAGTTTTTCAACTTTATGATGGTTTGAAAGCAACATGCAGTCAGTAGAAATGGAACACTGGGCTAGAGCTGTATGGTCAAGTATACCTCAAGATTCTAGGCTTAGGCAGCTAGCCACAGCTCCCAGGTAGCCGTGGGTGACCAGGTAGACTGTGTGGATGTGCAGCCAACAAGCTACAGCATACTGTGTTGCTAGCTAGGATGCTTGGTGGTCCAGGTCCATTCAATCATTTCACTTTTTTAATAGATCTTTAAAAATACTTTATTTATTATTTGTATTATTGACCTGCAGGTGTGTAAATACTCTCATGTTGTGCAATGCCCATGAAAGTCAGAAGAAGACATTAGACCCCCTGGAGTTACCAATGGTTGTTAACTGGCATATGGATGCTGGGAATCGAACCCACGTTCTCTGTAAGAGCAGCCAGTGGTACTCAACTTACAATGAGTTTGTCAGGATGTGACCCCATTTCAGGATAGGATAGAAATCAAGATGAGCCAGATGAGGGGGTGCACAGGGTGAGGATTAAGAGGGTCCCCAGCCCGGGAGTTCCATGTTGTTAAGATATCAAAGTTCCCTTTGACATATTGACACATGACTACCAATCATGGGGCTCACCAGAGCTTAAGTGTAGAGTTTCTCCTAGGCTTCTACTGTGTAGCCATGACTAAGTCATTGATCATGGGCTGGGAATCCATGTCTGTCCCCCATCCCTCCCTGGAGGTTGAGTTGATACTTTATGGCTCAGAGTCTGGGCTCGCTCTGTAATGATGGGGCTGGTCTCTCTGGCACAGCCAGGCCCCATCTCAAGCCATCTCATTAGCATGAAGAAAGATTTGGTCATGAAGCCACTAAAAATACAGATGCTGGGTCACATGGGGAAACTTAAGGACTAGTTATTGCTCCCTGGGGATAGAGGCCACCAGGGTTTATCCTACAAAGCCCCACAGTGTTGCCAACTGGGAGTGTTGAGCTGATGCCCTCAGCTCATAATTCTGCCCTGCCCAGCGTGGGGAGGAAGGCTGAGATTACAAAGCCTTGCCCCCATGGCTGCTCACCTTCTGTTCTCACACCCACAGCCAGACTTCGACGACAGGAGAGTGGGCCGCCCCAGGTCCATGCTGCGCTCCTACAGGCAGATGTCAATCATTTCCCTGGCCTCCATGAATTCGGACTGCAGCACCCCCAGCAAGGCCACCTCTGAGAGGTCAGCCCCTTCCTGGAGCCCCAGAACCCCTGATCCATCATGCCTCCTCCCACTTCAGTTCAAAGCCTTTCCCCAGCTGGGACCTCAAAAAACCCTCAGAGCTGCCCCTGTGTGGTTGGGAGAAGCAGGAGGCTTCTCCCAATAAGCCAGAACTGACTGCCGGCCTCGGGCTTTGCATTTAGTGATGTCCAGTATTCCTCACCCAACAGGAAGGTTTGCTCCTCTGACAGGAGTCCCACCCTTCCCACGGAAGCTCCTACAACATTGCAGAATGTCTCCTCCCACACCCCTCACTCTGTCCCCTTCTGATCATAGAGCTTTGTGGTTCTTCCCCTACCCAGTATCACTGTCCACTTCATAGACACCAAGTGCTCGGTAGTCAGAGTCACAGCAAGCAGGTTGCTGCATATCCCTGGTCACTAACAAATTGATGGCTCAGAGAAGTCGAGGGACTATTCAATATGTTAGCTTGATTCCTCTGTTGCTATGATAAATACCATGACTGAGAGCAACTTGGAAAAGGGTTGGTTCATCTTACTCTTACAAGTGACGGTCCTGCACTGAGGGAAGTCAGGGCAGAAGCTCAAGCAGGAACTTGGAATCAGGAGATGAATCAGAGACCATGGAAGAATGCTGCTTCCTGGCTTGCTCCTCTGGGCTACACTAAGCCTGCTTTCTTATACAGCCCAGAACCACCTGCCCTGGGGTGCACCACCCACAGTGGGCTGGGCCCTCAATATTCCAGAAACTGCCTCAGAGACGCGCCCACAGGCCAGTCTGATGAGGAAGCTCCTCAGCTGAGGTCCCCTCTTCCCCATGCTTCAAGTTACCCAGCACACCCAGGGTCATTCAGCTTGGCCACAGTCAGGCCTGGATTTGACTCCAGTTCCAAATATTTTTTTTAAATTTTTAAAATTGATTCTCTTATTTTTTCGTGTGTATGAGTGCTAATGTCTCCATATATGCAAGTCCACCCATGTCATTCGATGTCCAAGAAAGACAGGAAAGGGTGTTAGATCCCCTGGAACTGGAATTACAGATGGTTGTTAGCTGCCATGTGGGTGCTGGGATTCAAACCTGGGTATTCTGCAAAAACAGTGCTTTTAATCACTGAACCATTTCTCCAGCTCCCCCACTAAATATTTTTAATGTGTATGTGTTAAGTGTCTGCATGTAAGAATGGACATCACATGCATGACGGGAACCCGTGGCAGGTGAGAAGAGGGCATTGGATCCCCTGGAAATAGAGTTGCAGACAGTCAGGAGCCACCATGTGGTGCTCTGCAAGAACAGCCGGTGCTGTTAACCACGGAGCCACCTCTTTAGCCTCCCAGGTCCATATTTTAACCAGTTCTGCCTCCTTGTCACCTGCTTTGCTTTTTATGGCTTACTTACCCTGTATATTTTTGGTCTTTTTTTGGACAGGGTCTTCCATAGCCCCAGATGGCCTGGAACCCACTATGTAAACAAAGATAGCCTCAATTTCACAGAGGTCTGCTTCCCTCTGAGTCCTGGGTGCTGAGATTAAAGACATCTGCCACCACTCCTGGCTTTACCCTGTATTTTAAATGTGGACCGGTGATGTCCTAAATTCTGTTAGGTTAGCTTATCTGTCCCTAGCCCTATAGAGCCAGCTCAGTGAGAATGAAGGACCCCGAGGCTCCCTGCATCCCTACGAAAAAGTTCATTGAAACTAACTTCAGCTTACACTGCTCTTCCACCTGCCCTTCAGCTTTGACTTAGAGCCAGCAGCACCCAAGACTCCTAAAGTAGAGGAGGAACCCATCTCCCCAGGGAGCACTCTGCCTGAGGTCAAGCTGCGGCGGTCCAAGAAGAGGACAAAGAGGAGCAGTGTGGTGTTTGCAGATGAGAAGGCAGCGGCTGACTCAGACCTGAAGAGGGTAAGAAGCAGCAGGTTCTCCCGGCTCTTCTCTTCTCGGAAGTCTGTGCCAGGCACCCCAAGGCTGCCAGGAAGGTGGCGCCACAGCCTTGCTTCCGCACCGTGGGTGTTCAGAGGCAGCTGGAGGGAGGAGGGTGGGCACATGCTCATGCTTTGGAGGTGGGATTTGAACCCCCGCTGCTAGGGAGAGCAGTGATTTGGTTCCCCAACTCTGTCCCCCAGGAACCCTCGTGGGGCACAGAAGGAGCATATTCTACCATTCTGTTCTTGTAACTATGCAATGCTTGGGAGACTGAAGGTAGAGGATTGCAGTGAGTTGAGGGCAGCCTGTGCTACATAGTGAATTCCAGGCCAACCTAGGGTACCAAATGAGACTAACGATAACAATAACTAATGAAAAGACGATATCAGGCAGCACTGAATTTGACGTTATTTTCCCAGTGCTAACTGTTCCGGGATGAAAGGCAGGGGCAGCTAGAGGCCTTCTGGTAAAGAAGGGAACTCTACAGACTTCCCAGCGGGCCTCTGAGGTTGCTATTTCCCATAATGAAAAGTATGGACGTGTCTTCTATCTTTCACAATTCTACAGTGCACCATTCACATGCTAGTCTAACTAAAAAGTGCCTCTCCAACATCGTTGGAGTTACATAGCACGCAACCTGTGAAACTATGAATGGCAGGCCGACTGGAAGTGGTATAGAATGGAGCAATGAACTGTGTATGGTACCCAGTCCGTAGAGACCACTTCAAGCCTTTTCCCCTGACATTCAAGGACTCTCAGTTGCCTCAAGCTAAAGGCCTATGGTCTGTGGTGTGTATGTGTTTGTCTGTTTGGTATATTCATCCAGCTTTCAAGAAAACATGAATTCATGAGTGACACCAACCTCTCAGAGCATTCGGCCGTCCCCCCCAGGATGTCCGTCCTCTCCCAGATGAGCTTTGCCAGCCAGTCCATGCCCACCATCCCAGGTACGTACTTTGCCACCGAGCCTGAGGAAAGAGGTAGTACAGGCTGTGAGCTTGGCAGGGGAGGATGGATAGAAACTGCTTCTACAGAGCAAAGTGGCCCAGGCCTCCTGGGGCCAGAAGCCCCTCCTTCTGCATCACTGCACATCCCCTGTCAGAGAAGCCATGTGATCAGCAAAGATGGAGGTTTGCTGACCTTGTAGCCTTGAGACTTCCTAAGACGAAGATCACTTGCCAAAACAGAAGTCTCTAATTTGCAGGCTGCAGCCTCTCTCTAGGACTAGAAGTTTGTCCCCTCCCCCCACGTCTCTAAGACCCATGCCTCCTTTCCCAAACTGGAAGGCTGCTCTGGATTTACGAAGCTCTTCACAGCATCTGATGGCTGTGGTGTTTGGCACTTTGATGGCCCCCTGCCTATTCCTCACTGTTGAGGGACGGGGAGCAGCCTCTTCTTACTTCTATTCACAGAGGGAAGCCAGGATCTCGGCATTCATGTTGCAGCTCATTCTAGTGCCTGCTGCTCTGCATAGGCTCTGTGCCAACAGCAGGGCAGAGAGGAACCAGGAGAGCTGGAACTAGCCAGTGCCTGGCAGCAAAGACTCTGCTCCTACCAGAGTGTCTGCTCCTGGCAGACCCTGTGCCGCCTGGCAGCAAAGACCCCTGCTCCTGGCAGAGTGCCTGCTCCTGGCAGACCCTGTGCAGGCTGCCTAACTCATTATCCTCGTTACACCACTGCACCCATCCACAAAGTAGAAAATGTCCCCCTCCCCATTGTGTGCCCATGGAAACCAGGGCACCAAGTGTCTGGCTCCTGCACGGACCAACTAGTTAATGGTAGAGGCTAAGACCAGGACTAGCTGGTTAGTGGTAGAGGCTAAGTCCAGACTCAGCCCAAGGTTCCCCAAAAATGTCATAACCTGAGTGACAAGGGACTGTCCCCCTCCTCTATTTCCTGCCAGGCACCTTTGGGCAAGGCTTAGACAAAGGGCCAGAACCACTCAAATAGCCTGAGACCTCGAACCCCATCAGCCAACACCAAGATACTCTTGCTGCCCCTTAGCCTCACCTCTCTGACACCCTGTTACTCGTACCTGGGTCCCTCCTGTCCTTCTAGCCCTCACACTGTCGGTGGCAGGCATCCCCGGGTTGGACGAGGCCAACACATCTCCCCGCCTGAGCCAGACCTTCCTCCACCTCTCAGACAGTGACAAGAAGACACTGAAAAAGAAGAAAGTTAATCAGTTCTTCAAGACAATGGTAAGGCTAGAAAGAAGGGAGGAGGAAGAAGAAAAAGCAGCAGAAAAACATGAGCAGGATGTACAGAACTGTCGTGGGTAGGTGGGGTGCCTGCGTGGCCCCTCCCCAGGGAATGTGACAGGTGTCCTAGGATGGGAGGCTGGCCAGGGATGCCCACAGTGAAGTACTTCTCGGGGCCTCAAGTGTTTCATCTGAGTAGGATTGACCCTAGCTCATGTGGAGCAGGGTCCCGGGGACAGAAGAGCCGAGGTGGCTGGCCTTGATTAAACTGTCCTTTGTTGCTCCAATCTGAGCTCCAGCAGCTTGCTAACTTTAGACGTGAAATGTGCTTTTTGAAGGAGGCAAAGTATTTTCATATTCTACTTACATTCCAAAATCTTTCCAATCAAAAGTTGGGTTTTGAATGACTGACTCTTGAAGTCCCATCCCCTGTTGTTACCTGTCTGTCCTTGCTTGGGTTCATGAAGGCACCAACTTGCTTCCAATCTGCCAAGCACTATGAGTCAGAACTGTGTTGCCAAGCACAGGTTTCCTGAGGCTCTGCATGAGTCAGGCACCATACTAAGTGCTTCCCCCGTCATTATCCCTTTTGATCTCCCATAGTCCCAGGAGGCTTTCCCAAGGCTCACAGAGATGGCTAGGCAATTCACAGAGTTCACACAGTTAGCAAGGAGTCGGTGAAAATGGCCGGTATCAGCTTTCTGGCAAAACTCAAGGTCATGTGACTCCTGCTCACTTGGCTCCCTGCATATGTCAGGATGTTGGGTCTGGGATGCTGCACTCTGATGCCATCTTACTATTGCTTCTGTGTTCTCTTCTTCCCCCAAAGCTGGCCAGTAAGTCTGCTGAAGAAGGCAAGCAGCTCCCGGACTTCCTGTCCATGGACATGTGAGATGCTGCTGGACAAACCTGCACAGGGCAGGGCAGAAGGAGATGCTCCAGGAGAGAGACATGGGCCTCTTGGAACTTCACAAATGGGGAGACTGTCCCCCATAAGGTTCTTCACTTAAAAGAGACACAGAGCCCAAGTGGGTCCCAGAAATCATGTCAGCATGCCCAGTACCTCCTGGGCCCATTACCAAAGGATGGATGACTCAGCAGACAAAGAAGCCCCAACATGGGTTCTTGAACTTCAAGGAGCCAACTAGTGCCTGACACCCATCCCAGCATCCAAAGCACATCTGTCGTAACCCATGTTCACAGCTAGAAGGATCTGTGTTTTTATTTCATTTTCTAAGCACTTAAAAGCACGGGAAAAGCCTTTAAACATTCTTTTCTTTTCAGTTAACAGTTTTGTACTTTACATTTTTAATAGTCTCCCCGCCCCTTTCTCCTTGATTGTCTCCAAAGCGTTGCTCTTTCTTACTGACAATAAAATGATTACATGACTCAAACTGTATTGTCTCCTGTTGCCTGAGTCTATTACTGGAGGACTGGGTAGAGCTCCCTGGGTGGGAGGCAACCGGGTGGGGGGCGGAGCATAGCCGTGTGAAGGGCCCACCAGGAAGCCATGTTTTCCTCCCTGGCTCATGCTATCTCAAGAATCTTCTCAAAGACTTTGGTTTCTGGGGGATCAAAACCTGAGGCACCAGGGTGCAGAGCAAGCCTACCCAGAGTCCTCCTCATATAAACTGACAGGATGGACTTTGATACCATCTTCCTCTATGCGTAAAGATGGCCAAACCACTCAGCTTGTTGCTCTAATAAAGACCCATAGCAGCGTTAGGAAAGAGAGGTCTGAGGGCTGAGAATTGGTGGATTCATGGTCAAGCCTTTGAGTCTTGTCAACAAGTCACAAATGGTAGCTCTCTTGGAGGAACATCTACAAAGACGTGAAGATGCCCATGTCTGGCTCCTCGGATGAGCAAGGGAGGATGGGCGTTGCCACTTCCACCCCTGTATACACAGAGGCCTGCGTAGGAGGCTGTGGACTTTACGGAGGAAGTCAAATGCATAGCAATGTGGGGTTCAAAAATAGGGGTAGATGGTCACTTCTCAGAGGCTGAGTCCCTGGAGTCCAGTGAGGGATATGAAAATGATGAAAATTCACTTCCTGAATCATAATAGCTAGCCCTAGGATGTAGGTCTGATTATTAACCAGACGAATAAACTGATGCAGAGGCAGAGGCAAAAGTGACTTAAGATGGACACTCAGTAAATGCCAACACTGGATCCAAGTACCCAGGTGGGAAGCTGCACCCTTCCCTACCGCCAGCTACTCCAGGACTCCTTAATGCACATGACATCCTGAGCCCTGGTGACCTCTGCTCACAGCAGTCTCTCCCTGGTGCCATCTCTGTACGCTCTCCAAGTCTCGGGCCCAATGCTTGGTCTAGGTTCCTGTTTCCTCAACAATCTGAGAAGCCCTGTTTGTGGTAGCTCGGGGTTTGGGCTATGGGAAGCCTTTGGACTCCCCTGCAGGCATGTTGGAACATAGTCAGATCCACCTTCCAAAGGCCCTGGCAAGGTGGATATGAGCAGCCGAAGTGTGGGAGCACACGTGCCCTCATGGCTTCGTGTGCAGTCCTCGGCACAGGGTGGCCCTTGTCCTGTCTGTCCATCATTTCCTTCCCACTTCCTCTCCAAGTTTTGAGTGTGAGCTCCATGGCTAGCTGCTTCTCCCAACACTAATGGAATCCCAGTGTTTAACTTTCAAACATAAGCCCTCCACCAACTAGTGGGGGAAGCCTCTCAACAACCACGTGAAGGCAGTGCTCCATTTCCCACAACCCTAGAAAAGGATCCCAGCCCCCGTCTTAGACACTCAGGTTCTCCTACTTCCTGTGCAACACTGATTCGGTGGCTTTTTATACGTCCTGAGAAAACAAGCTCTGAACTCTGAAAGTTCTGTAACTCCAATCAGGTCCTCACTCAAAAATAGGCTGCCCTGATAATAACAACACTGACTTCTATTTTCTGAAAATTACCAGTACCTGTGAATTTTCTTATTGGATATGAAGGAGACCATTGGCCTTAAAAATGGAGCAAAAAGTGAAACCCTTGGATTCCTGATTACATAGGATGCTTAAGGGCTAACTCACATCTCAGGATTGTCACCAGGGGAAGAACAGGATTGTCACTTTGCCAGAATTCCAGATGCCATGGCTACACACCACTATACACAAGACCAGTCATGATGCCAGTGACCAGAACAAACAATACAGCTGCCCTGGGCTGGTACTCTGTGTGTCCTATTTTTTTTTTTTTTTGGCTTTTTGAGACAGGGTCTCCCTGTAGACCCACTGTCCCGAAAAACTACGTCTTAGACCAGGCGCCCTTGAACTCACAACGATCACCGCGTGCCTTTGATCGTGCTAGGATAAAAGGCTGTGCCGCCATGCCCAGCTGTGTGTCCTTTTTTAAACCCTCACATCAATCCTATTTGGTAGATAACAGGATATCAATCATAGTGGCATGAAAACTCAAAAACTCAAAAATCTTCATTCTTTTTCTGCTACCTTAACTAAATGCTTTAGACAGGGAAATGCTTTAGACAGGGAAATTTATAAAAAAGAAAAAAAAATCTTTCATACAGCATTGGATGATAGAAAGTCCTGGAGCATAGTGCCATGTGAGGGCCTCCTCCCTGCATCCTAGGAAGGAGAGTCACATAGTCGATGCAGAGCGAGTGGGTAGGTGGATGTTTGTTCAGATCTTCCCAGGAATAGTGCCCCCCAACAGTGTGCCTTCAGAATAGGAAAAGAAGGTTGAATGGTGTGCTTGAAAGGAGGAGAGGGCGGAGGGGCTGTGGCCTACTTTATATGGCTCTTCCTTTCTTTAGTTTATTACTTTGTCATCACTGTAACCAAAACATCTGACAGAACAACTTAACAGAGAAAAGGTTTATTTTGCCTCTTGGCTTCAGAGGGATTTCAATGATGCGGCTGTCTTTGAAAATAACACTTTCCTTTTTTAATGGTCACAGTCTCTTTTTAAAAAATAATATTTTATTGATGCTTTTGTTATACTTTCTAACATCATTTTTCAGTTCAATTAGACATTAATTCCCTCTTTCCCTTACCCCCACCCCACCCCAGTTCATGCCTTCTGCAATCATGTCCCACATCTTTCTCTCAGTCTTTTTAAAGTTTTCTCTGCAGAGGTTTATTGTTTTGGCAGAATTTTAACTGCTATCAATCTGTTCTTTGACCAGTCTTATGTCGTTGTTGTTTCCTCCCATTTGTATTGATCAAAAATAGCATATAAAACGTCGTATTGTTACCAGAATTATCTCCTCTGGAAAAACTGTATGTTAACCTGAATATGTTTGGAAATTCACATTTTTTCTTTAATTTTATATTACTCCTAAAATATGAATGTATATACTTTCCACCCACTCATAATGTTAATTACCCATGTCTGAAAGACAAGTGGTACGTTAATTTATAGGGTTCATTAAGAGATTCATATTATCAACATCACAGTTGCTTTTCAGATAAACAAAAAGATCTAATAAGTTGTTAGCTTGCCTTTCTCTGGGGGATTTGGGTAGTTAGCCACCACAAATGAGTGTTAAAAAACCATTTAGCCTGTTTCATTTTTCTTGGGACTGTGTTACTTCATTAGGATAATGGCTTCAAGCTCCATCATTTACCGCAAAGTCATAATGTCATCGTTTCTTGTACTGCTGAATACGTTCACTTCCTTGTGTTATGTACCACATTTTTTCATCACACATCATTGTTGAGGAGGCGTTTGGGTTGGTTCAGCTCTTTCGGTTATTGTGAAGAGAGCTGAAAAACACTGGATGTACATGTATTATTGTGGTAGGATGAGTCTTTTGGGTATTTACCCAGGAGTGGTATGATTGGGGTCAATGGTAGGTTAATTTTGAGTCCTTTTTTTTAAATTTTTATTCATTTTTGTTTGTGTATGAATTGTACCTGTTGCATGTAGGTTTGTGCACCCTGTCATGCAATGCGCAAGGTCAAGAGGGTCTGGATTTCCCCTGGACTGGAGTTCTCCTGCATTGGAGTTACGACGGTTTCTTAGCCGCCATGTGGGTGTGGGGACTCAAATCCGGGTCCTGCTAAGAGCAGTAGGTTCTCTTAACCTCTAGGCTATCCTCCGCCCTTTTTAATTTTGGTTTTGAAGGGTTCTCCACACTGCTTTCACAGTGGGTATACCAGTTTACATTCCCACCAGCAGTGGATGAGTGTTCCCCTTCTCCCCACAACCTCGCCGCATGTGGTCGTTTTTTGATTTCTTGATCTAGGCAGTCTTAATCAGAGTGAAAATGATATTTAGAGTGGTTTTTAATTTGCATTCCCTATATTATTAACGATGTTGAACTTTTTAAGATGTTTCTCAGCCATTACAAAAAAAAATCTCTTGTTCAGCTCTTTGCTCCATCTTTTGGTGACTAGTTTGTTTCTTCTTTGTTTTTGAGTAGTTATAATATCTGGATGTTTAATGCTCTGTAGATTGATCACTGGTGAAAGGTTTTCTCCCATTCTTGGGTTTTGTCTTGACTTCCTTGATGTTTCTTTCGCTGTACAGAAGCTGTTGAGTTTTGATTGAGGTCCCACTTGTCAGCTGTTTGCCTTATTTCCTTGCACTGCCTTGATTTTAGAAGTCTTTCTTCTACTCCTGTGTCTTGTGATTGCTATCAACATTTCTTCTATCACCTCAGAGTTTTAGTTTCCATTGTTAAGTGTCTTTGTCCACTTGGGAGTTGATTTTGTACGGGTGAGAGGTCAGGGGTTTCATTTTTTCTTCTACAAATGGTCTCAGTTGCAACATCCAGTTTTTTGCCAGACACATTTGCTGAAGATGTTTCCTCCATTAGCTTTTTGGCCCCTTTTTAAATTATGAGGTGGCTGAAACTGTATGAGCTCCAGTTTGGATCTTCATTTTGTTCCATTTGCTCAACAGGTCTCGTTTTGTGTCAAGTACAGGCTGGCTTTATGACTATCCTCTGTAGTATAGCTTGAGTCTGCTGGAGGTGATTCCTCCCCTGTATTGCTTTTTTTTTTTTTTTTTTTTTTTTTGTCTTTTTCAAGACAGGGTTACCCTGTAGACCCAGAGCGTCTGGAAACTCCTACTGTAACCAGGCTGGACTGAATCTCACAAAGATCCAACCTGCCCCCCTGCTGCCTCCCAGTTGGCTAGGATTAGCTGTGCGCCATACACCTGGCTACCCGTATTGCATTTTTGCTCCAGGGTTAGCTTTGCTATTCGGGTTTTTGCTTTTCATATGAATTTTAGGATTTTTTCACCAAGGTCTGTGGAAGAAATCCTGTGATTTTAATTGGGATTGCAATGAATTGTATATTAATTTGCTAGATAGAATGGACATTTTTACTATATTAATTTTCCAATCCAGACGCATGGGAGATTTTTTCCACTTTTTTTAATTTAATTTTTTATTGATTGCTTTTGGCATTCATACATCATTTTCCAATTCAGATCAGGCATATTATCATAGCAGCAAACATATTCCCTGGTTGTCCGGTTTTCCCTCCCCCCACCCCAGCATCCCAGCATCATGCATTCTGCATAACTGTCGCTGCATTTTTCTTAAGTTTTTTTTTTTCATTTTTAGCTATAAGTGTACATCCATGAGTTACAAGGCATCCTTCGTGCAAAACTAATCTGCCAGGATGTTGTGCCCAAACCCCACAGCCCACCATCGCATGGGGGTGAGGTTGTTTTTCAATCTAAGTTGCATCAAATGAGTGTCAGACTATATTCGCTAGTAGTTTTCCCATTCACCCCAACGCAGCCCTTCATTCTTACCATCCCCTCTTCCGCAGATTGTTCCCTAGGGACTTAGAAAAGGGGCCACAGGTGGATGAGAAGTTAAAACAGTCCATCTCTCTGGAAGTGTTGATTGATGTCAATCTAAATTCTCCTTCTTACAGGGTTTAAACTTTTTTGTTGTAGAATCGTTTGGTGATCTTTGGTTAGCTTTGTCCCAGGCTATTGTGAGTGGGAAGGTCTCCTTCTATTCTTCTCCAGTTGTTATGGTATGATACTTCTAGGTTAATTCTTATACCGCCACTTTACTTGAACTATTAATGGTTTCTAGTTTTCCGGTGGAGTGACGTTTTCAGCGTCCCTCAGGTGAACTATCATATCATCTTGCAAAAAGGGATATTGTGACTTCCTCTTTTCCAATTAGCACTTCTTTAATTTCCCCTTCTTGCCTTAATTGCCCTAGCACGTGTTTCAAACACTATACTGAAAAAGAAGTGGAGATAGTGGACAACCCTATCAAGTTCCTTATTTTAATGGTAATGCTTCCAATTTTCCTCCATTTAGGATGAGGTTGGTGGGTTTGTTGTATATCTGGCTTTGATTATATTTAGGAATGTGCCCTTCAGTCCAATTCTCTAGGATATTAAACATGAAGGCGGGTGCTGGATTTGTCAGAGGCCTTTTGTGCATCTTTTGAGATGATTGTGTTATTTTTGTCTTCAGGTCCACTTATGTGTTTTATGATATTTATTGATTACATATGTTGACCATCCCTGCATCTCTGGTATGGATCCAGCTTGGTCATGATGGATTATCTTTTTCATGTGAGTCTGTACAATTTGCAAGTATTTTGTTGCGAAATTTTTGGCATCTATGTTCATTAATGAGATGGGTCTATAGTTTTTCTTTTTTGGTTGGTCTTTGCCTGGTTTACGTATTAGATTGATACTGGATTCACGCGGGAATTTGGTAAATTTTCCCCCTCTGTTGTATCCTTCTGCATAGTTTGAGTAGTAATGGTTGAAGACCTCTTTAAATTTTTTACAGAATTCTGCAGTGAAAACATCTGGGCCCACGGCTTTTTATTTAGTTGGAGGTTTTTCTTATTACCTCTTCAATTCCTCAACATGTTATGGGTCTGTTTCAACTGTCAATTTCTTCTTGGTCCCAGCTTTGTTGATTCCCAGATTTCAGATAATTCATCCTTCTCTTAGGTTTTCAAATTTAGTAGAGTATAGGTTTTTGAAGTATTCGTGTATGATTGTCAGGATCTTTCTTTATCTGTTGTGATGTTTCCCTTTTCATCATGAATACTATTAATTTGGAGTTGCTCTTTCTTTTGGTTAACTGGGCTAGAGGTCTGTCTATCTTGTTTATCTTTTCAAAGAACTGGCTTTTGGATTAATTGATTTTTTTGTATTGTTTTCTTTGTTTCTATTTCATTGATTTTTTTTTTTAGTTTTGTTATTTCTTTCTGTCTGTTGGGTTTAGCATCCATTTATTGTTGTCTCACAAGTCATTTTAGCTGCAGTGTTAGATTATTTGTTCCCTTTCTGGTTTTTTAATGTGGGCACTTAGGGCTATAAATTTCCCTCTTGGGACCGCTTTTAAAGTATCCCACAGGTTTTGTTGCGTTGTATTGTCTTTTTTCATTTAGTTCCATGAATACTTTTATTTCCTTTTTTTTTTTTTTTTTTTTTTTGTCTTTTTGAGACAGGGTCTCCTGGTAGCTCCAGCTGTCCTGGAACTCGCTCCATAGACCAAACTGGCCTTGAACTCACAAAGATCTGCCTGCCTCTGCCTCCTGAGTGCTTCACCATGCCTGGCTTTTTATTTCATTCTTCCCTAACCCATTCATTATTTAGGATTGTATTGTTTAGTCTCCATATGTTCCTGTCGATAGTTGGGCTTATTCTGATGTTCATATTGAGCTTTATTGCACTGTGGTCTGATAGAATGCATGAAATAATTTCAATCCTTTTGTATTTGTTGAAATTTCTTTTGTGTCTCAGTATGTGGTTAATTTTGGAGAATGTCCCATGGGGCACTGAGTAGAAAGTATATTCTCTGGTGTTTGTGCAGAATATTCTGTAGATGCCTGTGAGGTCCATTCGCTGTATTGTATTGTTCAGTTCCATGTCTCTCTTTATTTTTCGTTCAGTTGATCTATCCAAGGAGCTCAGTGGGGTATTGAAGTCCCCCACTATTAGTGTGCTGGGATTAATCGGTGTTTTGAGGTCCTGCAGAATTGTGTTTATATAATTCGGTGCACCCAAGTTTGGTACATAAACATTTAGGATTGTGAGGTTTTCCTGGTTTGATAAGGATGTCATGGCCTTTGTCTCTTCTGATTTTCTTTACTCTGAGGTCTACTTTGTCTGATATTAGAATAGCAACTCCTGCTTGCTTTTTGGTACCATTTTCTTCGAATATTTTTCCATCCTTTCACTATAAGTTGGTTTCTGTCCTTGAAGGTGAGATGGGTTTCTTGTAGACAGCATATGGATGGATTCTGTTTCCTAATCCATTCTCCTAGTCTATGTCTTTTGATTGGGGAGTTTAGACCACTAATATTTAAGGTTATTATTGAGAGCTCTGTGTTGTTTCCTTTCAACTTATTTTTGTTTTCATTCTTGTTCTAGGTTTGTATTTACACTGTTATGCTTTTATTAGTTTCTCTCTTTAGTTGCTTGGGGATAGTTGCTCCTTTCCTCTATTCTTTGAATTTCTTGAGTATTTTCTGAAGTGTTGGTTTTTTTGACATGTATTCTTTCATTTTGTTTATGTCATGAAATATTTTTCTTTCTCCTTCAACTATAATTGGCATTTTTCTGGGTAGAGTAATCTGGGTTGGCATCTAATGTTGTTCAGCACTGGGAATACTTTAGTCCATGTTCTTCTGTCTTTCATAGTTTGAACTGAGAAGTCAGCTATAATTATGATGGGTTTCCCCTTATATGTAATTTATTGTTTTTCTCTTGTGGCTTTCAGTATTTTGTCTTTGTTTTGAGCGTCTAACATTTTTAACTATGATCTGGTGTAGGGAGTTTCTTTTCTGGTCTTGTCTATTTGGTGTTCTATGTGCTCCTTATATTTGTATGGGTTTGTCTTTCTTCAGTTTGAGGAAATTTTCTTCTATTATCTTGTTGAAGATCTGATTAATATTGTTGCCTTGGGATTCTCCTTCCTCTATCCCTATGAGGTGGAGATTTGGTCTTTTCATAGTATCCCATATTTCCTGGTTATTCCACTCTTGTGTTTTTTAAATTTTTTATAATCTTCACGAGCATTTTAGTTGTTCCATGTTATCCTGCAGGTCTGATATTCTGCTTCCTGCTTCATCCATTCTGCTTGTGAGGCTTTCTCCCATCCTTTCCTGTTGATTGGATGAATGTTCAATTTCCTTTTTCACATTTTCCTGTGATTTCTTTAGTATTTCCACTTCCTTTTGGAGCTTGTCATTCTCTACTTGTAGCTCCTTGCTTCTCTGGTCTGTTTCTTTTTCATTTCAGCCTGGGATCTTTTCAGTGTTTCCACTTCCTTCCAGAATTTGTCATTCTCTTCCTCTAGTTCTTTCTGGAGTTTATCATTCTTTCCTTCTAGATCTTTCCTGAGTTTTTCATTCTCTTCCCTTAGTTCTCAGATTTGTTCTTTATATTCTTTGATTTCTTTGAATATGTCTACAACTGTTCTTCTAAGGTCCATGTCTTGGTTTTCTTCTAGGGAGATCTCACTGTAGGGATCTTCTATAGGACTGGTAGAGTTCTGTGTGGATTTATTATGAGATTTTCTCATGTTGTTACTTACTCATTGTGGCTTTGGCATGTGGGTTTATTTTTGTTTGGATTCTGGTGCTAGTCTCAAATGTTAATATGGAGGATTGATCACTCACTGTGCTTTGTGCATTTCAGTTCCTCTATGTTGGTTGTGCAACCTGGAATCACTAACACTGTGCCCATTGGATCGTCGGCACCACAGCTCCACCAGCTTACTGGATCGTCTGAACCACTACTCAGGTGGGGGGGTGGAGTTTTGCTCCCCTTGGCCTGCGAACAGCCCCCCCCCCAAGCATGGCTGGGTGACTCTGCCCACGCTGATCATGAGGGAGGAGGGGCTTGGTGTCCTGCCTGGTCCCTGAGGCCCAAGCCTCTGGTGCCCACCTGAGGCTATAAAATTTCTTATTATGGTGGGAAAGGCATGCCCATGGGGGTGAGAGGTGGAGCTGATCACATGCCAGCAAACAAACTGAAAGCAGAAGTGCGTTCAACCTTCGAAGTCCCGCCCCTAGGGGCCTATGTCTATCACCCAGACCTCACCTCCTGAAGGCTCCACAGCCTTCAAAATAGCACCACAAATTGAGGAGCCAATCATTCAAAGAATGACCCTAAGACCCCCAACCCTCTCCCTTTATAGTCCAGTGACCTGATCAAGGCCACACAGCTGAGGTCAGCAGAACCTAAACTGGAACCCAGACTGGCATGACTCTAAGCCTCGCCTCTTTCCAGGCAATCTTCTCAGAGGCATGGTGTCTGTCACTCTCTAACACCCCAATCTTCAAGACATAGCTAATATCTTCCTTTCAGTCTTTAGTGTAACCTACTGTGCCAAGTTTCTATTCCTTAGGAAACCGACATTTTTAGCCTTACATCTAAGCATCCAGATTTTCAGGCTCATGTCAGAAAGTGGGGGACAAAGTGAAGAGAACCACTGTTCTCCGAGCATCTAAAATCAGTGGGGCTCCCCGACACCCATCTCTTTCCCATCCTGTCTGAGCCCTAAGTGCCTCTACCTACCTGAAAACAGACTAGAAAACAGACTCTCAAATAGTGCCTAGCATCCTATGATTTTTTTGAACAATGCAATCTCAGGAGAGTGAGGAATAGGGAAAGGACAGGAAACAATGGAAGAAGAGTGTTTACTTGTTGAACTCAGCTTGGCACGTGTCATGAAGAGATTCAGCTTGTAAGACAGTACTTACAGGACACCTGGGGACAGGATGGATGGAAACGTCTCCCCCTCAGAACAGTCTGTAGAAAGGAGGAAGAGGGGGCTAGAGAGATGCCTCAGTGGTTAAGAGCACTGGCTGCTCTTGCAGAGAACCCAGGCCCCACATGGTGGCTAACATCCATCCTTAACTCCAGTTCCAGGGAAATCTGATGACCTCTTCTGATCTCCTTGGGCATGGCACAACACGGGTGCACTTCCATACATGTAAGTCATACGCTCACACACATAAAATAAAAATAATAAATAAAATATTTATAAGAAGGGAAGAAAAGGAGGAAATTTTGCTCAGCATCCCTCTTACCCTAGTCTTTTATTTCTCCCTGATCTAAGTCTATTTAAAATTTTAAATCTCAGTTGCAAACTCTGGTCTTTCACTAGCCGCTTAGTCATGTAGCCTACAAGGTGGGAATGTACCATGAGAAACCAGTAACTGGGTCATAAGCCAGTACCCCTTAGCAGCAGCAAGTGGAAAGACCAAGGCAAGCCTATCAGAGAAGCAACCGGTGCCCCCAGGAGGCAAGAGCACAGGAGCTTGAGCAGAATCAGGTGAGTGCACTCATTACCAGGGCAGAGCAGGCAGCTGAAAGCTTAGGATGCTGTGATTTCTATCCAACGTCTCAGAAGTGTGTGAGATGGTCTGATGCGGTCAGATCCTCACACCCTTCTATAACATTCTGCTCCTGACTTGGACCGCATGCATCGTCCATTTCCTTTGTGTTCTTTCTCCTTTCCCAAGATGGACTGATCAGTCCAATAAGTCAACCCTTTTGAGGATGGTGGCTGGTTATTATATCCTGTGGAACAGGGAGCAAGAAGATTTGTAATACAAGCTCTGGGCACTGCTGCAGCTGGATAAAAACTATAATAAACACTTAGCCTTTCCTTCATCCAGCATCCATGTTAAGTTTCACCGATCCGCATATAGGCCTTGGTCTGGCTTGGATTGTTTGGCTGGTGGAGCAACCCAGATCCCCCATCTCAAAGGGTCTGAGACCTTAGTTGGTCTGGGCTATGTTCAATGCCTACTGGCTACTTAAGAGAACACAAAATGCTAATAAATGGTCCAGGGAGCCTACCGATTCTGAGCATATTCCTCCCTGCCCTCGTTGGGTCATTATAATCTAAGTCTCCATGTAATCAGGGTCAGTCACCCTGCTCTGTTTATCTATGGGTATGAAAAGCCAAAGCAGCAAGGTGGCAGTCAGTTGCAGTTCCATTCAATGTGGCCTTTACCATGTCATGGTTGGTCTTTCCTCTACTCCTACCTTGCAATCCCACCATGTTGATTTGTGCCCCCTGAAAATTAATGTGGTGAAGTCATAGCCCCCAGTGCCACACGATGGGATTGTCCGGAGGGTCATTGACTGGGTAACAATCTAATAGTGTCCTTGTGAAAGGAGGAAATGTGGACACAGACACACACAGGAAGAACACCACATGAAGACAACAATGATCAGAATGGTGCTTCTATAAGCCAATGAGCAGCAAGATGGCCAGCAAACTACACTGGACGAAGAGAGGCTTGGGATAGATTCTTCCTTACAACCCTCAGAAGGAGCCAGCCCTGCTGACAGCCTGATCTTAGATGATAAATGTTTGTTATTTAAGCCACTCTATTCATGACATTTGTTATACTCTTCCCTTGAAAATCAATATAGATCAGGACCTCGAACATGACAAAATCCAGGACTATAGGGACAGCAGGTGTTCGTTCCACAAACAAATCTTTGGATGTGATGGTAAAAGGGTTTCTCCCATGACCTGTCTTTAGGATTTATTAGCATTGGAGATGTTCTATCTGCTCTCACCCATTATTGAAAGTGTTTGCTGCAGTATGGAGATTGGTTCCTTCACGCCATGATGTGCTGTCCTCTGCTGGCACCTCGCTGGACCCTCCTCAAGGCTGTGTCACTTTCCACCCCATGGGGTGCTTCAAGCGATGGGATTCATGGTAAAGCCAATGAATCCTTTGCCTCTGGGACCCATCCCCTAGATCCCTTGCTAATAGGTCCATGGTCCAGGGAATGTGGAGCCCCCGACCTTCCCTGGTTACTATGTCAAAGAACAAGATCTTATCAATGTGGTAGACCCATGTGATGTCCCTGCAATGCCAGTATGAATAAGGTCCCTAAACGCTATCTTCCTTTTATAGACCCAAGCAGAAAAAAAAAAATTCATCATATAAACTGCTACCTACAAAGTAGAAGAAACTGTCAGTCTGTTTCAGGAAAAACAGAAAATCTATCAAAGCATCTAGCAGTATTGATTATGGTCCATTATTATCAATCATAATTCACTTGAGAGAGATGAACTGAAAGGAATCCTATGTGAATCACCACTCCTACTTTTCAGGTCTTCAATAGTTGTGTTTGGCTTTGAACACATTCTGATCTTGATGCAAAGTGTACTGGGGCTCTCCTCAGTAGAAGATTCTACTCAGAATTCCTTCTGTAATGGGTCTACAACATAGATCAACATGCATATGTGTGTCTGTGCTATACTGAGGAATCAGGATGCTCTCCTTGGAGTACTCTCCACCCTGAGGACCATCATGGGATCAGCCGGTGTGGATGTCACCTCAAATTCATATTCACTAATATTTGAGAATCTGCATATTCTCTTTTCCCTTATTTGTCAAATAACCAGAATTCCCTTTGGGAAAAGATAATAGTTTACTTGCTAAAGATACTTACAGATGTAATGCCAAGATGTCTCTGAAGAAACCAACCTCCCCTCAGCCCCTAGACTTCGACTTTGTCTGCAAGTTAAATGAAGGGTCATGATGTCCCATTACTATAGCTGACTTTCTGATTACTATACTAATATGAATATATAAATATCCATAATGAGGGGGCTGGAGAGATAGCTTAGCGGTTAAGAGCACTGACTGCTCTTACAGAGGACCTGGGTTTGATCCCCAGCACCCACATGGCGGCTAAGAACCCTGTCCGTAACTCCAATTCCAAGAGAACTCCAGCTCCAGGGGAATCTGAGACCCTCTTCTGACCTCCGAGGCATTGCACATCACGGGTGCACAAACCTACATTCAGACTTCACCCGTGTTGTGCAATGCCGCGGAGGTCAGAAGAGGGTGTCGGATTCCCCTGGAACTGGAGTTCTCCTGGAATTGGAGTTTCAGACGGTTCTCGGCCGCCATGTGGGTGCTGGGGATCAAACCAGCAGACAGTACATTCATACACATACAAAAATAAATAGGGGCTGGAGAGATGGCCTAGTGGTTAAGAGCGCCAACCGCTCTTACAGAGGACCCAGGTTTGATCCCCAGCACCCACATGGCGGCCGAGAACCGTCTGAAACTCCAATTCCAGGAGAACTCCAGTTCCAGGGGAATCCGACACCCTCTTCTGACCTCTGAGGCATTGCACGACACAGGTGCACAAACCTGCATGCAGTCAGTACATTCATACACATAAATAAATAAATTTTAAGTAAAAAAATAATTATACATAATGAATGTAAAGATTGTATACATCAATTAACAATCTAAGCAGTTATTCATCAACTTGAATTCTAGGAATACAGTAACCTATTAGTCAGAGTGAGTCAGGGCACCCAGACTATTTCTCTTGCCTGATGCCCATTATAGAGCTATCTTCCTCTTTCAAACAGGTATCCCATCATCCCCTTTGGTATTGTAACCAGCCTGGAAGAGATGAAGTTATTAATTCTAAAAATACCTGTGCACCTTGTGTTGCCTATCAAACAATTGAAACTAAAATGAACCTCAAGAAACTAGAATCCCCCCACCCCAAATCTCATGATAGAAGAAAGCCTAAATCCTGGGCCAGTCTGAGGAACATTCTCCCAGAAAGAAATGTACAACTTTTTAGAACACCTTACAGAAGAGCCAGCAATGCGTCAGGGGTGGTTGGGACACACCTTGCCTGGAGACTGCTTAGATTTGCACAGTTCTGGGCCTCTACCTCAAACCTTAATGACTCTTCAGGACTCTGAAGATAGACTTCAGGGTACAATGTCACTGGATCTCTTTGTTCCTCTTCCTAATGTGACCACATTGAATAAATCTTAACTGTTTTTTACTATTAAGTTGGTGTTTAAACTAGCTTATCAATGGACAGGTGACAGAATCTGACTTGTTGGGGGACAGACTATGATCCTCAGTCCCAAAACAGTATCCATAAGCCTGGGTTCATGGCGACAAATTCTGCTATGGATGTGACAGCTTGACTATGGAATAGGACCCGGAGGATCACGTGTTGAGCGTGGCCATGATTGGTTTGGTTGTCGACTTGATGCAGCAGGGAAGAAGGAACCTTAACTAGGGAATTTTCTCCACCAGATTGGCCTGCGGGAATGTCTGTGAGGTATTCTTTTGATTGCTGGGTGATTGCTGGGAGGACCCAGCCCACTGCAGGTCCTGTATAGTATAAGAAAGCAGGCTGAGCACAGGCCAGAGGAGCAAGACAGTAAGCAGCGTTCCCCCATGGTCTCTGCTTCAGTCCCTGCCTCCAGGTTTCTGTCCTGAGTTCCTGCCTTGGCTTCCCTTAATGATAAACTGTGACCGGATTATGTAAATGAGGTAAACATTTTCCTCACCAAGCTAGTTTGGGTCTGTCTTTTATCACAGCAATAAAAAGCTAACTAGAAAGAACAAGGGTTTAGTTGCCAGCTGATGGGCTTGGGTGATGTGATTGGATCATGATAGCTCGGCCCAAATGAATGGATTCCTCAATGGAACCCTGATGTGATGGTACAGTGGGTGGTGGGAAATGGCTGGAAGTGAGGCCTGGCTGGAGGAAGTAGGCCCTCAGGGGTGTGGACTTGGTGCATTTTTGTGCCCTGCCACTTCTCCCAACTCTCTGCTTCCTGGATGCCATGGGGTAAATAGTCCAGAAACATGGAGCCACATGACCAAGGACCTCTGGAACTGAGCCAGAATAAGCCTTCCTCCTGGGAAGCTATTCCTCTCAGGTGTGTGTCACAGTGACAGAAAGTCTGAAAACCACAAACACTGAGCTAGTGAAGATTACTACTGCCACACATTGTCTGTATTCATTCCCATGATTGCCGTACAAGCCATGAACAAACAACCAAAAGATTCTGCTGTTTAAAGCGACAGAATCCTAGTCCCCCAGTTTTCAGGGCTGGAAGTCTTGAAATCAAGGGATCAGAGCTCTAGAGAACTGGGGAAGATCTGTCCCTGCCTGGCCTCTCCCTGCATCTGCTAGTGGCCAGCAGTCCTGGGTGCTCCTGGGCTTCTGTAGCCACATCATCCTCGATTCTACCTCCCCTCTACCCGATCATCATCCCTGTGCATGCCTTTGTCTCTTTGTCTCCAAATCTCTTTCTTACTATGAGGATTGGATTTAGGGCTTACCCCAATCCAGTATAACCTCATTATAACTTAATTATATCCTCAAATACCCTATTTCCAAATAAGATTATAGGACTTGAGGGGTTAAGATCTCAATATGTATTTTTATATAATACAATTCAACTGAAAATACAGATATTCCATGCCAACACATTCCTTAGTCCTAAATGAAGATGTCTACAAGGGCCTTCCCTGGGAACATAATCAGGTATCAATTCTCAGGCCATACATAATAGGTCCATTCTAAGTCACCAATCTCTGAGTCCTCTGACCCTTTCTTAAACATTAGTATTGA
Organism: Rhizomys pruinosus; assembly: GCA_009823505.1. Classification (NCBI taxonomy): domain Eukaryota; kingdom Metazoa; phylum Chordata; class Mammalia; order Rodentia; family Spalacidae; genus Rhizomys; species Rhizomys pruinosus. The sequence goes on from VZQC01013731.1 coordinate 1,856,247, forward strand.
CTGAACCAGGAAAGTTTTAACATCTCTGTTCCACGTGCTGTAGACTACCATGAAACCAAGCTCCTGGGAGCATCTCAGAAAGCAATAAAGCCTGCTCTGGGAGTCTTTGTTGCATCAGATCAGGAATAAGCATCCTAATCCCATGAACTCTCCGCTATCCAAGCACGATTTCTACAGTGACCTAAGCATTAACATTCTCCCCCAATTCCCAGCCCACTCTCACTGCACTGCACTCAGATGCTGCACTGCACTCAGATGCTGCAGTTCCTTTGCTTGCAAGCTGCGGCCTGCCAAAGCAGGACCCTCTTCCCGGGCTGCACTAAGACCTGACTCTGCTTGCCAGGCTGAAGCAGTGAGGCCAATGTCATGGTTGATGTTCCAGAAGAATAAGCATCAATGCACAGGACCAATGCATAAAGTGAGATCCCCAGAAACAGTGACACTGTTTCCTTCTGAAGAGAGAAAGAGGCCGGGAGGTTTGGGAGACCCACAGTGCTGAGGCTCATATTCCAAGCTTTCCTACCCCAACTTAGGGTCTACTCTTTCTATTAAAGATTTAGCTTTATTCTGGGAGTCTTATTGGGGCTTTGATTAGTGTCTTGCAACTCTGTATCCTTTTTGAAATTTATTTATTTTTATTTTACGTGTATGAGTATTACACCCACATGTATATAAATGCACCTGCATTGTGCAATGCCCATGGAAGCCAGAAGAGGTTGTCCTATCCCCTGGAACTGGAGTTACGGATGGTTGTTAGCTATCATGTGGGTGCTCAGACTCAATTCTGGGTCCTCTGCAAGAGTAGCCAGTGCTCTTAACAACTGAGCCATCTCTTCAGCCCCACAACTCTGTCTCCTTTTCAACCAGACTCTTTCCTGATTTCAGTATCGTCTGGTCTGCAAATGCATGAGTCTCCCAAACTCCAACACATCTGTGACAGCCGAATAATGGCCTTATCCCAAAGATGTCCACATTCAAATCTACAGCCTGTGAGTACACTAGGCTGTGTGGCAAATGGAGATTCAGGTTGCAAATAGAATGGATATATTATTAGTTGGTCCTTCTTAAAAAAGAGGACATGCCCCTGGATTGCCCCGGAGGTCAATGTGATCACAAAGTCCTTTACAAGTGAAAAAGGGAGGATGGTCAAAGTCAAGGAAGCTGCATAGGAGAAATAAAACCGGCTCAAACAAGTCCTGAGTTCAAGGGTGCAACAGCCTCTAGAAGGAGGAAAAGGCACAAAGCAAATTCTCTTCTAGAACCTCCAGGAAGGAACCCAGCTCTGCTGGCACCTCAAGTTTAGTCTAGTAAGATTCATGGATGAATTCTGACCTATAGAACTAAGACCATTGGTTATAGCAATCTCAAGCTAACACAGGGCGTCTTTGACTAGAGTGCTCCCCTTCTTCTGCCCCTGCCCATCATTTTCTATTTGAAAGATCTCCAGAGTGATCAAGGAGCCACCCACAGTGTTTTTTGTGATTATCATTATCTGTAATCAGTTAAGCCCCTTAGCAACCTTGATAACCCACTGTGTCCTACCACCTACCCATCATTTTGCACATGGAATATAGGAACTATGACATCATTACCTGGGAGACATGCCCACCGCACTCACTTCTGACAGACAGGACCCTATTGCCTTCAGACATTAGTACAATGCAAATCCAAAATACCATTCAGAGACTATGTTTTCTAAATTCACTTCTGCTTACCTAGAGCTCTGTAGAATCATGCAACTCTGAATGGTCCACAGACCGGCTTTGTCAACTTCATCTGGAAGCCAATAAGAAATGCAGACTTCCAGGCTCCACTTCAGATAATTCCACATATGTCCTGGATGATTCAAGTACATATCAAATGTGTGACCAAAGGATTGAAATATGTTTAGAAATGCATGTCTAGGGCTGGAGAGATGGCCTAGAGGTTAAGAGCACCGACTGCTCTTGCAGAGGACCCAGGTTTGATCCCCAGCACCCACATGGTGGCTGAGAACCGTCTGTAACTCCAATTCCAGGAGAACTCCAGTTCCAGGGGAATCCGAGACCTTCTTCTGATCTCCGCGGCATTGCACAACACGGGTGCACAAACCTACATGCAGACAGTACACTCATACACATACAAAAATAAATTTAAAAAAATTAAAATAAAGAAATGCATGTCTAGGTAGCAGAAGCAAGGCAGAGGAAGATGGACAAGAATTCAGGATGCTGCACCACTGTGCTGCTCAGAGCTTTGTGACACAGTGTAAAGAAACAGCTGGCTGCTCCCCAGATGTGCCGGCTCATCCGTTCTTGCCATCCCAGGACAAGATAAATGGGGAATGTTATACACCCTATTCCTCATTGGCTAAACAGGATCAACTAATTAATTCCTTTCACTCCCAAGCTGTGTCCTTCGATGCCTAGGCAGCTCCTGGGAAGCCGGGTCCTAGAGCCCATCGTGTCCATTTTGCCTGCACTGGGATCGGCTGGGATGCAGGGGACACAGCTGTGCAAAGTGGCTGTGCAGGATATTCAAGGGGGGAAGTCCATAAGGAATATTCTACATCCAAATAACTCATGGCACT
>VZQC01013731.1:1859944-2055564 GCA_009823505.1 Rhizomys pruinosus
CCACCACCACCACCACCTCCACCTCCACCTCCACCTCCACCTCCACAACCTCCACCTCCACCACCACCACCACCTCTACCACCACCACCTCCACCTCCACCACCTTCTGTTGGCTTGGCTGTTTGATTTTTCACAAGGAAAGAAAATTCTCACCCGAAGAACTAGGGTACAGAGAGACCACCACCACCACCACCACCTCCACCTCCACCACCTTCTGTTGGCTTGGCTGTTTGATTTTTCACAAGGAAAGAAAATTCTCACCCGAAGAACTAGGGTACAGAGAGACACCCCCCAAACTGAAGCTGGTTGGAGAGCACCCCTTCTGTGTTTCATTCTCATAGCTTCCATAACTTCAAGGACATTAATGAACTCACGGTGTTTCTGATTCCAGAAGAAATAATCAGAGAATTGTGACCTTGGGAAAAAGATGTGACCTTGCAAAAGCTACTTTTTTCATCTATGACAAGAGGCAATGTTAGATGGATGCCTATTAAGCCAGCTCAAACAACTGAGAACTTGGGTGATGGCGTCTCCCTCCAGGGCCAGCCCCTGCTGATGGGCTCTTTTCCTTAACTGAATTTTTAGGAATTTCATACGGTGTATTTTGATCACATTTAGGCCCCTCCCCTATCTCCCTCTCTTGCAGCAGCCCCCTCCCCACCGTAGTTCATGTTCTCTGTCATACACTAAGGACTACTGAGGCAGATTAGTGTCCTCAAATGCCCTTCAGTGTGGGTCCATCCACGGCAACCTGGTTAACCTATGGAGAGTCACATCCTTAACGAAAGCAGACTCTCTATCTCCCGGCAGTTGTAAGTTCCCAGTAGTTCTCAGCTAAGGTTGGGGCTTCTTCACCACTTCCCCACTTCTGTGCTGGGATTAGTCTGTCTTGAGCGTGGCTGTGTCTTGTGTTCACTGTCCATTGCTGCAAGTGCATATGAGTGACTACCAGCTCTCTAGGAAACTGTCTTGTGCTCATCCACCACCTCTGGCTCTTACAATGTTTCCACCCTTCTTCAGCAATGGTCCCTGAGCCGTGGAGGACAGAGGTTTTATGCGGGTGTCCTATTCAGGGTAAGAGGCACTCTGCAGCCTCTTGTTTCGTCTCCGCACTTCGGACAGCTGTGGCCTTCATTAGGAAGGTTTGCTGATGAGAGTTGAGAGATGCATTACTATTCTGCCTTCTGTCCCACTTTGTTCTCTCAGCCTTAGGTAGAGAGATCACATTGGAGCCTTGGAGTTGGGCACCTCACAAACACTCTCTGCATTTGACAATTTCACTCTGAGCTTTTAACAAGAGGCTTGTTGAAGAGAAAAAGCCCTGATCACAGTGGCCAGAGATGGAAATATTACAGTTGTTTGCCCTCCCTCCTCCTCTGTTCTCATCTTAAGGAAACACAATCATCCCTCAAGGTCCATAGAGCTGGTTTCAGGAGCCCCCTGTGATACCAAAATACACAGATGCTCAGGTAAGCCTCTTGCAATATCCAGTAGTATTTGCATATAATACTCTCACATACCTCAACAGATTTCTAGCTTACTTGTAATACCTAATGCAATGTAAAGGCCACATAAATAGTCATTATGTATTTTGTTTCAGGAATCATAAAAAAAATGATTTTGTACAAACCCAGATACAATTTTCTTCTGAATATTTTGATCTACAGATGAGGAATTTGTGAACACTACCTGCTCAGGAGCTGAGAGATGTTCTCACTCCGTGTGCATGTAGCTTCACCAATGTCCTGTCCATGCAGAGTCTCTGTACTTAGTTCCAGCCACAGTATGTTCCAGGGACCACTGAGGAAACAGGAAGAATATGTCCTGTTTAGAGGTCCCAGACTACTGTGCTTCTGTCCACAGGTACACGCCTGCAGGCTCAACTACTCCAATGCCTCCAGACATGGAGGGAGCTGTAGTGGACTCTCAAGATGCAGCAGCAACCAGGAGAGCTGCTTGGAACAAAAGTGAGGACCCACAGGTCATTGTCTGATTCACTTCTAAGATACCAGATTAGGAAAGGGATGCAGATTACCATTTGCCCTGCTGTTTTGTCTTGCATAAGCAGGCAATGTTTATTGCTGGAAGGAACCAAAACATCCTGGTGGATAAAGCAACGTATTGGCCAATGCAGAAATGGAGGAAGCCAAGGTCACAAACCCAGAATAACCTTATTTCTTTTCCTCAAAGGAAAGCTAATTGCAGAATAGTCCACGGAGATTTCTCCATCCTGGAATTTGTAATAATCTTCAGATTTAAGGTAAAGAATGGAAACCCCAGCACCTGATACCCCACAAATATGGACACATGGCTTTTAACAATCAGGGAACATTCTAAAAAACACATCTGTGATTTTGTTACTGTAACAAGCCTCGTGGATACATTTGCATGTACCTAAATGGTCCTGGCTGATCACTGCATGTAGGCTCTTGGTCCAACCAGGGACATGAAGAACACAAGCTAGAGAAGGCTGCAACCAGTGAAACACTGCATATTATTTCACAGTTGTTTTGTACAAAGAGGAAAACATCCTACTGTACGTGAAACATAGCAGGCACATAAACCTATAACACAATCAGCTGTTATCAAGTCTCCCATACTGTGCGTATTGTGGATGGTAAATGCTCATGTGACTGGGAGCATTCTGGGTGTATTTATGCCAGCATCGCCTCAGACACATGAAGAATGCATTTTGCTACAGCATCATCACTAGCCAGTAGGCACTCTCAGCTCCATGGAATCACCACTGTACGTGGGCAGGGTGGTGCCTCATGTCACTGACCTTAAAAAGTCATGATGTGGTGCATGACTGCATTCTATACAGAGCTATCCATTTGGCATAAGCACTTAGGGAGTCAGCAAGCAAACCCTAGCCTTAGGCTGGGCTCCTGCTGGTCTCCTGCTTGCCTTTGAAACCTGTCTGGTGCCAACTATCTTTGATGCTTTGGGCAAAGCATTGTCACATTCCTGTAGTGATCTGGAGTATATGGTATGAACCAATCCTGTATTCCCCAACCCCTACAAGCTCTTGTATAAAAAACCCGGATTACAGCAATAAACCTAGTTGCTCCCTTGTGTAATTTCTCCCTGTCTGTCTTTGAGTCCGTCTCTTCTCTCTCTCTCTCTCTCTCTCTCTCTCTCTCTCTCTCTCTCTCTCTCTCTCTCTCTCTCCTGCTTCATCGGGCATTGCTTCCAATCTCCCTCCTCCTTCCTACCAGGGCTTAGACCCAGGTTCTTAACTGACTGTGCCAGAACGACCCCGGGGCTTGAAGTCCTACAGAACCTTGAGCCCTGGTCCAGAGAGGAAGAATACCCCATGGAAGGCTGGACATGTTACTTCACAAAGCATTAGCTTCCTCTCCAAGAGTCACATTGGGCCACTCTGAATGGTAGTTGGAGAAGGTAAATGTTTGGGGGGATGAGACCCAGAATGAAAATGAGCATTTTGGATAGGAAGAGACCAGATCTGATGTAACATTTATTTCTCAAAAGGTTCTTGTTAGAGGAGGCTTTAAAAAAACAAAACTTTTAAACTTTATTTATTTTTGTATGTGTATGAGTGTACTGTCTGCATGTAGGTTTATGCACCTGTGTCGTGCAATGCCGCAGAGGTCAGAAGAGGGTCTCGGATTCCCCTAGAACTGGAGTTAAAGATGGTTCTCAGCCGCCATGTGGGTGCTGGGGATTGAACCCGGGTCCTCTGCAAGAGCAGTTGGTGTTCTTAACTGCTAGGCCATCTCTCCAGCCCTAGAGGCTGCTTTACAAGAAAGAGTAAGGATTAAGTGAAGAACACAGGGATCCATGAGGAAGGTAACTGTACCTTCTGCAGACTTTAAAGGGGATTTGCCTTGCCCACTGTAGTCAGGAGAGAGTAAGAACAGACAAAAGTTAAACTCACAGAGTAGACACTATTATGACTTTAATAATAGTTTATAAAATATTAACACATCTCTTTAGTTTAGAGGTTTGTAATTAGTAACACTGTTAGTAATAAAGGTTTATAACCCAAACTCTTTCAATAATAAGCCCAATTGGGGCTGGAGAGATGGCCTAGCAGTTAAGAGTGCTGACTGCTCTTGCAGAGGATCCAGGTTTGATCCCCAGCACCCACATGGCAGCTGAGAACCATCTGTAACAGTTCCAGGAGAACTCCAGTTCCAGGGGAATCCGACGCCCTCTTCTGACCTCCGAGGCATTTCATAACACAGGTGCACAGACCTGCATGCAGACAGTACATTCATACACATAAAGAATAAATACAAAAAAAAATAAAAATAATAAGCACAATTAACCATACTTTTTCCTTAGATTCAACTCTTAATAGCTCCAGTGAGACCCTCCCTGAGGGAACAGCACAGCCGTTGTACAGCTACTTATGAAACTGGTCGAGTCCAAGCCCAGTACAGTGCAAGATCTGAAGAAACAGCAATGCTGTTTTTAAAATTTTAAATTCCAAGTGAAAATTTTAAAAAGTAGAACTTTAAAGCATTCTAAGTAAATCAAGCTACGCAAGCATGGCAACCCCGATGAGGGATTTGAGCCTCACTTGGCCTTGAGTGACTATGTCAGTGTCCTGACCACCAGCCCAGATCTGGTTCAGTAAGGACAGCCCAGCCTGCTGTCCACGCTTCATCTCGCAGCCTTTTGTATTATTGCCTCATTCAGCCTTTGCAACAGCCATTTTACAGAGGAGAAAGCAAAGCTAACCAACATCAAGGCACTCACAAAATGCAGCTGCACGAATAGAGCTCGGATCCAGGCTGCCCAAACGCCGCTGGGCTGAGTTCTGAAGACACCGAGGTCTCCCTAGTCCCATGGCAACAGAGGCCAGGGCTTTTTCTCAAGGATCATGCTTCCTCTGTGAAATGTTCTTCCTCCTGGCCTAGGAGCACCATACTCATGGACTCAAGTCCCCTGTGCTTATTTAAATCCTTGGTCTGCCCTAAAACTTCACTCTAGTGCCTCTCTACTTCCTGTTGTTTAAATAAACACCACCAGAGGGCAGTATTAACCCATGGGTCTTTGGTCTCAGCCTCCTTCCCCAACAAAAAGCATTGACAGCACCAGATTGCCTTCAGCCTGGCAGACGAGGAGCCAGATTTCTACCACACCCTCCCTCGGGCACAGACACCAACCCCAGGTCAAGTCCTCAAATATCACAAGACATGGCTCTCTTGGGAATGTTGCTGCCTAGACAGGACAGGACACCTGGATAAGAGTTCATTGTATACAAAGAACTACTTGTAGCGAGTAGGTAAGAATTTCTCTTACAGATAAAAAAAAACTAGAAGTGCAGAGAGTTTAACCTAATCCCTATCCCAATTCCCCATCACAACCTATTTCTACACCACAAAACTCCCCCAAACCTGGGAAGCTATCGCTATTTCACATATGGAAGAGCGCCTGTCAAAGACAAATGTGAGGTGTAGGGAAGATCTGTGAGCTTTGGCGGTTGTAGTCCCAGTTGGTGGGGCAGCAATGCATCTCCCACATCGTGGGATTGCTACATCCCTAATCTGAACTACTGTGTCTAGATGCTCTGGGCATTTAGTACTTGAAACAAGACTGAGTAGTTGGATTTCTCCACTTCCCCAGTGAGGAAACTGAGGTCCATTTCTTTGAAATCTAAGGGATCACAGTGCCTTAGGAGTAGGATTGAAACTCAGAACGTTTACCCCTAGGGCTTGACATCTTTGCTGCCGGCCTGTGACCTTCTAGCAGCCCCAGGATGCTGCAACTGTGTTAGTTCTTGACCATGTTCTCTGTGCTACATAGGGAAAACCAAACCAATATGGTCCAGAGATCTGAGTGGGTCAATATTTGTGAAAGTCCATGTTATGGGGGTTCTATCTTCCTGGTTGGATGAACAGACGTCAGGCCTCTAAAAATGCATGATGTTTTGCCTCTAAAAGTCAAGTCCAGAGGTGGTATCTCTGGTCAGCCAGCCTGGGTGAGTATCTGTGTGAATTCACTGTTCTAAAGGGTGTGAGCCAGCCTAAGTTTCTGGACCAGAAAAGCCTATAGTTAAGTGCTAGGCACACAGAAACAGAGGCTCCACAGGCATGGCTCCCACCAGGCAAAGGAAATGGATAAGAACACAGTTCTGGGCTTCCTGCTCAGAGCCACCTCCCTGTCACTGCCGGGCCTCTGAGATCAGGCATTCTCCATTGTCCTTCCTATCCTCACTTGGCCATCTTCTAGGCTCTAAACTTCACATACATGCCATTACCTCTGTCTTCACCGGGTTGGAGACAGATGCTTTTTGTATCTCCAATTATAGATAAGCCTTGTGAGGCCATGTAAGCTTAAGAAACTTGGCTAAGACCACAAAAGCAGCAAACAGCACAGCCAGGTCCACCCAGTCCCAAAGCCTGTGTTCTGAAATGTTCTGTTGTCTCCTTCCTAGTACGCAGCATGGGGCTCGGAATGCACAATCCTCCCACTCCCTCAAGAAGGCTTCTCTCTGCGCGCTCATATTAACAGCAGCCTTGGCACCCCCTGGGATGGATCCAACTCCCCCACTCACCCCACACACACCTTTTCTTTTATGTGTTGCTTGGTTGGTTGGTACCGTTGACCAGCACATCTTTTTTTCAGATTTGAGTTTTCCCTTCTGGGAATTTTCCAAAAGAACTAAAATAATTTCATCCATAAAATGAGACATTTGATTCTTTTCCCAAATCTCAGTTCTGGCTGGGCAGTTCCTGTTGCCCACCTACCCCCAAGGTCTAGGCCAGTACAAAGCTGAACACAATGGCTCTCTGGGAATGCTTTAGATACTCCTGGCCTAAACACTTTACCCTATGGTGACACACAGGGAAGACCAAGGTGCTGTGGCTTCCAAACACTGCCCTCAGGGTACTAGATGCAGCCTCCTAGGACCAGCCAGGCTTTCATGCATCACCAGAAGAAAAAAATTTTTAAAAAGGGGGGAGGGCATATATACCTAAAGAGACTGGGGTAAACATGCTTCTAAAAAATGCCTCCCGGGGCTGGAGAGCTGGCCTAGTGGTTAAGAGCACCAACTGCTCTTGCAGAGGACCCGGGTTCGATCCCCAGCACCGACATGGTGGCTGAGAACTGTCTTTAACTCCAGTTCCAGGGAAATCTGACACCCTCTTCTGACCTCCGCGGCCTTGCTGGACATGGGTGCACAGACCTACATGCAGATAGTACATTTACACATATAGAAAAATAAATAAAGTTTTAAAAATAATGCCTCCGAGGCAGGAAATTCCAGAGATAGTTAAGGGTGCTGAGCAGGTCCCAATCAGCTCAGCTGTGAGCTTGGGTGATGTTGGGCCCCGTTGTCTGTCAATAGCAGAGTCTAGCTATGTAATCCATGTCTACACCAACCATCGCCCCCTTGTTTATTCACAGTAGTCCCTGCCATACCTCTCTTGCCTCTGGCTACCAAAAGAGATGAGCTAACATATAAGGCAGTAAGCTGGAGAGGGCTTGATCGTACAGTTGAGTCTAAAGTGACTACAGTACGGGCTGGAGAGATAGCCTAGCGGTTAAGAGCACGGACTGCTCTTGCAGAGGACCGGGGTTCGATCCCCAGCACCCACATGGCGGCTGAGAACCGTCTGTAACTCCAATTCCAGGAGAACTCCAGTTCCAGGGGAACCCGAGACCCTCTTCTGACCTCCGCAGCATTGCATGACACGGGTGGATAAACCTACATGCAGACAGTACATTCATACACATACAAAAATAAATAAAATTAAAAAAATAAATAAAGTGACTACAGCACAAAATTTATTGTTGTCTCTCTACACTGTGTGGAATGATTTACTTTACAGCAACCACATGTTAAGTATTGGCCTCTTTTCCATTTTCATCTAAGAAAATTAAGGCTGATAAAAGCTAAATCACTTGTCCAGGTCGAGCCTGCAGTGCCCCTGGGACAGGCAGGTGGGTGCTCCTTATCTCAGACCTGTGTGCAGTACTGCTCTACTATATTGCTTCTTTCTGGCCTTTTTTTCTGTCTTTTTTGAGACAGGGTCTCCATATAGCACCCACTGGCCTGGAACTCACCGTATACCAGGCTGGCCCTGAGCTCACAGAGATCCACCCACCTCTGCCTCCCAAGCTCTTGGACCAAAGGTGTGCACCACCACCTCCGGCTTTAAGACAACTCCCAGCTGCCATGTGGGCGGTGGGACTCGAACCTGGGTCCTCTGCAAGAACAGTCGGCACTCTCAACCACTGAGCCATCTCTCCAGCTGCCCCCGCTTTCTGGCCTTTTAAAACAAGACGTATTTCTATTTTTATCTGTGTGTGTGTGTGTGTGTGTGTGTGTGTGTGCCTGTATGCATGCCACATGTATGCTGGTGCCTTTGGAGGCCAGAAGAGGGCACTGGATCCCTTGGATCTGGAGTTACAGGTAGTTGTGAGCTGTCTGATGTGGATGCTAAGAAGTAAACTTGGTTCCTCTGGGAGAACGAGTGCTCTTGACCCCTGAGCCATGTCCCCAGCCCTCTTCTTTCTATCCTTTTGTGTTTCACCCCCACAGCAAAGCAGCACTGGCCTTTCTCTAACAATTTAAATCAGAAACTGCAGAAAAGCAACCCGAAAGTCATATCCAACTCTCCCTCTAAAAATGATTAACAGCTTGATCTTTAGATTTCTGTATCTCGCATATATAAACTTTCAGTTTTAAGTGATTTTGCATCCCCTTTCCCCAAATTTCATTAAAACAACCATCTTTCCACATCACTAATTGTTTCATTATTCTTCCACAATCTCTATATTTTTTATAGCTACACAATATACAACATCATTTAGACGATACACTATTAACCAAGCCCTGACCGTTTGACATTTCAGTTAGCTACAGTTTGTCCAGTTGCTAAGCAATGCTATGGAGAAAATCCAGTAGCTAACTCTTTGTCTAGTTCTGCAAGATGAATGGTGAAAAGTGTCATCTCTATGTTAATTGTACAGCTTGGGATCCACATTGCTGGGTTCTAATAGGAGTGTACTTTGAAAATTCAGGGTTCTAAAAATAAATAAATAAATGAATGAAAAAACTAAATTCAGGGTTCTAACCTCGGCTAGCCAAGCTTCCTGGTAGAAAAACTAACCAAAACTTTCAAAGACAGTACAAAGTTTACTTACCACTGTGGGCATTTAGACCCTGTTAAAAAGGCCCCTTTCCTGAATGTCTATCATGGGGACAGGGAAACTCCTCCCACCCAACTACCTGAAACTGTACGGCACCTAAAGGCTATGGCTGTGAATGGAAGCAATTCAGAGGCACTCACGTTTGCTGGGTGACCTGGCATAGCTGAGAGGGGAAATGGCCTAGAAAAGCAGCCTCTCTGAGTGGCACCTCCTTCTTCCACAGAGGAAGCAGAGGCTGGAAGGTATGGGGAGGTGCAACAGTCTAGCTGCAACCTTCCCCTCCTGCTTGACCAGAGAGGAGTTTCGGCTGTTGTCAGAACCTGGCCAGGAGACAGCTGCCAACCCCCTTGAGAAGGGACACCTCCAGCCGCTCCCCAAGCTCAGGGCCTGATGTGTGGTATGCAGGGAGGGGTGAAGGAGAGGCTGAGACAAGCCATGTCCAAGCCAGGCTGGGGAACGGAGGCCAGAGGAGAGGCCTTGGTCCTAGCTGAGCCGCAAGGGGAAGGCCCTGGTTGAAACTGTTGTCTATGAAGCACGGGCATGGGGGAGGAGCATGCGCAGTTGGGTGCTGTCCTGCCGCCCCAGGTCCTTCCATGCCCAGGTCCTGTGCGCAACTTCAACACACGTTAGATCAGATGAAGAGCTGGGGAGACTGCTTTGCCTCGAAGCTAGAAATAAGCTTGAATAATGGAAGTTCTCTCTCATTCCTCCCTAAAATCCAATTCCCATTCTCTCTCTTTTGACGTTCTTTTTAAGAGCCATACTGTTCACTGGGTGAATCCCCAGGCTGTGTCCACAGCAGGCTCTCCTCTGCCTGCTGAGAGAGAGAGAGAGAGAGAGAGAGAGAGAGAGAGAGAGAGAGAGAGAGAAACCGGTAACAAATGGGGACCTTGGGAAGATGAGAAAGTGCATGGCGAGGAGGAGAGAGGGGAGCCCCTGTCACTTCGGGTGTCAGCTCTAATAAGTCTGCCTTAGCATGTCGTTAGTGGGGACCAAGGCCTCAGCCAGCTGGGAAAAGAGAGAGGCGGGTCCTGGCCAGGATCTGCTGGCAGGTGGCCGCCCCTGGGTGGGGCCACCCTGCCAAGCCCTCGAGGTATAAGTCACAGGAGGCCCGGGCCTGCAGCACCTGTCAGGGGCAGCTCTGGAGAGCTCAGGTGCAGCAGGTGGCTACCCGACCTCAGCGCCGGCATGAGCTCCTTCGATCTCCCAGCACCTTCTCCACCTCGTTGCAGCCCCCAGTTCCCCAACATAGGCCAGGAGCCACCCGAGATGAACCTTTACTATGAGAACTTCTTTCACCCCCAGGGCGTGCCCAGCCCTCAGCGACCCCCCTCCTTTGATGGCAGTGGCGAGTACGGAGCTACCCCCAACCCCTACCTCTGGCTCAATGGGCCGGCCATGACCCCACCACCCTACTTGTCTGGCACCAACGCAAGCCCCTTCCTGCCTCAGGCCTATGGCATGCAGAGGCAGCTGCTGCCCAGCGACCTGGGCTGGCTGCCCATTCCCTCGCAGGAGGAGCTCATGAAGCTGGTGCGGCCCCCTTACTCCTACTCGGCCCTGATCGCCATGGCCATCCACGGCGCGCCTGACCAGCGCCTCACGCTGAGCCAGATTTACCAGTACGTGGCTGACAACTTCCCCTTCTACAACAAGAGCAAGGCTGGCTGGCAGAACTCCATCCGCCACAACCTGTCACTCAACGACTGCTTCAAGAAGGTACCCCGGGATGAGGACGACCCAGGTAAGGGGACTGGGCGTGGGGGGGGGGCGCTGCTAGGAGACAGGGCTGAAAGGAGCTCTGCTATAGAGGAGCTGCTGAGCTCAGGGAAGACATTTGAGTTTCAATGGATTCTAGTCAGAGATCTCAGGAAGGCTGTTTCCTCATCTGAAAAATAGGCAGGGATGTCTATTCTGTAATAGAACAGTGTCTGCAGTCTTTAGTGTGAACAAATGCTCAGTGGAGTGCAGTCATTAGGATTCACATTCACTCAGTGCCCAACACAGAAGGAGTCTTTCCTGGGACTGTACCAGGCTAAGCCCAATTGTGTGGTACGCCTCCTCTGCAGGGGAGAGGGCCTGGCCTTGACTGAGCGCCATGATGGCCCCATAGGCATGGCTCTGCCCGTTCTCCCCCTCCATACAAACCTTCTTTAATCCTGACAATACCTCATACTGAACCCATTGCACAGATGAGGAAAAGCTTTCAGGGCTGAGTCTGCTTGCCCAAGTAACACAGACTGGAGTGACCGTGGTGGAACTTGACATCAAAGAAAGTCTAACAGAGAGAGGAACTTCCGCTCTGAAGGATGAACTCTAGACACCTGCAGAGAGGAATGTAAAATACCCCAGGTACAGTTCCCAGAACTGAAGTCCAGTTTTCTTCTCCTACAGGAAGCTCAGGGGACCCAACCTCTGCCCTCTTTGAAGTTAGCCCTTGTCAGATCTATTGTCCTCCAGAAGAGGAGCAGAGCCTTGTGTAAGGTGTGCCTTAACTTTCTAGCTGAGAGGTGGCACCACCCTTTGACATGTCTCATAACTGTCCTTTCCTGCAACGAGCCTGGTGAAGAGCAGGCATGCTTTTCAGACCCGTTTTTCAGACCAGGAAACTGAGGTTTGCCCAAACTCCTTAGTCAGTGAGGAGCAGAGGTAAGACTCAGTCTACAATCAGACCCCATGCCCAGGACTGTCTGGGAGTCCAGAATTTTTCCTGACTTTTCCTGAACCTTAGCAGTGGACATACGCACTATGATATCCCACCCCAGATCCTTCTCCCCAGAATTTTATTCTTAAAAGGACCTTCCCTCCAAACTCCTTTCATGCCACATTTCCATGCGGTCCCCAGAGTCTGGGGTGCTTAGAGAAAGGGGTGTGTGTCTGGATGGTGCAGGTTCTTGGGATTCCTCCATTTCTCCCAGGATTTGTTCTTTTCTTGGTCTTTGCTGCCATTGGTCTTAGTGTATGACACAGAGGGTGAATAGAACAAAGTCGGTGTCCACCTATCTCTGTACTAAGCCCCTCCCACTTTTGTTTCAGGCAAAGGGAACTACTGGACTCTGGACCCCAACTGTGAGAAAATGTTCGACAATGGAAACTTCCGCAGGAAGAGGAAGAGAAAATCAGATGCTTCCTCCAGCACAAGCTCCGCCTCTACCTCAGAGAAAACAGAGAACGACAGTCTCCTGGCCGGCAGCCCCAAGACCACAGAGCCTCAGGACAGCCTAGAGGGCACCTCTCCAGGCAATACCAGCTCCTCAGAGAAGAGGTCCTCCCCTGCCCCCGCAGGAGCCCCATGCCTCAATAGCTTCCTCTCTACCATGACGGCCTATGTGAGTGGGACAAGTACCATGAGCCGACCGGTGGCCACGCCAGGACTGAGCCCAGACCCCACTGACAAGATGGGGCAGAACTCACTGAGTTTCAATTCCTACACCCCCCTCACTAACCTCAGTGGCCATGGGGGTGGAGGTGAATGGGCCAACCCGGTGCCCACCAATGCTCTGGGCTATGGAGGCTCCGTCCTCAACCAGTTCAGCCCGCACTTCTACAACAGCATCAACACCAACAGCGTCCTCTTCCCCAGGGAGGGCACTGAAGTCTAGGCTTGGAATAGCTCCTGAACCACAGAGCCATGTCTGAGGGGACAGCAGAGGAGGTCCTCTAGGTCAGTCCCTTCCTCTACCCCAAGATCTGAGACATTTGAATTGCCTAGACCTTATAGGAGGCTCAGACAAATCTATGTTCTTTGTAGGACACTGCTTAAGCCTTCTATCTGTCACATCCACATTCCCAGAGATTTGTTAGTGGCAGTGGAGCCACTAGTATCTGGTTGGCATTGATCATGTGGTCATTTATTGAGCACTTACCATATGCTGGCTTCTGCCACAAGCTATTTAATGGCATAGTCACACTGAGTACAGCCACCCTGTGAGGTTCACATAAACCTCTCCATTTGACAGATCAGGAAATTAAGGCTTAAGGAAGTTGAGTAAACTTTTCCAGGGTTGTAGAAGAAATGACAGAAATAGAAGTAAAATAAGGGTCTAGTAGAAACCTGAATCAATGAGGGCCTTGAGCAGCTAAGGAAGGTCAGAATGAGGGGCTGGCTTTGACAAATGCATCCATACCTCCCATACCTGCTGCCTGCCCATCAGAATTCAACACCAGCTTGGGCATGACTTACCCTGGTCTAGCCTTACTCTTTTTTGCTCCTTTGTCTACCACTCAAGAGCTAACCACGGGATGCCTGGCTCAGGTGTCCCTTCAGGGCAGTACCTCTAGTAGGTTCAACACAGAGTATCTCTTTTCCAACTCCTCAGAGACATTAAACAGAGCCAGGAGTCAGTGAAGTATGTACCCCTAAACTCCTACAGCAGTTCTGCCCACCTGCAAAATCTTGTAAAGCCCAGCTTCCTGGGTGTGTGTCATGGACCAGTGAGCAAGAGGTGGCCAAGGTGTCCAAGTGAAACAAGGCCAAGTAAGCAGACTAAGTATGTCCTTTTTTTTTACAGCCTTGGAGAGGCAGATACTTGTCTGAGGAAACAGTGGGCTCAGGGGAGGGGTCCTCTGCCCATCATCCAAGCTGTGAACACAGCTTCTAGACTGTTCCTTCTTTGTTTTTGTATGGACTTTATATGGCTATGATATCTTATCACAGAACACCCTGAGAAGTGTTGTTTGGTTTTCTTATTTCTTTTTAATAAAAATTTTAAAAAAGCTGTTCCGAAGTCTGTGATCCTTCCTTGTGAGTTTTCCTGCCTCTCAGCTTCCTGGTAGATTCAACACAGCTAAGTGCTGTGGTGTTTGGGCAGAAAGCAGAAAAGAATGGCTATCTAGACTTTTCCTTCTCTACATTGCTATGGAATGAGATAAAGGCCCCCAGTGTGAAGACAGGGCACTGGGGTTGCGGGTAGGTACGTGGAAGGAATGTATCTGGTGGAAGGAATGTATCTGTCACATACACAATTTGGATAGGGCATATCTTTATAGCCCATGCAAACCTTGTAATTGTAAAATATGATCATTCAGTCCTTCAACAACCCTGAGAAGGATTGGCACTAGTCCAGTTAGACTGATGGACAAAACAGGGTCAGAGTGGTTGAGGGACATGTCTGAAGTACACGTCTACGCCCTGTCCAGGATTCTCTGACTTCTGGATTGTGCTGTCATATAGCCTTAGACATGGCTACTGCTAATAGCAACAGGTCTATGGACAGGCACTTAGCCAAGTGCTATGCAAGTCATAGGAATGTGCACTGGTGATCCCTTGGGTCACTGGGCCACATGGAAGTTGTGGGGGAGTCTTCTACTTGGGAGTCCCCTTCTTGGTTGAACATTGCAAGGGCTTAAACCAAGGATAGCTGGGTGAATTCTGTTTCCCTGGAGTGATGAAGAGAGGTGCGGACCCAGAATATCAATAATGATTACTGTAAGCATATCCACCATGAGTTTACTAGGTATCAGGCAGTGTCATTGAACTCAGCCTGCTTTATGGTGTCTCATCCACAAAACAATGTAACCAATTCTGTGTTTAGATTCTTTAGGTGAGACTGTTCAGCCTTGCAGCGATTGTAGCCATGTGGTCCACACAGCCAGGATTCACTGAGCCTCTCTGGTGCGTTGTGCAAGCCCTTCTTCATTCCGTTAACAGAGAGCCCAGGACTTAGTGCGGGAAAGAAGAATCCTGAAAAACAGAGGCAGCAGTGTCTGAGGAAGTCCCATCCTTCCTGTAGTGGGGCTCTTTCTCACCTAGTGATGGCTGAGAAAAGAGCAAGGAAAGGACATTATGTCTAACCAGGAAAGTCACAGAGTACTCACAAGAGCCTCCCTGTCTGATGCTCGAGGACAATGAACTCCACAGATGGGACAACGGGATCAAAGACAGAGTTAAAACAAAGATCCTTGGAGCTTATACCAACCAGGAGGGTTTGTCACAGCACATGCACCATCACCAAATTTGTCCAGATCCCAGAACCCCACCTTCTCCACTGCTTATTTCGCTGCCTGCTCTTCATGACTCACTTCTTCCCCGGGCAGGAGTGTATAGTATGCAAGGGGACTGGGCAATGAGATGGGAAGGGGCCCAAGCCATTCCAGGATGGAGCCAGCCATTTAAAAACAAAGCCTGCAACTCGAATCTCTAGTTTTCTTTGGCCCAGAACTTAATGGGCACATTAGTAATGTGGATGCCTATGATCTCTGACAACACAGATGCTGCCAGCTCTCACCTGTGCCTCTGTAGGAGGAGTTCTTAGTGGCACTGGTGGAAGGACCTGGCTGGGCACAGCAGAAGGCAAGGAGCCAGGCAAGAATGAGTTCTCGCTGGTCAGTCTTCATGGGTTGCTGTGGCTGCAAAGGAAGGAGGCGAGAAGGATGAAGGAAGGGAGAGAGGGAGAGAGAACTGATGTTCTACCTTGCAAGGCTCTGGATGCCCGTGAACTTCACAGCCTTCTATTCTTGGTTTCTGCATTGAAACCACACCTTCCCATCAGGAGCAGAGCCGCCACCTTCTTCTCTTTTCCTGACAATACAAACAGTTTCTTTCCGTGGAGTCTGTAGAGCAATGGTCTTAGAAAACTACTGCTCTAGGCCAGCCCGCCATCATTTCCTTATCTTTCCAACCAATGACAGCTGAGGCCATTCTTCCTTTACCTTTTCCCTCTCTATTTCAGAGTGAGCCTCTTAAGGGGGTAACTTGACAATGCCTTTGTGTTCCAAAGATCCTATGATAGTTAATTTTGATTGTCAACTTGGATACCAGTGAGATTATTAAAGCATACTTCTGTATAAGCCTGTGAGGGAGTTAGAGAGACAATCAGATGCCTCAGGAATTGATTAACCCTTTGATGGATTCATTATAAGATGGCATAATTGGAAGATGGAGAAAAGTACCCGGCAGGGTCTCAGGTTCCTGGAGGCAGGTCCCTGAGACTCTACCTTGACTGGCTTTTTTTTATAAAGTCTTTTTTTTTTTTTTATTTCTGTATGTGTATGAATGTACTGTCTGCATGCAGGTCTGTGCACCCGTGTCGTGCCCTTGATTGGCTTTTTATCTGTATACCCTCTCTCTGCTTCCTGCCTGTCATGGTATGAGCTGCTCTGTTCTGCCGTGACAGAATGACACTTCTGAAACCTTGAGCCAAAATAAATCCTCTCTCCCTTAGGTTGTTTTTGTCCACTATTTGGTCACAGTGATGGGAAAGGTAACTAATACAGAGCCTTTGGTGACTCCATCTCCTTTAGATCCTTGCAAGTTCCCATGGCTGCCATAGCTCTGGCTCGGCCCTCAGCACTCCGATCAGGACCCAGGCTTAGCTTCAGACAGAACCACATTCGAAGCCCCTCTAATCTCTCTTGGACAATCAATGTTAGTAAGCATTTGCCGGAAAAGATGTCTTCCAATGTTTTCCCAAGAACATCACATTTTTAGTGTAATTTTAAAGGAAATTAAAGCAGAATAGTAAGAAAATAAGTAGCTACATATTAATATCAGAATGTAGAAGATGGGTTATGGGAATGGGCTGGAAGAAGCAAGCCCTCTTTAGAGATCCTCAGAAGTTTTGAAAGCCAGAACAAGTATTAGCTTTGCCTGTTCTGAGTATGAGATTCTGGTAAGTGTCTGTTTTTTTAATTATTTATTTATTTATTTATTTATTTATTTATTTTAGGGGTTTCACACTATAAGAGCACAGTTGTTTTCAGATCACAGTAACATTGCTCCGTTTGCTATACAATTAGGTATTTGGCGCTAGCATCCACAGATGAGGGATACCATTCGTCATTTGTTTTTCTGGAGCTATGTTTAGCATGCTATCTTCTAGCTTCAACCCTTTACCTACAAAGATCATGATGTCAACTTTCTTTAACACTGCTGCATAGAACTCCATTGTGTAAATGTACCACATTTTCTCTATCCACTCGTCAGTTGAGGGGCACTTGGGTTGGTTCCAGCTCTTTGCTATTGTGAAGAGAGCTGCAATAAACATGACTGTGCATGTATCTCTGCGGTAAGATGAGTCTTGTGGGTATATACTCAGGAGTGGTATGGCTGGGTCAGATGGCAAGTTCATTCCAAGTCTTTCAAGGGTTCTCCACGCTGCTTTCCATAGTGGCTGTATGAGTTTACATTCCCACCAGCAGTGGATGAGTGTTCCTTTTTCCCCACAACCTCTCCAGCACTTGGTATCATTCGTTTTCTTGATCCTAGCCAGTCTTATCAGAGTGAGATGATATCTTAAAGTGGTTTTAATTTGCATTTCCTTAATTATTAGTGACATTGAACACTTCTTAAGATGTTTCTCAGCCATCTCTAATTCTTCACTTGTGAAGTCTCTGTTCAGTGTCTGTTGTTTTATCTGAGCACTGGACACAGCACAGCATTCTCAATTTAGGAAGGCTATTAAGAATTGAAATCATATCTGCATTGATGGTGCAGTGGTGGGCGTAGCTGCCTTCCAAGAATTGAAACCACACTTGGGATTGTTATGTGTTCATGTACATTGAACTCAATTATGTGAAGGTAAATATTTTACTCACTCTCTGAAGCCAAAATGGAAGAAGACCGATTCCAAGCTCCTATATGTTGTCCTTAAAGGTAGAGTAAGAAGACATTCATAGTAGCACAACTTTAAATATGTTCTCTGCCATGCAGATGTGATAGATGCTGGCAGCATCCAGGGAACTGCTGGCTGAAAACTAGAGTGAGATTATTGGAGACTGATGAGTTTTGAAAATTTATTATCTTTACTTATAGGAATTTATTCTACTGTTTTTAATTTAATTTTTTCAACGACGTACTTAACATTGAAGAATTGCAAAATTAACAGTCAACTGTGGTGAGCCATCTTGAGCTAGATTTAATTTATGAGTAAGCACACCAACAGATTCTACCCAAACTCCCCTGCCTCCCCCTAAATGCTGCTGGTCTTGTGCTCCCGCTGTTACTAACATGTGTCAGGCTCTCCTTCCTTCCTTGCCAACCCCTCCCTTGCCACCCTGGCCTTCAGTTCTCTTCCAAGAATCTACAGTCCTGTGCCACATACAGTGCCACAACCTGAATGTGGCAAGGACAGATTACACATAGGACAGTGGTCCCCAGGATTCTGTGGCTCAGTGGTGATGAAGCCCTCTTGATTTGTGCAAAGATTCTTGTGTTGGATCTGCCTGAGGATGCATTTCTCCTAGCCTGGTTCCATTGTTGAATGGCACAAGGCTACATGCACTCTGGGAAGTCATGCCTAGACCAACTGCATATTCTATGGGTTCATCCCTTCTTCTGCATGCTGTTGTTTTCTTGCTGTTTGTTTAGGTTTCTAGAGGCTGTGAAGTCCCAGGGCAGGAACAGGTCTCCATGGCTTCCTGGGAAACCAGCCCAGTCCCTGATAGAGGGAATGTGCTTGTTGAATGTTGAATGAGTGAATAACTGAGTATATATGTGAATAAATGAAATGTGGAATTAGTCATTAGCCCTTCACATCTATTCATCCCCAAGAGAAGTTCCTAAGACTTCAGTGTACCAGCTCTGCAGATTAATCAAACACTCTTAATTCTCTCTAAGATACTGGAAAGAGAACACTTAAAATATAATGTCCATCAAATTCACCCCCCAAATAATTCCTAACCTAACTATCCCTAGGATAGTACAGTGGTTTTTTTGTTCACAAACAATTAGGTTTTCCTGAGTACATATTATACCAAAAAACACTAAAAGATTTAAAAAAAGACAACATTTATTACCCTGTTCCTAGCCCTTAGTGTGTCTGGAGAACTTTATTTGGAATTAGGTCATCTCTGTTTTCATAATCAAGACAGAAGACTAACATTCATCATTATGATCTGCCAACTCTTTGAAGGAAAGATGGTAAAACAAAAAGAATAAGAACAGAGATCTTGGATCTAGCCTGACTGTGGATTCAACCCTGACGAGGCCTTTTACATGCTGGTGATGCTGGGCCAGTGGTCTCACTTCTCTGAATCTCCACTCCTCTACTACGTGGAGATGGGCAATGGGAGCCACATGGACATTTCTATAAACATGAAGTAAAATAATGTATGAGAAAGGCCTGGAGAGTATCTTTCCAAGAGGAACTACTCTTAAATTATCAATTTGATGCGAATCAGTAAATTATTGATCTCTTGGTTGGTTTTCTATTTTAGGTGGAAAGTATATTAAGGAAACTAAGACCCAGACTTAGGAAACACACAGGTTACAAGGAAGAATGAGTCTCTCTCTCTCTCTCTCTCTCTCTCTCTCTCTCTCTCTCTCTCTCTCTCTCCTGTTACATTGGACATCATGCCTTTTATAGACCAGCTATTTGGAGAAATCTATGATTTTGGCAACTAATACATCCTTCCCAGGAACCAAAGGACCACTCTTAGTGCCACCCTTTGATTCTCACATGGTTCTTGGATTGGATAGCAGAGAGCTACAGCCACAGTAGAGTTTAAAAATATCAGAAAGGTTTAGTCCTAGCACTTGGGAGGCAGAGGCAGGCGGATCTTTGTGAGTTCAAGGCCAGCCTGGTCTACAGAGCGAATTCCAAGACAGTTGGGGCTACAGGGAGACCCTGTCTCAAAAAGACCAAATATAAATATATATATATATATATCAGAAAGGGCCAGGCATGGTGGTGCACGCCTTTAATCCTAGCACTCAGGAGGCAGAGGCAGGTGGATCTTTGTGAGTTCAAGGTCACCCTGGTCTACAGATGAGTTCCAGGCCAGCCAGAGAGATAGGGTGACCCTATCTCGAAAAGACAAAAAAAAAAATCAGAAAGGAACTGGAGAGATGGCTCAATGGTTAAGAACACTGGCCGTTCTTCCAGAGAACCAAGATTTGGTTCCCAGCACCCACATGGTGGCTAACAACCTTCTGTAACTCCAGTTCCAGGGGATCTGACACCCCCTCTGGCTCTGTGGGCAAAAATGTGTGATACACTTACATTCATGCAGACAAAACACTCACACACATAAAATAAAAATAAATAAAATAAAATATTTTTTAAAGTGTCAGAAGGGGTTGGAGAGGTGGCTTCATGGTTAAGAACACAGGTTTTTCTTGCCAAGGACCTAGGTATGATTCCTAGCACCCATATGGTGGCTAAAAACCATCTATAACTCCAGTTCCAGGAGAATCTGATATTCTCTTCTGACCTCTGTGGGCATTGCACAACACAAATGCACTTATACACATACAGGCTGTACACAAATGAAAATAATAATAATAATAATAATATCAGAAAAATGTTTCTCTCTCTCTCTCTCTCTCTCACACACACACACACACACACACACACACACACACACACACAGTTTTCCAGATATGCTATAAACCATTACTTTTAACAAGGAAATAAGTCTTATGGTCCTTCCTAAGAGCATGATGCAGTCTTTCAATCCTCTCCAAAGACCAGAAGAAAATGGTCTATTAGGAAACTCATTCTAAGGTCATCATTTCATTCAAGACTGAGAAAATTGAACTCCACAAAGTAAATAGGACTAAACCAGAGTCCTATTGCTTGTTAGTACCAGACATACACCCAGGCCACACATGCTGACTTCTGTGTCTGTCTGGAATCTCCACACTTTTCTGCACTTCCCACGACAGAATCTGTCCAGGGAGTGGAAAGTAACATTGTACAGAGCAGGAAGTGAACAGAGGGGAGGCGAGACCAGGAAAGGGCAAGAAGGGAGGAGAAGGAGCAAGGTGAGGTGCCGACACGTGAGGGAGTCAGGGAGCAACTGCCTGAAAACCAGGGTCTGGCTGGCCCTCCAAGCAGGCTTTGTGATATCCTGTTGGATGTGAAACAGTTTCTCACAATATCAACAGCCCTGGGGCTGGAGACATGGCTCAGCAGTTAAGAGTGCTGGCGGCTCTTGCAGAGGACCCAGGTTCAATTCTCAGCACCCACATGGCTGCTAATAACTGTCCATAACTCTACTTCCAGGGGAATCTGAAGCCCTCTTCTGACCTCTGTGGGCATTGCATGACATGGTGCACTTAGACTCATGCAGGCAATACACTCATACACATAAAAATAGCAAATAAAATATTTAAGAAAAAACAATATCAAAATCCAAGCAAGGCTAATTTTGACCATCACAGATCAAGACAGACTCACGAACACTCCCCAACTTCCGATAAGACCATGTGCCCCTATCCTGAGCTATGAAGTTAATACACTTCCTTATCTACTGCAATTTTATCATTAGCTTAATCTTCCATATTTCTGAACAACTACAGAGATGGCAGTCCTAGAACCACCTCCTCTTCCTGACAGCATCCAATCCAAAGCAAAGCCCCTTCTTTAAACTCTCTCCTTGACACCTAACACAAGTTCAGAACCTTTAAATCCTCCAATACTTTTTCCTGAGCTCCCTGTGGTCTCCATGCTGCATGCTGGTCCTCACTGCAAATGATCATCCAACCTATTCAACCACATTATCACCAGGTATGTCAGAAACTCATTCATGTATCTAACAATATACTGAACAGCTGCTATGTGCCCAGCACTGAGCTGGCAGTTAAAGATACACTGCCCTTGGGGCTAGAGAGATGGCTCATCACTTAAGAGCACTGGCTTCTCTTCCAGAGGACCCGGGTGGGTTCCATTCTATGCTCCCACATAGCAGCTAACAACTGTCTATAACTCCATTTCCAGGGGAATCCAACACTCTCTTCTGACCTCCCACAGGCACTGCGTGACACGACACAGGTGCACTTACATGCAGTCAAAACACTCATACACATAAAATAAAAATAATACATAAAATATTTTTAAAAAGATATAATGCCCAGCAAAAATCATTCCCACCTTTTGGGAACCCAGAGTCTGGTAGAGAAACACAAATAGCACAGTACCCTGTGCATGTACCCTGACAGGCATTGTAAAAGAGGCCGGTATCCCAGGTGAGATGGTCAGAGAACAGTCCTCAGAGGTGATGACAACCTGGGCTAGGAGAAGTAGGACATTTTCCTTGGGGAAGGAAAAGGAATGCATCTTGTAGGTAGAGGAGAGCTGTGTGCCAAGGCCTGGAGGAGAGGGATTCAAGTACTCAGGGTGGTGTCCGGGAGGAATGGAAGCAAGCGGAGGGGGAGCTACAGGCTTCAGGTCCCATTAGAGCTTGTTTCCCTCCCCTCCACAACCTTGCAAAGGCAACACAGGGTAGCATGAGCCCTGGCCACACTGGCGACTCTCTGAGGGGACCCTGTTGTCACACCTCCAGCTTTCTAGTGAGAATTAAGTTCTTAGGGCCTTGCTCAGGTGGAAGTCCTCTTTGCATGGCATCTGAAGAAGAGCTATCAAAGAATGAGCTGACTGCATACAAATGAGCTGTGTCCCTGTGGCCAAGCCTCCATCCAATGAGTAGACGAGGATATGAAAACAAAGGGAAATGTTACAGCAAAAGCCAAACCACCATATGCATTGTTGCAAGATCTCTAGTTAATCAGAAAGCTACTTTCCCAGCCCCAAACAGGTAAATCTGTTGTCACCAAAGGAGACATGCCAATAGGTAATAAACATGAGAAGAGATGCCGCGTCTCACTGAAAACCAAAAAAACTTACAAAACAGCATAGCAGTGTTAAATTCTTCCAACAACAGGGCCAGGGGCTGTCAAAGTCCAGGAGGAAATAAATGCCTGCCTCCGATATTTTTGGATAAAGAACAAAGTGAAATAACTTTTCTTAAGGGTAGTTTGATAGTGAACATAAAAGTGTCTGATTACATCTCTTTTGATTTTGGAATTTCTTTTTGTCTGGGAATTTCTTTTTGAAGGTGATCATGTAAAGATGTATGCACATGATGGTGCTTCACAGAGGCGTCTGCTTCAGGGCAGAGCTTCCATTACTGAAATGTTCCTGAAAGAAAAAGAGAATATGTAGACTATGTCTATAATTATAATTCAGGTAAATGAAGCTGTTTAAAAGAATGAAAATGGGGGGCTGGAGAGATGGCCTAGCGGTTAAGAGCGCCGATCGCTCTTACAGAGGACCCGGGTTCGATCCCCAGCACCCACATGGTGGCCGAGAACCGTCTGAACTGGATGAATTTGGGGGCAACAGAATCCTGAGGCAGCTCTAATCCTGCTCTTCATCCCTAGCCCCAGAGGCTGGATTTCCTAGAAAGTTATAGATAAAGAAAAGAGCTTGTATGTTTTTAGATCTTTTTATTACACTTCTTTATGTATTGAAGAATGCATGCATGCCACGGTATGCTTACAAATGTCAGAGGACCACTTGGGAGGGTCAGATCTCTTTCTCTGCTGCCTGTGTTCAGGGGAATAGACTCCGTCAGGCTTGTCCGGCAGACGCCCTTCCTTACACAGTGAGCTGTCTCGCTGGCCCAAGACTTTGCACTTTTTAGAATGATTTCCCAATCTAAACCCTCCTTCTGCCATCACTGTTGGACAAGTCACTGAAACTGAGTTTCTCTGTAGGGGAAGGCTGTGTTGGCATACGCGGGCGGCCGTTGACAATGCAGCGGCCATGGCACTTAGTGACGCTGACTGGAGGGAACGCTTTTCTTCCAACCTCGGCTCAGACTGAGCTTCAGCCAAGGGAAAATGTCCCAGATGGCATTTGCAAGCCCTCAATTCCTGCTTATCTCCCTCTTTTTCAAAGGCTCAAAGCCCTTTGCAGAAAATGGTATATTCAACAATCATTGAATAGCAGTGCATTTGACCGAATTTACTTTCACAATTACCTTCTATAGATAAGAAGTAAAGCTGGCTTATTTTTTAAATAACATAAAGATTCCTTTCTATATTTATTCTAGAAATGGGTGAATTATGGTTAGAATAGTGAGCAATACAGTATAGATAGTTTCTGAAGGTCAGCCTTGACTATATGGTGAAATTGAGGCCAGCCTAGGCTATCTGAGACCATGTCTCAGATCATACACAAACATACACACAGAGACACAGACACAGACACACACACACACACACACACACACACACACACACACACACAGTGCAGATAATATGTGAGTGTGCCCCCTCAAAAGGGGTAGGAAAAGTACATCTCGAATGGCCGAACTTGGGACCATTCTGTTACTGTGAAGGAGCTCAGACTTGCCCCTGCCAGATAGTTATTTGACAGTGATGCTCCCCCTCCTGCCTTCCCCAGGGTAGATGCCACCATTTGCCTGCTGGAGCAGGTGGTCCCCTACAGGGCCTCTTGACATCTACTCCATCAGGGATGCTAACTAATTACATTCTAGAAGCAGCAGGTTGACCAACAGCCATAGGAGCCATTGCCCAATGGCGCGCAGGCAAGCCTGGCCTCTGCAGGGACCTAGCTTTCCTTTGACCTAGGTGAAACTGTTTATACTGTTCCACTGCTCTAACCAGCTGACGACTGCCACTGCTGACCAGGCTGCCTGGTTTTCAGAGCCAAGGCCAAGGTGACAGGGTCATCATTCCACTGTTTGAAAGATTTGCCTGGCCCTCGATTCCCCTCAGAGGCCCAAACTTCTGAATCTCCAAAACTTAAAGAATCTGACTTCTGATACTGGAGAACCACCCAATCCCTCTCACTACGCAAAGGAGAAAACTGAGACCCATTGAGGGAAGGGAAGAGATTTGACAGAGTCTCACAATGAACTGTCATAAGAATTCCTCTGTTCTGATTCCTTACCTAGAACTGCTTACATCTATGTATTGCAATAGTATACATATTGTAAAAAGGTAAAATTCAGGGCTGGAGAGATGACTCAGTGGTTAAGGAAACTGGATGCTCTTGCAGAGAACCCAGGTTTGGTTCCCAGCCCCAACATGATAGCTAACAACCGTCTCCTATAACTCCAGTTTCTAGGGATTCGACACTTTCTTCTGGCCTCCATGGGCATTGCATGGCACACTGAACTTATATACACGCAAGCAAAATACTCATATGCATAAAACTCAAAATAAAAAAATTTTCAAAAAGAAAAAAGAACTTCATATTTCCCACATTAAAAAGAAGTCAGAAAGAGGAAAGGGATAAATATGTGCTAAGGCGCATTAAACACCAGACGCTGGTTTGGCATGTACATTAGGATATCCTATTTGGTTCTTTCTTCCCTTTCCCCTTTATGTAAAGTATGAAGTGAGAGCTGTCCTCTGAGATCTACAAGGTGTACTCGGAACAGCATCGACCTTGATCTAGGTAGGCCCAGCTCTGCTAAGCCTGAGGCTGTGGCTTGACATATGATAACCCCACAGAGCTTAGTATCCTCATCCATCCCCTGAAAATGGTAATCCTTGTCTTCCAGGATTTCTGACATCAAGTGAGTATGTAAAATACATGGAAAAGAGTCATATTCAAAGGTGATGGTGTATAAACCCATATTCTGAGTAGTCACATTCATTATGTTCATGAGATGAGAATAAACAAGCACACTCTACGGCAAATCAATCAATAGAATGCTACTTAATACTAAGAAAGACTGAAATGCAAATGCATGCAAATCATCGATGAATGAAAAAAAACAAAACAAAACACTGTGTACCTTTGGCCAAGCTGCTCTTACCAGAGTCGCCAAGAAACAGATAACAAGTGAGATATTGTTAATGAAAAAAACAAAACAAAACAAAAAAAAAACAAGAAGATACTACCATAATCTCAACAAGCTGAAGATTAAATACCAGGGAACTTCTAAAGTGAAATCAATATCTGAATAAAAGGACCTACACAGAGTGAATTATCTGTTTTAATGAGCCAAATATGATGAAAGGTCTAAGGGAAATACTAATAGGAAACCCCAGTATGTCTTGCCTTAAGAAACAGAAGTGGGGGCTGGGGAGGTGGCTCACAGGTTAAGAGCACTGGCTACCCTTTGCAGAGGGTTCAGTTCCCAGAATCCACATGGCAGCTAACAACTGTCCATAGCTCCAGTTCCATTGAATCTGACATCCTCTTCTGGCCTTCATAGACATCGCATGCATGAATGCACTTACATCCATGCAGGCAAAACACTCATACATGTAAAAATAAAAATGAATAAATTTTAAAAATTAATAAAAGAAATAGAAGTGATAGGATGAGACCTGAAAAAGACAGATCAGATAGAGTAGGTCTATCTGTATTCTGTCTGCAATGTTCATCCACATCTCTGGCCAGTTCCGGTGCCTGTATGCTCAGGACAGAACAGAGTTCCACAGCAGAAAATAAAATAGCTCAACTTGCATTTTCACTACAGTTTTTAAGATGCGGGTTTTAGAGTTTGAATCAAACCGAATCCATTGCCTACTAAATCAATCAAACAAACAAAACAATGAAAAATTTCTATAATATAATATTTACAGTTGCTAAGTTAACAATACAGAAACCAAAATTACTGAGTGTGAGAGGGCTGGAGAGATAGCTCAGTGGTTAAGAGCATTTATTGCTAAGGACCTGGGTTCAGTTCTCAGCACCCAGGTTACAACTGCCTATAACTCCAGCTCCAAAGGCATCCAATGCCCTCTTCTAGCCTCCTTGGTTACCTGCACTCACTTCACTTACACAATACACACACACATACATACACACACACACAGGTGTGTGTGTGTGTGTGTGTGTGTGTGTATGCTGTCTGCTCTCTGTGTGTGGACTTCATTAAAAAAACAAAATGTATTAAAACAGAACAAGGAACAAATGACAAATGGTATCCCTCATCTGTGGATGCTAGCGCCAATAACACAGTTGTAAATATTTCTTGTTGGGAGTGATGCATATTGGAAAGAACAACAACAACAACACCAACACCAACAACAGAAAAGACTGCATCAAAGAACTGACTGAAACAGTGAATCTGGTGGGGTGGGGGGGTTGGGAGGGGGACACGGGTCTATATTTGATTTGTAACATAATCTTGCACAAAAAAAATATAAAACAATACTTTTTTTAAAAATGGAAAAAATAAAACAGAACAAGAAAACTTATTCTCAAGAGAAGGTAAACAAAGAATTATCCAATTTACATAGATTTCAGAATTATTAAACAAGAATTTAAAAGTAGCTATTATAATTATGGTAGACTTTAGGGAAATGTTTCAATGAGATGAATGTATCTTACATGTGGGACGTTGTGAATCTTTAGGGACCTCAGCAAAGACTGTTGCTGAATAATCGCCCTCAAAGATATTCAGGTCACATTCCAGGAACTTGTGAACATTATTTTACATGACAGAGGACATTGCATATGTCTAAGCAGAAGATCTTAAGATGGGAAAGATCTTCTGGCTATTAAACGTGTCCTTACAAGATGGACGCAAGGGTGATCCAACTAAAAGCCTAGAAGATGAGCGAGCAGCTGGAGCAACAAAGGAAATGAAGTTTTAGCCTAAGAATGCATACAGATAAACAAGTTTAAAAAGTCAAGCAAGTGGAGTTCATCCCATATCTTCCTGAAGGTACTCTGCAACACTTGGACTTTAGTGCAATGGAACTAATTTCAAATATATACATACATATATATATATATATATATATATATATATGACCCACAGAATTTCAAGAGAATAAATTTATGTTGTCTAGCCCATCAAATGTGTGGTAACTGTCACAGCAGCTATGGAAAACGAATACAAAAATCCTTCTCAATAACTAAAGAGAAAGATGATTGGAATGAATGAAAAGTTAGTATGTCATACTGAAAAGAAAAACTCTACAGGGGCTGGAGAGATGGCTCAACGGTTAAGATGCCAACTGCTCTTGCAGAGGACCTGGGTTCGATTCCCAGCACCCACATGGCAGCTAAAAACCATCTTTAACTCCAGTTCCAGGAGAATCCAACGCCGTCTTCTGACCTCCACAGCATTGCACAGCACGGGTGCACCAACCTACATGCAGACAGTACACTCATACACATAAAAAATAATAAATTAATTAATTAAAAAAAGAAAAACTCTAGAAAGAAAAAAAATCCAGATTTTCTGGAAGTGAAAAGTCAAAATAATTATTGATTCAGCCTAATAACCGATGAAAATGACAGAGGCCAATTTGAAGATAACTCAGTAAAAGATCCAATCTAAAGAATGATCTAGGGGGCTGGAGAGATGGCCTAGCGGTTAAGAGCGCCGACCGCTCTTACAGAGGACCCGGGTTCGATCCCCAGCACCCACATGGTGGCTGAGAACCATCTGAAACTCCAATTCCAGGAGAACTCCAGTTCCAGGGGAATCCGACAACCTCTTCTGACCTCCGCGGCATTGCACAACATGGGTGCACAAACTTGCATGCAGACAGTACATTCATACACATACGGAAATAAATAAAATAAAAAAAAATTATTTTAAGAATGATCTAGGAGGAGATAAACACAGACTCATGGACTCTCAGAACAATTATCAAAAGATTTAGCGTAAGTGTAACTCGGAGTCTCAAAAGCAGAAAATAGAGTAGAGGCAATACCTATATACTTACAAAACGGCCCTCCCCTACTTTGATAGATCTCTCATTTACATGGTCCAGGAACTTAGCTAAACAATTATAAAGAAAACTTTACCTATGCAGATAATAGGTTAACTTATGAAAACTAAAGTTAAACAAGTCTTAAAAGCAACTATAAGAAATGAATTAGTTCAGGCTGGAGAGATGGCCTAGCGGTTAAGAGCACCGACTGCTCTTGCGGAGGACCCGGGTTCGATCTCCAGCACCCACATGGCGGCTGAGAACCGTCTTTAACTCCAGTTCCAGGGGGATCCGACGCCCTCTTCTGACCTCCGCGGCATTGAGCGACATGGGTACACTAACCTACATGCGGACAATACATTCATACACATAGAAAAATAAATAAATAAAATTTTAAAAAAGAAATGAATTAGTTCATAGAGACTAGAGATGACTACTGACCCTGAGCATGAACTATAGATACCATAAGATACCAGAAAAACATCTTTAAAGCTCTGGGAACAACCTGTATTCTACACAGCTATGAGAGCCTGGGGCAGAGGGAAGGGATCAGGCACACTGAAAACAATGCACATGCCCTCTTAACACTGACAAAAAGTCGTTTCTCTTTGCAGAGATGGAATGATGGGGTAGTGATTTGGAGGGCAGAAGGAGAATTGATTCATTCATCAAGATTAGTCTTAGCATCTTCTCTGCGGGCATCTGAGTGCAGGACACACACAGGTAAGTAAAGTCTCTGCCTTCCTGGAGCTTTCCTTCTAACGAGAGAAACAGTTAAAGCAGTGCTACAATGATATCAAAGGCTAAAACATGCCAAGTAGTCATTGTCACTATGAAGTAAAGCAAAGCAGCATAGTCTCAGTGACTGGGAACTCCATCTAAGAGCTGTCCAAAGAGGTGACATTTAAGCCAACACTGTGAAAGAAACAGCCATGGAAAGATTCCCCAAAAGACATTGCTGCAGTTTCTGGGGCATCTAACTGCAAAGGCCCAGAGAGGAACAAGCTTGGCCTGTTTGCAGAATGACCACAGTCTAGGCTGTCAGAAGGATGAAGGACCTCCCATGTCTCCTGGGATGCTGGCTGGAGTGAGGATGTGTGCAGCAGGAGAGGGCAAAGCACTAACCTTGGGATTGTCTGAGGGACAACCCAAGGACTCAGGGCTCAGCATCCAGGCCACAGAGCCACCAGCCACGCCTTGCAGGGTCTGTGTCAATTATGGTCAGCCAGCAATTCTAACTGTGGCTGGCTTTTGGTTGTTTTGCTTGTTTCTGTAGTGATAGCCTGATTTCCATCAGGATGGCCACCCCTGGTTTGATTGTGGTCAATCCTACTTATGCAAAATTGCAGTTCTATCTCTGCCCCCAAAGCCTCTGACTCATGTTTCCTGAATGTTGGGGTGAAAATGTATGGCACATGGAGGGACATGATACTCCCCTTCCATGTGACAGAGTAGACAAAACTCCAGTCCAGCTGCTCACCCACTCATTTGGGAGATCCTTCTCTCTGAGTCTCACACCTACCTCAGAACTGTGTGGCCTGGGATTATATATAGTAATTTGTGGTAATTAATCATGGTTTTTTAAACACATTTTACTCAAGACCAATGAATGTATTTGCTTATTTGCTTTTTTTTTCTATCTTTCAAGCCAGCCCATAGAGTCCTGTCTGTTAATTTTAGCCACTCAAGTACAGAACACAAGGCCTGACCATCACTAAGCACTCAACAACTGGTCACTCAATTGCCTCTTTATAGTCATTGATTCTGCATCCTTAGATTCAGCACTCTAAATTTTTAAAATACTAGAGAAACATGCATCAGTACTAACCATGAACAGACTCGTGAGTGTGTGTATGTGTGTGTGTGTGTGTGTATGTGTGTACATGTATACATGTGCATGCATGAGTGTGGAAACCCAAAGTTGACATTGTTGTCTTTTTTCATTTCTCTTTCTTACTTTTTATTTATTGTTCTGAGCTGGAGTCTCTCACAGAACCTGTCTAACCAATCTGCCTAGTCTTGCTGGCCCACAAGCTCTGGGGCTTTGCCTGTTTCTGCCTCCTAGAACTGTCATGTCTGGCTTTCTATATCTGTGCTGGGGATCAAGCTCAGGCTCTCCATGCTAGTGCAACAAGCACTTTGCTGGCTGAGCTGTCTCCCTTGCCCTCTGTATAGCCTTATCTTGTCATCAATCCCTAAATAACACAATCTAACAACTATCATATGGCATTTTCATTGTTTGAGATATTATAGGTCATCTAGAGACACAGGAAGACACGTAGAGATTCCATGCAAACATGGTGCCATTTTATATAAAGGACTTGGCCTCATGGGGTCTGGTATCTGTGAGGGTCCTGGAATCAACCTTCAACAGATACCAAAGAATAATTGTGTGTACTTATTAACTATCTTTAGATAGAATGTTGGAGGGGCCTCAGGACCTTTTAGCATTTTAATGTTACTAGAAAGCTTTCCCCTGCTAGGCTCAGATGGGCACTGCCTGATTCATGCATGTTCAGGTCCATTGGCAATGAGCAGATTTGCCCATGAATCTGTTAACTCCTCATAGCTGCCCTTGAGTTTTCTGTTCTAGCTATTGATTTAGACAATACATGGTTCACCGTCTGTTGTAACATCTGCTGTGATGGCTAACCTTGGTTGTCAACTTGACATACCATTCAATTGGGGAATTTCCTCCATCAGACTGGCCTGTGGGCATGTCTGTAGGGCATTTCCTTGGTTGCTAATTGATGTGGGAGGACCCAGCCCACTGGGAGCAGGGCCTTTGCTGCATGAGAAGGTCAGAAAGGCAGCTGAGCAAGCTAGGGGGAACAAATCAGAAAGTAATGTTCTTCCATGGTCTCTGCTTCAGTTCCTGCCTCCAGGTTCCTGCCTGCAAACTAAGATGCCTACTTTGAGGAAAGACTAGCATTAATAAGTTGAATTAACACATTTATTCATTTATTGAACGAATACATATTGTGAACCTTCAATGGGACTATAAGACTCGACATGAAGTGAGCCACTTATACACTCTAGTCTTTAAAAAACTTACATTCTTGCCAAGTATCGTGGCGCACACCTTTAATCCCAGCACTCAGGAGGCAGAGGCAGGTAGATCTCTGTGAGTTCAAGTCCAACCTGATCTACATAGAGAATTCCAGGACAGCTGGGTCTGTAG
Source organism: Rhizomys pruinosus (assembly GCA_009823505.1). Taxonomy (NCBI): domain Eukaryota; kingdom Metazoa; phylum Chordata; class Mammalia; order Rodentia; family Spalacidae; genus Rhizomys; species Rhizomys pruinosus. The sequence continues at coordinate 1,891,630 of VZQC01013731.1, forward strand.
GGAGACCCTGTCTCAAAAAAGACAAAAAAAAAAAAAAAACACCTTATATTCTTTCAAGAAAGATGGGCACCAATTAATCTGTACACAAACAACTGCAAGTGAATGCAAAGCTAAGGAGCCCAGCTCCACAATGTATGCCCTTCGTGGGGACCTGACTTGTTCTAAGGCTTCTGTGAGGAAACAAAAATTGTGCTAAGCCCAAGGTGAGAAGAAAGAAGAGGCCTGAATCAGAGAGAAAGACGAGCCAGTCTGAGGCCCAGACCAGGAAATAGTTTCTTGAGGATCAGAAAGGGGTGAGTGATAATTCTGGAACCCTACAGTGGGAAAGTCCCATAGGTCTTTTAGCTTTGAAGGAAGGACGTAGATTCATCATCCCAATACCATAGTGGTAACCAAAATGGTTTCAGTCAGTTGGAGACTTAAACCCATTTATTCTTTGAATCATATCAACCAGTGCTTTATAAGATTCTTACATTTCCAGTATTTTCAAAACTGGAACTCATTTTTATTAGTTACTTTCTAGTGCTGGGATAAAAACACTGACCAAATGAACTTGGAGAGGAAAGTGATTATTTGGTTTAAAGTTCATGGTCCATCATCAAGAGAAGTCAAGGCATGCACTCAGGGCAGGAACCTGGAGCACAGATCATGGAGGTCCACTTCTTCCTGGCTTGCTCTTCTGGCCTGCATATGTTCAGTCTACTTTCTTATACAACACGGGACCATCTGCCCAGAGGTAGCACTGCTCACAGTTGGCTGAGCCCTCCCACATCACTCAATAATCAAGAAAATGCCCCATAGACATGGCCACAGGCCAGTCCAGGGGAGACAATTCCTTAGTTGAGGTTCCCTCCACCCAGGGTGTCAAGTTGACACCTGAAGCTTCCAGCACTCCATCTTCACAGCCATCTTGCAAGATCTACAGTGCAGGTCCAACTTTCCCCCCAAGTTATGGATGAGAAACTGAGGCATAAGAGCTTGAGAAAAGCTGTGATTAGACAGGGCAAGTTCAGCTTTGAACATCTGCCTTGAAGAGAAATGCAAGGCGAGAGGGAACTGTAAACTGGGGGGCAGAAGTGGCCCTACACTCTCTCTCTGGCCCCCTCTGATAACAGCAACCAGGGTAAATCTCCAGTCAGCCAGCATTTGAGAGGTGTGAGTATATCAGCTGTTGATGGCCACGCATGACCCCCCTCTGCCAAGCACCAAGGACTTAGCCTTCAGCATCACTGGAGAAAGTACTCTCCTAAACTTGGTCCCTAGTCCCTGGTCCCTGTCCAGTTGGCTGTTATTCAGAGTTTTTCTATCCTAATGAGAACTTCTTCATTTTACATTTACTAAACTACCAGTGTTGATCCTTAGTGTTTATTGAGAAGTTCCTGTTTGTCTACTCATAAAGTCTGTTCTTCTTCCTCAGGCAACAGTACCCTATTTCTCACTTGGTGATGGCAATAGCTTTGAGATCCACTAGGGAGGTTCAATGTTGGTCTGGTCCTTCCTGCTTAGTCTGACCTCTCATGAGTACTCTGTACCAAGTTCAAAGAAATGTATTATTTGGTGACTGTATTATGATGCTTTTGATTTCAAAATATAAAAATCTCTCCTTCAGGGACTGGAGGGAAGGCTTAGTAGTTAAGAGTCCTGACTGCTCCTGCAGAGGACCCATGTTTGGTTCCCAGCACCCACATGGAAGCTACCTACTGTCTGTAACTCCATTTCTAGAGGAATCCGAATCCTTCTTCTGATCTCCACTGGCATCGCACAACATGGGTGCACTTACACACATGCAGACATTACACTCATACACCTAAAATAAAAAAAAATAATAACTCTCCTTCAGGAGAATTTCATTGGCCCACTAGCAAAAGAATCCTGTGATGAGGCTGGCTGTCTTCCATGAGCCTCAGCAGTACTGAAGATGGCTATGATACAGAGGAATGTAGCCGGGGCTGGCACAGGAGCAGGAGCCAACAGTAGGCTGCCTCAGCTTGGCATCTTATTTGCAGCAGCAGGAACTCACTCACAACTATACATGGAAAAGGGCAGAAGGAAAGGCTCTGGAGTGGCCCCTGGACTCAAAGGTAAGGCTGGAGAACTGGGTCAAGGAAAAGAAATGGGTCAAGGACGACTGGGCACAGGAATTGCAGTGTGGGTCAGGTGTTGGCACACATGATTGTGGTTGGTGCTGGTGTCTCAGTACTTGCCCAGGAGCAGCTCCTTACCTACATGGCTTATTGTCCTCAAGACCCAATGCCCAGGGGTGACAACTCATTGATCATGCCAGGATCCCCAAACTCCATTCCACTTGGGTGTGAAGAGGTGGCATCTAAGCCCTGCCTTCTTCCAAGACACACAGAGTAAAATAGGCTTTGATTTTAATCTGGAAAAATATCCACTTAAGAGGTGAGCAGATGAAGCATGCAATTGGAGTTCAGACATTTTTAGGGCCCATGAACACAGGGCCCTACTAAAGGACCGCAATTCTGATTTAGAATTTCCCCTTGAGACAATTAAGCCATCTCTGAATCAGCTGTGAACAACCTGTCTGTAAGGACATTTGAATTTAATCCTTTGGGTAGTAGGGAGCCATAAGAAAATTTAAGCAGGAATGGAAAGGCATATAACTAGACCTGCACTGAAGAAGATCTCTATGGCTGCGGTGTTGAGAATGAGTTGAAGGGGGAAGAGGCTGGAGCCCCATCTCTGAGAGAGATTATAGTGTCATCAGCACACTCAGTAGCCTTGGGACTTGGAACGAGCCCAAGGAATTGAGCTACTCTTAAAAAAAAAAAAAAAGAAATATGTGTATGAGTCTATTGCCTGCAAGTAGGTAGGTGCACCCATGTTGCGCAATGCCCACAGACGTCAGAAGAGGGCATTGGATTCCCTGGAACTGGAGTTAGGGACAGTTGTTAGCTGCCATGTGGGTACTTGGAATTGAACCTGAGTCCTCTGCAAGTGCTGCCGGTGTCCTAATGGCTGAGCTATCTCTCCAGCCCCAGGAAGTGAGCTAATCTTATATGGAAATGTCAGCAGGTTTTGGGGACTGGGACTGCCAGGAATTGACCAAATTCTGAGTTCAACAGATCAGTCTCCTTGCCACCGCCTCCCCTCCCAAGTGCTTCATTTTTGTTAGCAGGGAAAGGACATTGTAAAGGACATATTACACAACCTGAGAGGAAGTCCAAAGGCAGACAGAGGGCTTCATAGAGAAGACTGTGGTACTGGCAGAGCCATGCATTATTATTCTTTAAGGTAACAGAAAAAAAAAAGATTGATTGTGGATGAAGAAATTGGGCTTGGCTGAGCCCTGAGCTGTGGGAGGTGAGTCCCAGGTCCAGAACTCCTTCTGGGCATGTAGTGGAGTGGGGAGAGGAAGGAGGGAGAGGGTGGCTTGGGAAGGCTTCAGGAGACATTTTTTTGTCTCAGTCTAGTGATGGGAAAATCTGGAGGGAGGCCTCTGCTGCTTGGAAGGGAGGAGACAGCAATAGATGCTGTCCCTTCCTAGGTCTTTTACTGCCGGCTTGTCCAGGGAGCAGGCCTGGAGGCAAGGGCACCTAAGCCTACTTCTGTAGATGAGGAAATGCGGGTGACGAGACAAAGCAAGTGAAGACCACACAGTGAGAATACATGGAGCCCACTTCAAGCTGCACCTACCATTCTAGCTCCCAGTCCAGGGTCCCCAAGCTATGCTGTTCCTGGAGGTGAGGTGTATGACAAACAGTGCCTTCCACTGACTAGGCCATCAGTATGACACTTGATAAATTAATTCTCTGTTGGCTAGGCATCCATTGATCCATCAAGCAATCAGAATTAATTCGGTTTCTCTTGTGAAGAGTCAGAGCAGAGGACAGAAAAATCCAGGCCTTGATAAGCAAGAAGGTTTCCCAGACAGTCTGAGTGAGGAGGACTGGATGTTCAAGGAAGGGACAGGAGCGTGACCAAGGAGAACAGAGCAGGACACGCATGCTAATGGGTCTGCTGTCAATTTTTCATGGCCTCCTAAGAGCAAGGAGATCACTTGAGCCAAAATTTTGGCTGTGGTTTATAAATGATTTCTAGCTTCTCTGTGGATGTAAGATCAAAAGAATGAAATTTCTGACACAGCTCAATGGTCTAGGTCAAGGGTCAGCAAAGATTTTCTATAAAATCCAGATAGGTTTTGTGGACCAAAACGCAAAAGCTGGATATGATGAAGATACCGGATACAAAAAATTTGTACAAAAAATTACAGATGAAAATAACAATGTTATAATATCAACCATGTCTGGGTTTTTTGAAATAGAGGTCTAGTAATGAAAAGATGGAATTCTTTTAAGGGGGGATAACGTTTCATGTAGTTAGGTTTCAAAGTTTGAGTCCCCCTACACAAATTCAACTGGAAATGTCCATCTGTCAAGGCAGATCTGGGGTGGATTTGTCATGTCTAAAAACGCCTTTTCACACTGATGGGAGAGGCAGGTGGCACCACACAGCAGAGCTAATGGTGAGAACTGAGGCCAGCTGTTGCTGCAGTAAAGCAGCCAGGCAGGGTATAAACTTCCCATGAGGCTTTACAGACACTGGGTTTGACTTTCATGCAATCGTTACACAACATAGAGGGTCTTCTTTTGGTTTGTTTTCTCTATAAAAATATAGAAGGGACTGGAGAGATGGCTCAGTGGTTAAGAGCGCAGACTGCTCTTGCAGAGGACCCAGGTTTGATTCCCAGCACCTACATGGCAGCTAAGAACCGTCTTTAATTCCAGTTCCAGGGGAATCTGACACCCTCTTCTGACCTCCTCAGCATTGCACGGCACAGTGTGCCAACCTACATGCAGACGGTACACTCATACACATAAAAAATAATAGATAAAAAATTTAAAAATATATAGAAAAGGTTTCTGGCAGTGACGACCTCCCTACAAGAAAGACTTCCTTCATCCCTCCCAGAAGAGAAGAGGAAACAGAAGAAGCACCTGGTGTAGAGCTCCAATCCCAACTTCAAGGACATGAAGTCCCCAGGATGCTACAAAATCACCGCAGTCTTTAGCCATGCACAAATGGTAGTCTTGTTGTGTTGGCTGCTGCACTGTCCTCTATCAGAGCACGGGTGGAAAAGCACAGCTTACAGAAGGATGCGCCTTCAGGAGGAAGCAGCACTAAAAGTGCCCTGAGTCAAGACGAGTGAGAAGCCATCTCAATAAACACATTTTGGATTTAAAAAATGTAGAAAAGATTCTCAATGAGCAGCTGGCCCAGTTTGAGTGATGAGCTCTCATGGAGTAGGACAATAGAGCTGCTCAGAATTAGAGATGACAAAGGGCACCCCTGGTGGTACACGGTTATCCCTAATAGCTAACTCAAGAGGAGGGCCCAAAAGTTGAGATTCCATGGAACAGAAAATAAGTTACTTGATTTCCCCAGGGAAGAGTAAACCTGGTTCTGGGATGAGGATCCTTCACAAGGCCCCGTGACTTCTGGGTTTGACAGCACTTATCCATCAGTGTGCTCTTAACCCAAGACTCTTTTCATTCTGGAAGCTTCACCAGGGATCCCCTTTCTGTCCAAGTGGCCCCTCTGGGCCCCAAAGTCTAGCTACAAACCCAGGGTTTACCAAAGGTTAGAGCAGAGCTGCCTTGAAAGACAGCCTCCCATGTGGCCTAGGCCAAGGTGTGGGGCGGGGTGTGCTGAGAGCAAGGCTCAGTGCTGCCCTGGCGGTGGAGTGTGCCGCCTGTTTATCAGTAAACTAATGGCCTGATCTCAGTGGGAGGCAAGGTGGTGGGGCAAGGCAGGGCTGGAGAAACCCAGGTCAGGTGGCCCAAGGCTTAACCCTCTCTAGACTGCAGTGGTGAACAGTCAGACACCCTCCCACCTGAAGGATCCACCTCAGACTAGCTGGTTGCATAACAGGAGAGAAGAGGGCCCTGATCCAAACCAGGCCACTTAGCTACCCCTGGGCCAGCTATGCAAGTTGACTTTGCTGCTTTTAATAACTCTAAAACAGCTGAGACGAGCAGTCCTTTTACCCCCTTAGCAAATACCACTGAGCACCTACCATACTGGGCACCGTTAGGGGCAGAAGATTGAACGCAGGCAGCAGCAGCTGGCTCTGCTCAAGCTGAAAGCGCTCTTAATCATCCCTGGCTCAACTCCAGGCCAAGGCTGAGAGCTATTATTGCCTCCATCTTACAAAAGAAAGCTGACAGACCCGGGGTCACACAAGAAACAAGGGCAGAAGGTGAACAATCATACCAATCTCTTTCACCTTAGTATGATTATTTTACTTACTCATTTATTCTCTTTCTGATCCACTGATATTTCTTCTGTACCAAGCCGGTGTTCTTGGGATATAAACACAAAGCTGTGCATTCTGTTCCCCCAAGAGATTCACTGGGGTCTGACTTTCTAAATCCTTGAAGTGTCTGTGTGTGGCAGGGGCAGGCATCCTGGATGCAGAGACCGAGTCAAATAGATCGGTAACCATGGCTTTCCTGTATCATCTTGGGCAAGCCACTCCGCTCTCTGAACCCCCATTTCCTCCTCTGTTAAGTAGTCCTAACTGGAGGCACCCCCCCAAATGAGGCAGGTGTTTCAATTGCTAAACAAGGACATGGAAGATGTTCAACCCACGGGCAAGTGCTCAGTGGTTTCTAAAGGTCCACAAAAGATAAGTAAGGGCCAGAGGAAAAGGGTCTGGGGTTGAACGGGCCATTGATCCTTGCTTGTTTGTGTCAATGTTTTTTTGTTTGTTTTGCTTTTTGGTCTTTTTGAGACAAGGTCTCCCTGTCACCCCAGGTAGCCTGGGATTTTCTATATAGACCACGCTGGCCTTGAACTCAAAGAGATCTGGCTGCCTCTGCCTCCCAAACACTGGGATTAAAGGTATGTGCCAGCACACCCAGCCCTATTCTTAGTTTAAACATTTTGCATAGGTATTAAATGTATGCATGGAGAATGCTTATACCAATGACTAGCTTGAATCCTCAAAGAAACTCTTGAAAGAAGCATCATTATTTTCTTCCATTCTGCAGATGAAGAAAGTGAGGAAGTTTCTTCAGGAAACAGGAAGTTCTCCTCTGATTCTAGAACATGATTACAAGGTGACTCGGTCTGGGCTCCTTCCTGGGAGGAGAGAACCTGACAGTTATTTTACTGTGGGAAGGGAGGAAAACCAAAGCTTCTGTGATGACGCACAGAGCTCAGAGTTGGATGGGGAAGGAAGCTCTGACAGGAAAGCATGTGACTCTAACAAAAGCAGGCTCCCTGTCCAGGATGACTTGCACACCAGCAGCTTCTGAATGGCTCACTGTGGTCCCACCTAGAAGCAGGAGGAGTGTGGTGAAAGAGAAGACCAACTTCATCTTCATTCTCCCCAGGTCACAGGGTGATTTCACTCAGTTACCACAAAGCTACCCTTGTGGCCTTCTCTCCCAACCACCCCAGCCTCCTCCCCTCAGACTGGGGAAGTTCTATACCGTAGAACATGGAATCGCTCTGTGACAGAATGGCCTGGGATCTGCTAAGCAGAGGGAGCCTCCAATCAGAAGACCTGGTTTAGAGCTTCCAGGTCAAAATCAGTCAATGAGCAGCAGGTGCCTTGGTCTGTTCTACTCCTTTGTCTATACAGGCAGATAAGCCACCATAGTGCTCCTGCCCAACGGGGCCTGAAAAGTTCACCATGTTCTCTTCCTAAGTCTTTTTAACAAATCACTACTAACTGAAAGCCTTAGAGCTCTCTTAAAGGAATCCATCCTTGCCTCTTCCAGCTTCCGTGGTCCCAAACGGCCTTTGGCTTGTGGCTGCCCAATTCTGGTCTCTTCCTCTGCTTTCTGTGAGGACTTTTGCCATTGCTTTAGGCCCGCTAGGGAATCCAGCCCATCTCAAAATCGCATCTTGATCACATCTACAAATATCATTTTCCCAATTTTCTGATTCTTAATCTCCAAATCAGGTCATAATCTACAGGATGGCATCATGGACAGGTACAAAATCTTTCTCAATAGTGCGCTTGCATTAAATTGACCCACACAAGGAGATGCTGGCCCATGAAATGAAAGCCTTTTATTATTCTTCATCTAGATGAAACCTTGTGATTAGTGTGCACAGGGTCAGCAGGTGACAACTTGGATAACATATCTGGAAAGGCTTCTGCACAGTGTCTGACATAGGGTGGACACTCACTAACATCCATTGGCTTCTCTAGCCATTTGGGTTCCATAGGCATAACCTCTGGTCTAAGGGAGAAAGCAGTACCAATGCTGGCTTGAACATAACCTCCAGAGATCCTAAGGGGACACAGCCTGAGGGAACTTGGCTTTGTTGGGGGAACATCCCTACCACTCGGAATCACAGGCTCACCTTCTGTGTTCTCCAGTCTTTTCGTTTCCACTCTAGATCACTTCTGTGACAGAAAATAAAGGAATAAAATGTTTAACCAATGAGGTTTTACCAGTCACAGTCTACCAAGGGGCATTGGATATAAGTCAAATTAAGCTAAAAATGCAACTGCCAATCGTGGTAACAAGGGCAGGGCACTAGTGAAGGGCATCAGGCGCTCCTGGGTATAGGCTGTCAGAGCAGCCTGTTTAGGAATGTTGCAAGATGACAGGGGTTAGTCAAGAGATAAGCTGAAGGACCTGGTTAGACACAGATTGAGTCTGTGTATGTACCTCCACTCCTCAGAGGCCGGCCGTGCCTGTAAAACGGCTCAGTAGACAGGTGTCACCCTGCATTTCAGTGAACTCTTATTTACCTCCAGTCTACAGAGGGCACTAGCAAGGTAGAACCCAAGCTTGCATGGGACAGGCCTGTGTGGCTCAGGAGAACCTGGCATTCTCCAGCTAGCTGGGGTTATCCATTCTGCCTTTCTTGCTTCTCTCATTCACTCACTCAGGCCCCTCCCCACTTGGCTCAGACTTCCTGAAAGAGGTAGGTGCCAAGCCAGGATGAGGGGAGGGGCAGACAAAGAGGAGGGAGGCCTCATTTAAACCTGCACAAGGTGAATGCTTTCTGACAAGAACCAGCTGAGCAGGTGGCCTGGATGTGGAAAAGCTATGGAAACAAATACCCAGTTCCCAGCAGAAGCATCAAAGAACTGCTCTATTGGGACATCTCTTGGGGCCACACACTGGCCTCCAGGGCTTCCAGGCAATGTCAGAGGAACTTTTCCCACATAATTTCTCACTGGCAACTCTCAGATTGTCCCTCTGTGTGGAGCCCTGTGTGATGTCTTATTGTTCAGGCTCAAGTCTGCTGCCACCTCTAAAGGGAGGGGCAGGCACCCCAACTCTTCTCCTTTGCATTGGGAGCTGAGCTTTTAAAACAGAGCCATCTCTTCAGCTCACCACTCTGCTCCTTGTATGTCCTGCCTGTCTTCTCTCACTGCCTGTTGAGATGAGTTGTTTTGTCATTGTCGCTCTGTGAATCCAGCACTTGACCCCCCGCCCCATACACCTAGGTGCCTGTGAAGTTTAAAGAACAGGCAACTAAAGAAAAAGTAAAGGAATGAGTTGACACTTTTGCCTGCCAAATAACAGAACTGTAGTTCAGACCTAGACCAGCTTTATGCCACACTCTTCAGCCTATCAACACCTCTGTTCTGCAAGGATGTGTGGCTGCCAGGGTCCAGTGGACCCAAAGTGGGAGAAGAAGAGAGGTGATGGGAGATGCACATGGCATGGGAACAAAACTCCCAGATGGAAAGTCATTCTCTCATCATTTATTGATCACTTACTATGCACCAGGAACTCTGAGAATACAGTAGACCCGTATGGGAACATGGCGTCTGCCTTCAGTGAGTTTATAATTCAGGCAAGACAGGGCAGATATGTTGATGATGTCTGGTCAGAGCAGGTAAAGCCAGAAGGAAAGACAAGCCCAAATGAAGCTTGGCTTTGGGCAGAAACGATTTTACAGGGGCATGAATAGCCCTACACCCCCCAGAGGTCTCTAGGTGCAAATCATAACATATAGTCCTGGGTGTTTCAAGACCAAAGGCTGCAAGCATCCAATTTGCCTAAGTTCCCAGCCTTCTAGTCTCACATAGTAGCATAACAGTGAACCAATCGTTAAATTCAGTCTCTAGTGGACTGGAGAGACGGCTCGCAAGTAAAGTGCTTGCCTTACAGACACAAACACTCGAGTTTGATCCCCTGAACCCATGTCAAAATGTCCAGTGGGGTGATGCAGTGCACATTTGTAATCCCAGTGCTTGGAAAGGGGATATAGGCAGATCCCTGAGACTTTGTCATCAGCCAGTCTAGCCCACTTGGCGAGTTGCCAACAGAGAGAGAGAGAGAGAGAGAGAGAGAGAACATAAGAGGTTGTCATCTGGCTTCCATGCCCCCCAACACACAAATATACTTACTTGCACATGTGCACACACAAATATATACTCTCACACGTGCACACACATATAGGTGTCTTGTACTCCCTTCCCTCTTCTCCAACCCCCCTTTTTTTTCTCTCTTTTTCCCCCTCTCCCTCTCTCTTTTTCTCTCTGGTTCTAGTTCTCTGGGGAAATTCTGAATGATGGTCTCTGGTACTTTTCTTCACACTGTCCCAGAGAATCTCTTAAAATGCTACATAGATTTGTTTTAGTTTGGGACTTAAATCTACCTCTAATTCCCCATGCTTCTAGTATAGAAATCCTCCAAGGACAGAGTGCTTCAGCTTAGGGTCCCCCAATTCACTACCACTTCCCTTCCCCTCTCATCTGGTACCTATTGAGGCTGAGCCACTGAGACAACGCTGAGCTCAAAGAGGACTGAGACTGGGCTTATGGCATCCCTACAGTCTGTGTCCTCATGCCCTGACAGCATTCAAAAACTTTTTAGGGAAGCTGTAGAGAGGGCTGTGCTTTGCCATCTGGATTTAGGCTGTGGTCCTGCGGCCCACAAGGATCTAGAGCTCAAGGGGAAGGTGGAAGGAGCCCTATTTTGGCTAGGCCCTCTCAGGGCAGAGCCGGTGCCAGGCTTGGCAGTCCTCCTTGGCTGCCCTTTCTTGGCTTCTCCTCGTGGAAGGCCCCCAAGCAATTACTGTAGTTCCTTCTGGGTATTCCAGCCAACCCGGAACCCCAACTATAGTCCCTGTACTGCATGGCATCCACTGGCAGCAACTGCAAAGGAAAGTGGAAGTGCAGTAATGTCACCCCTGTGGGCACTGTTGGGTACTGGTCATCAGTGGGCCCTGGTTAGACCCAGGCAAGCCCACATTGTGCACTGTGGTACTGAGAAGCATGGTGACTGCTAGACTGATGGAATGCTGTGGCTCACCTAGAAGCCAACACCCTGCCATGGCCACAGAGTCATAGGCAGGGGATTTTGTTGGAGTTCCCCAGCTCTGCATAAACAGTGGGTTCAGGCCAGGATCCTATGGGAGAACACAGGGCTGGCTATAAAGCCCCTGCCACTGAGGCAGGCCCACAGAAAACACCTCTCTGAAGTCTCATAGCTACAAGGATGCTTTGTTCACATAACGGTATGCCAGGCAGCAGATAGCCTAGGATTAGAAGAAACTAGGATCCGAGTCTAGTAGCTATTTCTCCCCACAGATTGCCTTACCTAAGCACTTGCACTTTTGTGGGCCTCACTGTGCTGACCTGTAAGATAGGGATGTTGCTATCCTGTAGCTGATCCCTGTCAGTCTTCTCTGCCCTCCATGGGAACCAGGTACTTCTGCTTAGAAGACACGACATCATTAAAAGCCCAGTGTGGCTCAATGCCACCTGAGAGAATGTGAGCCCTTAATCCCTCTGCTTCTTGATGTCGATATTCTAAAGGTAAGAGTAACAGACTCTGGATCTCCTGCAGCAAGGACTGCCATATTAGTAGATAGCTTCAGTTATCAACTTGACATACCTGGGAAGAAGGCGCCTCAGCTGGGGACTTCTCCATCAGACTGGCCTATGGGCCTAACTGGGAGGCATTTTCTGGATTGTTGAGTGATGGGTGCACTCAGACCACTGTGGGTGGTGCCACCCCTGCACAAGTGGTCCTGGGTAACATAAGAACACGGACACTGAGCACAGGCCAGAGGAGAGCCCAGGAAGCAGCATTCCTCCAAGGTCCATGCTTCCGTTCCTATTTCCAGGTTCCTGCCCTGAATTCTTCACTCAGTTTCCCCTGATAATGGACTGTGAGCTGCCAAGTGGCTTTGGTCAGTGTCTCACCACAGCGATAGAAAGCTACCTAGGACATTGGTTGTGGGCCATTGACTTTTGCACTTTAACTTCTGTCTGATTTAGTCGCTATTATTTGTGGTATCTATTTTCAAATGAATTGAATCCCACTTGATATTTTGGAAATCAGGGACCAAATAAAGGGCAAGAACAGGATCTGCTCCTGGCATCTGGTGTCCCATGGTGGGCCCTGCTAAGTGACCTGCACGGATGCTTGGAGTGAGGCTCTAGCAGTCTGGGAATTTTAGTACCAGAGCATTATTTGACACCCTGTGCACACAGAAAGACACGGGGGGCCTTCGTGCTTCCTACAACAGGATCCTAGACAGCTGCAGACCAGCTCCAGCCTCTCTGCTGGCTTGCAGCAGATTCAGGGGAACTAGGTGTCTTGGTCTACTCCCCTCAGACCAGGTGAGGCTGCTGAGTTCTGGGCTGGGGTGGAGTAATGAACAAGGACGCCTGGCCAGCCTCTTCTCCTTAAGAGTGTCTTAGGGCCGGGCGTGGTGGCATTCGCCTTTAATCCTAGCACTTGGGAGGCAGAGGCAGGCAGATCTCTGTGAGTTCAAGGCCAGCCTGGTCTACAAAGTGAGTTCCAGGATAGCCAGAACTACAGGGAGACCCTGTCTCAAAAAGACAAAAAAAAAAAAAGAGTGTCTTAGGAAAAGTTGTATAGAGGGCATTTTCTTTTTTTTTAAATTTTTTAAATTAATTTTATTTATTTCTGTATGTGTATGAATGTACTGCCTGCATGCAAGTTTGTGCACCCATGTCGTGCAACACTGTGGAGGTCAGAAGAGGGTGTCGGATTCCCCTGGAACTGGAGTTCTCCTGGAATTGGAGTTTCATGGCCACCATGTGGATGCTGGGGATCGAACCCGGGTCCTCTGCAAGAGCAGTCGGCGCTCTTAACCCGCTAGGCCATCTCTCCAGCCCATTTTCAAGAATTGGTTGAAAACTGGCTTGTAGCACTCTCTAGATTGTTCCCACTTTGTTATATAACTTTGTATTCTCGAATTCAATAGCCCACTCCGTGTTGAAGGCACCCTACATGCTCTTCATGGTAGGGCTAGCATGAGGCAGGACACAGTGGTAGAGACTTCTCCCTGAATCCCATCGGTGCATGTTAGACTGGGCCAGGGACATGGACCTTTCTTAGGTTGATCTTCAGTTTAATACCGGTTTGGAGAAAATACCAGCCCACAGTCTAGACCCAAGATAGAGAAGGAGATGCACCATGCCTATCTCCACAGCCTGTGCTTCAACCTGTCTGGCGCATTCTGCTCTGCTGTGGGCAGCAGTGGGAGGGTGAAGACTGACTGAGAAAAGTGTGCCGCTGCCTAGCATCCTTCTTTCCTAGAAGGGCTCACAACAGAAAGTGTATTTACTTGCTGAGTTCTCTCTACAGCCTTGGAGGATCTATCATTATCCCAGTTTAGGAAGTAGAGAAATTGCGCTTCAGAGAGATTAACCAGGCCTAAGCTCCCAGAGCAAATAAGCAGAGTCAGGATCTGAGCAGAGTCAGTCCTAACCCTGTGACAAGGAAGTGTTTGTCCACACAAGGGAAGTGAGTAGAGTGGAATATTGAGAGTGCTCGCAGGAAGACATGCACTGGGAGATGGATGGAGAGGTGGGCGATAAATGGTAGCTATAAGATGTGAATCATTCCTTCAGTCTGTTATTCCTGAACACCTGGAGACCACACAATAAAACATATCATCTTGCCTTGAAGAGGGCACTGGAGACAGATGTTGGTGTTCTATGAAGGTACCCAGCACTGGGATGCTCTCGGGATGTGATTGGTTACTTTTCTCATTGCTGTGCTCAGATACCTAACAAGAAGCAACTTAAGGGTAGAAGCATCTATTGTGGCTTACAGTTGGATGAGGAGGCTGAACTAGAAACCCTTAAAGCTCACCCCCAGATTCCCCTTCCTCCAGTGAGGCTCCACCCTCTCAAAGTTCCAAAAATTCCCAAACAGTGTCTTCAGACAAGGACAAAGTGTTCCAACCCATGAGCCTGTGGGGACATTGCATATTCAACACACAAGGACCCATCCACTGCCTATTTTGGACGTCTTCAGTGTCACTGGGATTGTCTACGGTGGCTGTTAGATCTCCAATTCTCTCACCTGCTGTGAAGAGAGAAGTTTCCCAGGACCTATTTTCTAGATAACATCCAAACTCAACCAGGCCCACCATGACATATTTCTGGGTGGTTTCGCCACACCCTTCTCCATTGCTCACCTGTGGTGGTACAAATAAAAGTGGCCCCATAGGCTCCAAGTATTTGGACATTTTGTCCCCAGTTGGTGGAACTGTTTGGGGAAGTTTTAGGAGTTGTGAGATTGCTGGAGGAAACATGTCACTGGGGACAAGCTTTGAGAGTTCTTAAGGCTTGCTAGATTTCCAGCCTCCGTCTGCATTCTGCACCTGCTTGAAGATTGCCTTGTTTTCTTGTTACCTCTGCCTCCATGCCTCCACTGCCATTTTGGTCTCTAATCCCTCTGTAGTCATGAGCCAAACAAACTCTCTCTCTATAAGTTGCCTTGGTCATGGCGTTCTGTAGTAGCGACAGAAAAGTGCTCAGCTTTCCAGGTCTCCTTTCCAAAGGCTTCAGTCAGCCAGAGCTCAGGAATGCACTTAAACAGGACCTTTATTTCCTACTGCTGTGCTCATGGACATGCAGAACCTTGCTTAGAGTGCTCTTTCTGTGCCTAGCCTGCCTGACAGTGGAAAGTTACCACTGTGTAGAGCCTCCTATGATCTCACCGCCAGCACTAGCCGCCAGAGGATACACATACACATGGAGAATCACCCAAATCACCCACTATGCTCAACTGTCGAGCCATCTCCACAGTCACCTCTCCACACTATCCTGCTGTACTGGGCTTCACAAACACCAGCTCTTGGCCACCTGAGAGACTTCAGGCTTTCTGCTCCTTGCCCGAGTACAACAAAATTCCATTTTCAGGCTCCATCAACTTGCACGAGACTCTCCCCAACCTCCATTCAAAAATGGAGCTATGTCCCCTTTTCTTCCTGATTTTGCTGGGCTCAGTCTAACACTGATACAATTGCAGACATCTTGCGAATATCTTTGCTGGTTCCTTTGGCTCTTGTCTTTTTGCTTGCTGGGTTTTTCTACCCCACTGAGAAAAGAAAACTGGCCAATGAGCCTCATGGCCTTTGAGAAATAGAGTTTACTAAATAGTCACGAAGGATGGTGGTAATGTGGTTATAGACACATGAAGGAACTCTGCATGTGCACGTCTGGCTGCATGTAAATTATACTTTAATAAAAGGTAAATACAAAATGTGATGAACACTTGAAAGAACAGATGGGCATGGATTTGCCTGGGAGACACTTTCCTCCTATTTGCATTGCTAGGGTTTAACACAGAACATGACGTCGTGGTTCCTTCATTCTGAAATGATCATATTCCCATGACATAAAACTGCCAACTGCTGAGCACCTTCTACAAACATGGTCTCCCTTCATATTTCCTCTCTGAAAGTCACCATCAAGCCAACAGTAGATCTTCAGAATGATGATAGACTGTAGAACATTGAATATGAAAATACAGCTCCTAGAAACCACTAACGTTGAACAGATTTGAAAGGCAATGGGCTACATTCTTAAGGAAGATGGAAAAGGAGATTTAGGGGTGCCCACCCTTATCTCCATCACCTCTAGTAAAGGAACGGATCTTTGAGAGAGCTGTAGAAACTAGACTAGCGAAAAATCTTAAAACTGGATCTTTTCTCTACTGCCTGAAAGTTCTGTGACCTTGAACTTAGCAGTTAACCTCTCTGAACCTTAGTTTCTCATGTTCTTTCCAGAGACTGTAATCCATCCTCAAAGACCTTTGGTAAAGGATAAATGAGGTAATGCCTAGGAAGCCTCAGCTAGGTACCCACTGTGCAATAAGCCCTTTAGAAAGAGTCAGATTATTATTAGTCAGATTTCACTCTGGTCCAGCTCTTACCCTGGTACTCACAATCATCCCACTGTGAGTGCCATATAGTGGTGTGGGGAGGGGGGAGGAGGACCAGAGCACAGGGACGGAGGAGGAGGGGCCTGCCTCAGGCCTTGCATGCTGACATTCTCTTCCTTTCCAAGCTGTTTCCTTCCCTCTGGGCCTCTGGGAACCCAGCTCTGGGCCTGCAGGGCTACTGGGAACAAAAGGGCACAGTCAGCAGTCATTTCAGTTGATGTTGGGACTTGTGTCCCTCCAGAGTCCCCAGACTCCAGAGGCCAGGAGAACATTTCAGCCTTCTTCCTGGAGCCTGTCCCAAGTTGCAGCCTGGCCTCTCCTGGTGTCTTTGAGAGCATTCTGCCCCACCCGGAACCAGACACCAACCTCTGCAGCAAGTTCACCTAAGGCTCTTGGCCCCAGACGGAACTGTCTTTTCTCTTATTTGACAGGTAGGCTTGCTGAGTCTCAGTGAGGTTTGGTGGCCTGTGCCAGGTGACATGGGGTTTCTCATCTCCAAGGGACTTAGGTGACCCCCCACACACCTTGTACCTGAATAAGTTATCTCTTCAGATGTCAGGATTCCATGAGGTGGGTCTTGTACTCTAGCTCACAGATGGGGCATCCAGAGAGCACATAGTATCAAGTGGTGGAGATACATCTCTGGTCCCTTGGTATCTGAGCATGGACCTAAACCCCCCAACACACTGATTCCTGGGGAGACACTGCTAACATCCTGATAGTGGTGCAGGTTCTTTTGGAGTAAAACAAAAGAATTAAGTTGGCCATCATGGGGAAGCTCTATAAATAACCCTAGCACTTAGGAGAGACAAGAAGACCAAAGTTCAAGGTTAGCCTGGGTTACATAATGCAACCTTGCCTCAAGAAATGAAAAGACCTCAGGGAGCCAGGTCAGCTCATAGGGCAGTTCAGACTCTGCTCCGGAACTGCCCACATGACCACTCACAGCAACCCTCTTCGTAAGCTTCCAGCTCTAGAAAAAATGACTTAACCTCTCTGTGCCTCAACTTCTTTATCTTTTTTTAAAAAAGATTTTATTTTATTGTTTTAACATTTCATTATTTTTATTTTATGTGTATGAGTGTATTGCCTGCATTCCTGTAAGTGTACCATGTTGTATAATGTCCACAGATGTCAGAAGAGGGTGTCAGATGCTCTGGAACTGGAGTTATGGATGGACAGTTATTAGCCACCATGAGGATGCTGGGAACCAAACCCAGGTCTTCAGCAACAGCAGCCAGTGCTCTTAACTGCTGGCCCATCTCTCCAGCCCCTTATTTTTATTTACTTTTTTTTTTATTTATGTGCATACATGCGGTGGCTGGGGGACATATGCATAGGAGTGCAGGTGCCCAGAGAGGCCAGAGGTAGAGGATTGTCCAGGAGCTGGATTTACAGGTTGTTGTGAACTGTCTGACACAGTTGCTGGGAATTGAACTCAGTACCTCAGTTCCTCTGGAAAAACAACAATCTTTTTTTTTTTTGTCTCCGCAAATATTTATTATTTATTGTGAAGACAATCAAAATCTATTCTTCTAGATTTTAATAATTACTACTTTTTAAATCTATTTTTATTTTATGTGTATGTGTGTGTTGCCTTCATATGTAAGTGCACCACATGCATGCAATGTCCATGGAGGCTAGAAAAGGGCACTGGATTCCCCAAAACTGGAGTTAAGGATGGTTGCTAGCCACCACGTGGGTGCTGGGGACCGAACCCAAGTCTGCTGCAAGAGCAGCCGGTGCTCTCAACTTCCGAGCCATCTCTCCAACATCCTTCTTCCAGATTTCAAAAATGTACACTATATTATCGACCCTCTACTGTGCAAGAGCACACTAGAACTTCTCGCTCCTATTTAACTATACCATAATTCCTTTCAATCAGCCTCCCTCCATCGTTCTGATCAGCTGTGGGTGATCACTATAGCAAACCATAGCTCTTTTTACTTTTTAGTAATTTTTTTTTATTTTTTATTTATTTCCGTATGTGTATGAATGTATTGTCTGCATGTAAGTCTGTGCACCCGTGACGTGCAATGCCGCTGAGGTCAGAAGAGGGTGTCGGACTCCCCTGGAACTGGAGTTCTCCTTGAATTGGAGTTTCAGACAGCTCTCGGCCGCCATGTGGGTGCTGGGGATCAAACCCGGGTCCTCTGCAAGAGCGGTCGGTGCTCTTAACCGCTAGGCCATCTCTCCAGCCCCTTTTAATAAATTTTTATTGAATTTTTGTGTATTTCATACTGAACATCTTAATCATAATCTTTTTTAAATTTTTATTATTTATTTATTTATTTTTTGTATGTGTATGAATGTATTGTCTGCATGCAGGTCTGTTTACCCATGTCGTGCAATGCCACGGAGGTCAGAAGAGGGTCTCGGATTCCCCTGGAACTGGAGTTCTCCTGGAATTGGAGTTACAGACGGTTCTCAGCCGCCATGTGGGTGCTGGGGATCGAACCCGGGTCCTCTGCAAGAGCGTCAGTGCTCCTAACCACTAGGCCATCTCTCCAGCCCCTTATTTATTTTTTTATGTGTATGAATGTACTGTTTGCACGTAGGTGTGTGCACCAGTGTCATGCAATGCCGCGGAGGTCAGAAGAGGGTGTCGGATTCCCCTGGAACTGGAGTTAAAGATGGTTCTCAGCCGCCATGTGGGTGCTGGGGATCGAACCTGGGTCCTCTGCAAGAGCAGTCGGCCCTCTTAACAGCTATGCCATCTCTCCAGCCCCTTAATCATTGTTATACGGCCTTCTCCACTAGCACCATCCCACAGCGCTCCCCACTGGAATTCATGTATTTTGCCATTTGTATTAAGGTTTATCCTGTCAAGCTAGTATCCCAGACATCCCTCAGGGCAAGTTCATCCACTGGAGTCTCGTCAGCCTATGGAGAACCCCTCCCTTTAAGACCAGCTCTTCCTCACCCAGCAGTAATCAGCAGCCAATAATTCTTCAACTAAGATTGGGGCCTGCTGCCCATTTCCACAGTTCCGTGCTGGGTTTTTGTCTGAGTTTGCATGGATCTTGGGCATGCCGACACCATTGTTGTTCATGTGAGCAAGGTCCCAGGAGCTTATAGGACTATATTTCCATATGGTCACGAACTTCCTCCCTGGCTCTTACAATCTTTCTCCCTCTTCCACAATGGTCCCTGATCCATAGGTGGGCGGGGTTTAATATAGAAGTCCTGTCCAAGGATCCACTCTGCAGACTCTTACTCTCCATGCTTTGACCATTTGTGACCTTTTGTGTTCATGGGGCTCTGTTGCATGGGGAAACTTCATTAATGAGAACTGAAAGATGCATTTGTGTTCTCTTTACCTCTTGTTCTATTTTTCATGAGCATTAGGCATAGAGGTTGTATCATAGATGTGCCCCTTAGGCTTGGGCAATTCACAGACAATGCCTGTGTGTGACCAGTTGTGGAACTAACTCTGTAATAGTCTCTGTCTGTTGCAAAAGAAGCTTCTTTGATGAATGGAAACTAGGATACTTGTCTATAAATATAAATATCCATATTTTGCAAGAACAACAATCATAACCCAGCTCTCCAGCCCAACTTTAAGATAGAAATACTCAAATCACTGTTTTGGCATTAAGAAAGTAAGCAATCAGAAAATGTTAGATTGGGGGTTATTTTTCCTGCTCTAATGCTGACTGTTCATAAGGATGCTTTCTCTAGGAGGCAAGAGCTACAGCCAGAAGCTGGGAACAGGCATATGGAAATAAGCCCAGGGCCCAGTGGGGGACAGCCAGCCTGGGCAGGGTTCCTGACCAGCAGGGGAGTGGCTGCTGGCAATGCCTAGGACATCCACTTGAGGCCTGTCAAGCCAGTGAGGGGCCTCCTCTGGGGCAGACCCCTATTTTCATGATCAAGCTCTGCATTCCTGGAATTCCCTGGTAACCAGGCACTCATTACAGAGGATGAAAGTGCCAAAGAAAAATATTCATTTGAGGCCAAGTCCTGGATTTTTCATTTTCATAATTGGCTGTTGGGTCTGCATGTCCCAGGAGTGCAGATGGAAGGGCACTGTTGGACAAAGTGTCCCTATGGCAGCCCAGTGGCCCATGAGGGAGGGCGGGGTCAACGCCTACCAGACCTGGAGGGCCTCCCAGAAGGCTTCTGAAGGCCTCTTACCTATCCTCTACCTCTGATTCATCAGCACCTAGCACAGTAGGAGAGGTTTTTATTCAAGTACTGAAAACTCTGTAGAAAGCACCAAGGACTTGCCCAACCCCTCCAGACCCTCTCAACTAGCTACCTGGCTTGCCTGAGGCCCTTACCTGAGGATAATTTTTACTAAGAGACATTCGTAATTGTCACAGTGGGAGTTAAGGAAAAACATGTTGCTATTGGCACCAAAATCCAGATGCACTTACTGCTCTTCCAGAGGACCTGAGTTCAGCTCCCAGTAACCACACTGGGCGGCTCACAACCACCTGTAATATCAACTCCTGGGGGATGTGACACCTTTGACTTCCACATGCATATATACCACATATATATACACACATTTAAAAATAAATAAAAAAATATAAAAGAGAAGAAGAGTAACAATTCAGGATGGAAACAAAGGTCAGTACATCACCTTCCCCAAAGGGGTTCCAGTGGGAAAGCAGCAGGGCCTGGAATCCAGCAGACCCCACACACCTGAGCTCTGTTCCTTGGCTGTGGGCAAGTTATTTCATTTGGTCTGAGCCTGATTCTTGTGCTAAGAATCTTGCCCCTTGATAAGCAGGTGTGACAGTCAGAAGTGCCAGCATCTGGGAAGTAGCTAGCATAGGTCTGGCCTATGGAGGGTTATCTGTGGAGCTCACAACCTGCCCCTTAGCATCCTCATCCCCTTGGCCTCCTATAGCCCCTCTTCTGCCAGCCAGGCAGAGTCTCTCTGCCCCTGGTCAGCCAGCCTTCCCTTTCTGCCCTGGGCTGTGTTCTCCTCTGCCTTGAATTCTGTCTCTCCAGGGTACCTGTTCAGCCCTAGCCTCCAAAGGGCCCCTGAGCCCAGCACAGATGCCAAACTGGATCATGCCCTGGCTTGCACAGTAGCTCTAGGCTGTACGGGATGTAGGATGTTACAGTGTAGTATAGGTCTGTGGTGTGTTTCATGGGCACACACGCACACATGTAGGTGAATCCTGGGCATGCTTGCCTGTGTGTATGTCTGTGTCTCGTGTAATTCATGTAGCCTTGGATAGCCTCTGCTCTTATCAGTCCAGTGCCATCACCCAAATCAAAGACTGGCCTACTGCAAACTGAACATGTGAACCCTGTGTTTAAAAATTAACAAAGACTTTCAGGACAACAGCATCAAAGCATGAAACAGACAGCAGGATTCTCCGAGGCACCGGCCCAGTCTGCATGGGTTGGAAACCCCTGAAGAAGACACTAGCCAGGGCCATTGCCTTGAATGGATGTTCTCTTTGGGATTTCTGAGTTGGTAGCCTGACTGCATAGGGCCTTGGTGAGGACCAGGAAACAGGAAACACCTCTGTAAAATTCTTGGCCCCCCTGGGGATCAGCCCCTAGCCTGGGTAAGGTATCCAGTTACAGCTCCTGGGCTCTCCTTTCAGAGTCTCAATCATCAGTAGATTTAGGCAGCGCTTTTCTTTTTGTGCACTAAAGCCTCAACCTGCTGACCTGGCCACTGAATAAACACTCCAGGCAGGTGCCCCAGTGGACCCAGAATCCTACATCTGGTAAGCTCTGGCCCTGACTGCTGTCCCGTGGCTTGGGAGCCAGCTGGGAGCTGGCCCAGTCTCTGTGTCACTCAGTGTCCAGCTGGTACCTTCAGAGGGGCTTCAGGGACTGAGACAAGGAGCCCAGCATCTTGTCTTTGTGAAATGCCCCTGTCCCCAGTCACAGGGTAATTCCACCTTCCAGAGATGAGATAAACTGCCAGCTGGGAGTAGACTGAACAGGGGCCTAACTGTGCTTTTGATGCAAATAGAAGCCTAAATCAAAAGGCCTCTTCATGGGGTTAATAGAATTATTTGGTTAAAAGTTTAGAAGCATTTCACCACAACCTCAGTCTCCAGCAAGCTGCCCTCAGTATTTGCATATGTTTTGAATGAAAATTGTCAGGAACATGCAAACTAGACAGCTAAATGCATCTTATCAGACGGTTGTGGGGAATCTTAGAGGGGACAGGACAGAAACTCAGATCAGGCCTGAGGCCCTCAGGTGTGTCTGGGCTTCAGGGCAGAGCCTACATCTGCCCTGCCTGATAATCAGCCTTCTCCATTTCACCCACCCCAGCGACTCAAAAAAAAAAAAAAAAAACAACAAAAAAAAAACACCTGTCGCAGACTCCATAGGACCTGGAGAGAGAGATAAAGAAGTCTTTTTGTCCTCCGTCCTCCTGGTCCTGTTTATGTCATGTGTACGAAGCGGACTAGAACACTGCTACGGTATCAGATGCGGATCCAGTGTGCATATAATTGTTAAGCATGTACTTCTTCCCTCAGGGTGGGGCTCCTTCAGCTGTGCTTACAAATAATACCTGTCACAAGAGAAAGTCTATGTGCGTATGTATTTATATTTGCTTTCATAACTACTTGCTTATATCATATAAGATGCCATTTTAAGTTTTTGCAAGCAAAACAGTCAACGTGCAAATATACGTGAAAATAAAGAAAATGAGTTCCCCATAGGTCCACCGTCCCAGAGGACTAGCACAGGTAGCTTCCGGTGTCTGTCCTTCCACACTCTCCCATGAGTTCATCTGCATGGAATTCTGCATTCGGACACCGAGTCCCTTGATTCCTCATTTTTTTCCTTTGCTGCCATCTTCGCTCTCCTCACAACTTCTCCACAAGGAGTGTGCCCAGAATTTGGGTATGCAAGGCTGTCCCTCACACACCTAGCTCCTGTCCCCTGGATTGACAGTGTCACACTCAAATTCTTATGAATCCTTATCAACCAAAGGCTCTTCGGTCCCTGCCATTTGTCACTCACCCTGGGCAGGGAAGATTGACATACTATGCTTAACACTGCGCTAGGCCCCGAGCATGCCAAGATGAGCAAGTCACAGTTGAGGGCACCTATGCCACGTGCCACAGCTTGTCAGGGCTTTGTGGAGAAGTAGTCAACCTTTGACCTTTCAGGAACACACCGACACCGGCATTTTGCTTTTCAGAAAGCTTTGCACAGCTCACTGCCCTTCAGAGATGATTTCATCTTCCAGTATACCACTAGATTTTGAGGTTATTAGATCAAGCTGACACTACTTTTGTCATCATCGTGTATAGGATTTATTTAGTAGGTATTACTTGACCCATCCTTAGATAAGCATGGTATGTAAAGTAATCAACATGGAAGAAAAGCTTCAAATCTCTTTACCAAGGCAGTCCATTTTGATTTCAAGCTATTTAATTTATTCAAGAGTTAGGTGGGAAAATCAAGAGAGCAGATGTATGTTTCAGACAATGCCTCTTCCGGCACAGATATGTTCAAAGAAGCCACTCTCCCAGAAGTGGCTGGTAGCATGACTCAGAGAAACTGTCTCTCTCCCAGCACCGGGAGCATGCATGTCTCCTGTAATAAACATGACAGTGATGACAACAAAGGCATCTGACCCTCACCATTAATTCAGTGCCTCCCGCAGACTGGGAGGTTTGTGAACATCTTGACAGAAGCAACCATGGAATAATGGTAAAGTAATGAGATTAAAAGAGGTCAGATATTCCTGACATACAGTGTTCAACTAATGGGAGCTGCCATGTGCATTTGTTTATTTTCCAGAAATAGCCTTCCCAATAGGTGTTTCATTTCTCTAAGCATTTTATCTGTAAGCGAGCAGAATATCAGTGAGATTCAAATATTGCACAGGTCATAGCAGCTAATGAATGGAGAGGCTGAAATTTGAACCTGCTCCCTGAGAGCCTAGAAGAAGTGGGTCATGCCTTTGCTGGATCCTTGGCTAAATGACGAGGTACACTGGTCCAGTGTTTCCTCTCAATGGCCGTTTCTGTGACATTGGTTTTTATAAATGCTTCTGTTCTCAGCATTTTCCAGAAAACATCTTGCTCCTGATTGCTGCTCCTCGCCCTGAGTTTCAGGTGGATGGGAGCGAGCTCAGCACATGCTGTCAATGTGCCCTTGCTATTTCCCATGATCCTTTTGAGGCCACCTATATCAAAGACGTGTTTATTGCCTAAATACAAAAATATATTACTTCACTTGGGTTTCCACAACTCGTCCATCTGTTTTAGGTAAAGACTCTGAGGTATATTTTGAGAGAAGGCAATGCCACCATTGACCCAGATTAGCATCATTGTCCACAGTTTCATCTATCTCTCCAGTGGAATTCAAAACTCATTCTCACTGTTCAGGAAATGCTATGTGGAGCAGCCATGGACCCCAGGCAACATTTGACCTGTGTGGTCCTTTAAGTATATGAACAAACTGCCATCATTTAGAAATACAGGGATTTCATATAGCAGTTTAGATTTCCTACTTTCACTTGGAAAAGATCTAGAAAGATGCAGAAAATCTAGAAAGACTAGGCTAACATTTTGAGTGGTTTATTAGCAGCTACTTCTTGTAGACAGATGCGTTGAAGTCAGCAGGGCCAGCAAGCTTTGTTACCTAACTTCCACATGACTTAGAACTGGCCTTCTATAGATGCCTGAGCCTTAGATTCTTCCTGTAAGGCCTCTCAGGTGACTGAGCTATGCCATGTGTCTCTCACAGTATCAGACTATGACTCTGGTGCTGTGCTCCAGCAGGTCTGTATCCAACAATGCATCCAACTGTCCCTTGGTCAGAATGGAGGGCCCCAAGAAACACCCCCAGAACCGGCCTGACTTTTCATGTGTGGTTTCTGAGCTGCCTGGACTGGTTTCCAATTTGCCTCTTCATCTTGCATGGCCTCTTCGTCTTGCATGGCCTCTTCATCTTGCATGGCCTCTTTGTCTTGCATGGCCTCTCCTTTGCTCCTGTGGAAAGCTGCTGGGTTGCATCTTCCACATGGAGATTTAGGCTCGGAGGGCTATCTAGGATATCACCTGCTTCCAAGCAGGCCATCAGCACCTCCTAGAACAGATATTTGGCTTTGTTTCTGTTTTTTTATAAAAGGGAGAGGGGGAGGGAGGAGGAGGGAGGAACAAGTAAAGGAAGAAAGGAGGCATTTTTGTTGCAATTATCTTTTTTGCAACATCATCACAATTCAAATGCCAACAGTTCCAACAAGGAAGCTTACCTGTAGGTCCATTACAGCAATGAATAGGCTCTCTTTAATCTTAGTCGATACACACTTTACTGGATAGATTTGCCAACTTGCCACATCTGGGTTGAAAAAGCCTCAGTTAGAGAG
This sequence comes from Rhizomys pruinosus, assembly GCA_009823505.1. NCBI lineage: Eukaryota > Metazoa > Chordata > Mammalia > Rodentia > Spalacidae > Rhizomys > Rhizomys pruinosus. The sequence continues at coordinate 1,917,097 of VZQC01013731.1, forward strand.
TGGCCTCCATTGAACTGGCCAATATCCATGTCTGTGAGGTATTTTCTTGATTTTTGAAAGATGCGTGAAGGCCCAGTCCACTGTGGGTGGTGCCATGCCTGGGCAGGTGGTTCTATATTATATAAGAAAGCAGGCTGAGCATGCACCAGGGGACAAAGCCAGAAAGCAGCATTCCTCCATGGTCTGTGCTTCAGCTCCTGACTCCACGTTCCTGCTCTGAGCTCCTACCTTGGGCTCCCTAAGTGATGACCTGGGAGATGTAAAACAAATACACCCTTTCCTCCCCAAGTTGATATTGGTCAGGGTGCTTTGTCAAAGCAATTGAAAGTAACTAGAACACACATAAGAGTTTCACTATAAAAACAGTTAACATTGGTTGCAAGTCTATTCACCAAGTTGTAACTTTGATGTTGTGCCCAAGAAGCCATTGCCATGGCCACATTCACATATTTTATTCTGTTAATGCCTAGAAGTTTTACAGTTTGGTGTTTTATATCTATGATCAACTTTGAACTATTTTTTGTGAAAAATGTAAAGTGTTTTATCTATTTTTTCCATTATGGGAAGATCTATTTTTTTCCAGCACTATTTGATTCTTTCTTCCTATGTAGTGTTTGTACATCCCCGTCAAAGACCAGCTGATGATGCTGGGTGTGGGGAGGCACACCTGTAATCCCAGCACTTCTGAGGGAGAGACTGGAGGACTCTGAATTCCAGCCCAGCCCAGGCTATATGGTAAGACCCTGTCTCAAAAAAAAAACAAACAAAAAACACAAAGGTTTGGAAAATGGTTAGTGGTAGTTTGTCTAACATTCACAAGGCCCTGGGTTCCATCAATGGCACTATGATGCATAACACACACACACACACACACACACACACACACACACACATACACACACACAGAGTAGCTAACTATATTTGTGTGGTCTACTTCTGGGCATTCTCTTCCATTCCATTTGGCCTGTCTTTAGGAAGAAACTTAAGGCTGGCACTACAGTTTAGCTATGGTTTGAGCATGCCCGCAAGGGTCAATCTGTTCAGAGTTTGGTCCTCAATGTGGTACTATTGAGAGATGAAGTGGAGTGTGTTTAAGATGTGGGGCTTAGTAGGAGGTACTCAGATTATTGAGAGCCCTGTCTTTGGAGGAAATCAATGTAATGCTCATGATTCATTATCTTGGGATGTTGTGAGAGAACAGCAAGCCTGACCTCTGAATCACCTTTGCCTTCTGTGTCACCACGTCACACTCTCTCAGCCCATGTTCCTGCTGTGCTACCAGCCACCATGCTCTGATGCAGCTGATGGAGCCCTCACCAAAGGCTGGTCTGATTTGGGGAGTGGCTTTGTACTTCCCACCTTTGAAAGTATGAGCTAAATAAAACTCCTTTCCTTATACGGGAGTATCTAGCTTCAAGTATGTTGTTATAGGCATGGAAGATAGACAAGTACAATTGATTTAGCCAGAATCCTCCAACCCTAGGTGTTTTCTCTTAGTACATTGCTCCCCATTGACAACATTTATTCTCCCTAGTTACCAAGCCCCAGATGGATCAGAATAAGTTTCTCTTTACACAGATCATGTGGCTCTGATACACCTTTGAGGAATACTAGGGTGCCAGGGTCACTACATGGCAATCCCTGCAGGGCGTATCATCCCATCTCTGAGAGTCCAAGGGGCTTGCCAGAGAACCGAACCTCTTCATACCACTTAGAATTTCTGTATCAACTAAGAGGCATATTTCTGTATTTTTCTCTTATGAATTATCATCATGGAGGAGTTGATGATGCTGTTTTAATTGATTATGACTTTATATTATAACTGTGGTCAAAGTCATTTTGACTGGTTTTGTTTTGTTTTGTTTTGAGACAGGGTCTTATGTAGCCCAGGCTGGCTTGGAACTTCCTGGGAAGGATGACCTTGAACTTCTGAACATCTTCTATCTCTGCTTCCAGTATGCTAGGATTATAGATGTGTACCACCATATCTGATTGATACAGTGCTGAGGATACACTCCAGGGCTTTGCTCATGTTAGGCAAACACTTCCACCAACCGAGCAACATCCTTAGCCATCCTGGCCCCATTCTGATTTGATTTTTTTGAGAAGCATGGAACAAAATGATTGACCCAAAGTCATACAAACAGGCAAAAGCAGAACTGCCACTAGGACTTGGGACTTTTTCTTGAATTCACACACTGTAATCTCGGAGACTCGTGCTGCACCTGGGTCACTACAGCATCCACCTTTTTTTTTTTTTACTCTGTGCTCTCACAAGTAATTTAAAACAGTTCTTTCTGTGTGATGAATACTAACATTTTATGCACTAGAATTACAGAGTTCCCCAAACCGTAGAAAATGAAACATGAGAGATTTCAAGGGGAAATCATCTGTTAGATTCAGGTTTCTTCTGGCTTCTCTAGGAGACACTCAGTCATCCATTATCTTTGCTCCCTACCATCCTATGATAGAAAGCATTGATAGGCAGTTTATTAAGTCCCAGGTATTCTGCAGATGAGTGTACTAACACTCAGGGGCTCAAGCCTCTTCTCCTATTTCAATATTACACGCATCTGGTTGATACTCTTCTTTCAAAAATTCAAAAGCACACATCATGTGGGGGTATTATAGTAGATTTGAATCTTTGTCTATGTCAACAATTATTTATTGGCATCTCATATGCAAGCACTGTTAAATTTCAAGGGTAAATTAATAGCAGTAATGGGAATAACAAATACCCATTACTTTTAGATTATTTATTTAATCTTCATGTTAATCCTGGGAATAATCTGTAGATTATTTATTTAATATTCATGTTAATCCTGGGAATAATCTTTAGACTTATTTAACTAGTGAGAACACCTAGGGCACAGCGAGGTTAAAAGCCCACCCTAGGTCCGTACCCAGGCTCTTCAAACCAAGGCCACTCAGTTACTGATTTATACATTATAGGGTCCTGACCCTTTTTCTTCTTCCTTTTTCCTCCTCCTCCTCCTCCTCCTTCTCCTCCTCCTCCTCCTCCTCCTCCTTTTTCTTCTTCTTCTCCTTCTTCTTCTTCTTCTTCTTCTTCTTCTTCTTCTTCTTCTTCTTCTTCTTCTTCCTCTCCTCCTCTTCTTCTCCCTCTTCTCTAAACAGCATTTTTATTAATTCTTTGAGAAATTCATACGATGTTTAATCACATTCATCCCCTTCCCCTATCTCCTCTCAGATCACCTCCTTCCATACACTCCTCAATCCCCCAACTTCATGTCCTCTTTTTCTTCTTAAGCCCATCAAACCTGATTTGTGCTGCCCAAATAGTCTCTGGTATGGGTCCATCCTCCTGGAGCCTAATCAACCTACCAGAAGAAACACCCTTAAAGAAAACTGACTCTCTCTTTCCCAGAAGCTACCAATCGCAAATAGCTTCTCAGCTACAGGTGGGGTTTCATGCCTGCCACCCCCCCCCCATCCTAGGACTTTGTCTGGCTTAAGCTTATGAAGGTTGTGTGCATGTTGCCACGACTGTGAGTTGAATGTGCAACTGCCCCGTTGGGTCCAGAAGACACTGCTTCATTGTGATCATCCACTGCCTCTGGCTCTTACAATCCTTTCATCCTCTCTTCTATGATGATTCCTGAGCCTTGGGTGGACAGATGTGATATAGATGTTTCTTCCAGTGCTGAACACTCCACAGTCCCTTATTGTCTACATATTGACCACTTTTGGCCTGTCCCCTTTAGGATAAAGATCAGGACCAGGAATAGGATCTTAGGGACAGGACCGGGTCTAGTCTTGTGAGCCAAGTAGGAAACACCAGTGCCAACCACCATAATGGAGCTACAATTTCACCCTGCTTTCATGCTAATTTTTTAATATATTTTATTGTTATTAAACTTTTTCATACATCATAAATCATATCTCAATCCCATTTAGACTCATTTCCCTTTCCATGCCCCTCACCCCACCTGAGTTCACGCATTCTGCCATATACATGTCTTGCATCATTTTCTGAGTCGTTCCAGAGTTTTTTTCAAAGCAGAAGATTATTGTTTTGGGGAGAACTTCAATGTTTCCGTCTCTTTTTTTTTGTCCCAGTTCTTTTTTTGTTGTTATTCCCTCCAACTTGTATTGCTTCAAAACACACACACACACACACACACACACACACACACACACACATTCACATGTCTCACCTATACTAAAGTTATATCATCTGAAAACAAACCGTATGTTATTTCCAAATCATATTTCAGGATTCACATTGTTCCATTTTGATTTTATATTACTGTAAAATATGCATACATACTCCATCCATACACCAAAATTCCAAAGTCTGAAAATAAATGGTAGGTTAATTCTAGAACCTGTTAAGGATTCACAATATAAGAGAACAGTTGCTTTCAGATCATGAGGAATAACCTTGCTCAGTTTGTCTTACAACTACTTGGTGCTATCATCCACAGATGATGGATACCATTCGTTGTTTGTTTTTCTGAGACCGTGTTACTTCACTTAACTTAATCTCTTCTAGTTCCATCCATTTACCTGTAAATTTCATGATGTCATCTTTCTTTGCCACTGCATAGAACTCCATTGTGTAGATGTACCACATTTTCTCTATCCACTCCTTGGTCGAGGGGCACTTGAGTTGGTTCTAGCCAGTGACACTACAGCATTTGTTCATGCTGATTAGAAAATAGAGACTCCTGGGCTGGAGAGATGGCCTAGCGGTTAAGAGCGCCGACCGCTCTTGTGTTGCTGGGCTGGAGAGATGGCTCAGCAGTTAAGAGCACTGACTGCTCTTGCAGAGGACCCGGGTTCAATTCCCAGTACCCACATAGTGCCAGGTGTGGTGGCACACGTCTTTAATCCCAGCACTTGGGAGGCAGAGGCAGGCAGACCTCTGTGAGTTCAAGGCTAGCCTGGTCTACAGAGCGAGCTCCAGCTGGGACTAAAGGGAGACCCTGTCTCAAAAATACAAAACAAAACAAAACAAAACAACTTGTGTTGCTAATACTCCTGAATTAAGAGTCTTTTGTCTCCGACACAGGAGTCTCTATTTTCTTTTTTTTTTTTTTAATTTTATTTATTTATGTATGTGTATGAATGTACTGTCTGCATGCAAGTTTGTGCACCCGTGTCGTGCAATGCCGCGGAGGTCAAAAGAGGGTCTCGGATTCCCTGGAACTGGAGTTCTCCTGGAATTGGAGTTTCAGATGGTTCTCAGCTGCCATGTGGGTGCTGGGGATCGAACCGGGGTCCTCTGTAAGAGCAGTCAGCGCTCTTAACTGCTAGGCCATCTCTCCAGCCCANAGAGCCCCAAGGCTGGCATTGTGTTAAGGATCTCAAATGCTGGCAGAAAAACTGAGAAAGATAGTCTATAAGTTCATTCCTGTGTGGAAGCAGGGAGCAGCTCTGTATAGAAATCAGTCTTGCATTTATAATGCTCTACTGCTGAGATAGACTCTCAGGGAATTCTTTTTTTTAATATTTTATTTATTAATTTTTATTTGATTCATGTGAGTGTATTGCCTGCATATATGTAAGTGTACCCCAGTTGTGCAAGGCCAACGCAGAAGAGTGTATCAGATTTCTTAGAAATGGAGTTAAGGGGCAGTTGCTAGCCCCGCCATGTGGGTGCCGAAAACCAAACTCTGGTCTTCTACAGGAGCAACCAGTGCTCTTAACAGCTGGGCCATCATGCCAACCACACTTAGATCAGAAATGGTTAAGAGGGGCTGGAGAGATGTCCTAGAGGTTAAGAGCGCCGACTGCTCTTGCAGAGGACCCGGGTTCGATCCCCAGCACCCACATGGAGGCTGAGAACCGTCTTTAACTCCAGTTCCAGGGGAATCCGACGCCCTCTTCTGACCTCCGCGGCATTGCAGGACACGGGTGCACAGACCTACATGCAGACAGTACATTCATACACATACAAAAATAAATTTAAAAAAATTTTTAAAAAGAAATGGATAAGAGGTCTTCATGCATCTGATGAGCCTGTTTGCCACACCCAATCCCTTCTCTGGACTTCACCAGGCCGTTTCTGTCTTCTTGTGCCTTTCAGGAAAGCACATCTGATCCTTCGGCGGCTGGAGAGGGTCAGCAGCCATTGTTCTAGCCTCCTGCGAAGCGCTTACATTCAGAGCCGTGTGGACCCCGTACCGTACCTCTTCTGCCGCAGCGAGGAGGTCCGGCCTGCAGGCATGGTGTGGTACAGTGTCCTTAAAGACACCAAAATCACGTGTGAGGAGAAGATGGTGTCCATGGCCCGAAACACGTATGGGGAGTCCAAGGGCCGGTGAGGGAAGGGGCCACCCTCCACGAGGACAGAGACTCTCTTAAGGGGAGCAGTACTCTTGTGGATCCTGGAACCTGGGTGGGCTGGGGGACGGCTGAGAGAGGGCCCGGCACATGAAGCTTGCCAGCAAGGCCAAAGCAAACTGTTTCTCCTGCGGACAGCCAACAGAGAACTTTGTAACCAATGGAATTATTCACTTTTCTCTCTTTTATTTTTTTCTAAGATATTATTTGACTCTATCAAATGCCTCTCCTTTTTAAGCCTTTTCTCATGGATGGAAGTTAGTTGGGAGGCAGAAGCTTCCAGGGGGAGACAAAGGAGCCTCTCTTTTTCTTCCCTCCTGCCATGGACCCCTGGAAGAGACCTGTGGAGAGACAATCTGACCACTTCAGCATCAGCAAAGATGCCCAAGAATTGTTGCAGTGAGGAAGCTTGGGTCTTTAAGGACTTCTCCCTTTCCTCTCCTCTCCTTCCTGGGACTCCTTAAAGTTGGGACTGCTTAAAGATGTGAATGCTTGGAGATAGGGTACTCAGCTTTCTGTTTCCTCTGCCTCCTGCCATGCCTCCCTCACCTCCCTCACAGTTCCAGGGGGACTATAATCCCTCTGGAACTGTGAACCCAATAAACTCTTCCTTCTATAGGTTGCCTTGCTCATGGTGTTTGATCACAGCAGAGGAAAGTAACTAATACAGCTTCCCTAGAACTTGAAGTGGCTAAGGGCAGAAGGGAGGGCTCTTGATATTCACTCCAAGGCTGTCTTTCTCCCTGGCATTAGGTAGCAGCTTTCCTCGGTAGCCTTCTCTCAGAACCAAGAGGCTCTCCCATACTGCACAAACCACAGCACCAGGGCAGGCCTGCAGGTGAGATACAAGTTGAGGAAACCCCAGGCAACTGGCACCCTACTTTCTTTTCCTCTTGTAGGTAGGACTACAGGCCTTCTAGGGCAATAAACCTTGCCTGCAGCCATGGGCAGAGCGCTGTTCACTTTCTTTATGATTTCTGGGTTCACAGCTATGAGATGGTAGTCAAGCCTTTTCTTCTCTGCTTCTTAGTCTTGCATCCATAAATTGGAGGGTTTGGAATTAGGGCAGTGGTTTCCAGAGCCATGAGGACTGAGAAGTGTGACACTGCACAGACCACAGCCCCACCTAGAACTCTGAAGGTGAGAAAGAGAGACTGTGCTGAGCAGAACCCAGGGACTTAGCAACGAGGGGAAAGCCAAGTACTGAAAGCTGCCAGGTTTGCAAAGGCTGACTCTGCAGAGGCCGTCTGCAGGGAAGGAAAGGGAGATCATCAATAGGCAGAAACTGTGAGCAAAATGGGAATAAAACACAGTGCCCGGAACTCGAGTTACACACATCTTTGCAATACAAAATTCCCAAGCTCATGTGCTTCTTTTATATGGAGACCAAGGTGGCCTTCAGAAAAGGCAACAGACACCCTAACTTGTATGTAACAAAGCTGCATGTGTGTAGTAGTGTGCATCATCAGGAAACACAGTCTCTAGCTTGTCAGAGTCTCAACAAGGTTGTCTAAGCCTACCGGACAGATCCGAAGATGGAACACAACACTCAGTGCAATCACCACCCCAGGCCAAGCCTCTTCCTTGTCTTTCATCTCATCTTCAGGATCTAATTCGCCTCATTTCAGCCTTCTCCTAACTCTAAGTCATGTGATCACTCCAAACCTGTATCTTCCTGCGTAAAACGGCCTGGTGGTGGCTTCGGTTCACATAGAGGAATCACATGCAATAACCTAAGAGCCTTCTCATGATCCTGACGGGTGGATTCTGCTGGGCTGTCTCACAGTTGAGGATATCCAGACTGGAAACCCAACAGTGCTGTGTCCAGAGCTAGCCATGGAAGTAGCTTGTGTGGCCTTGCTCTCCAATGCTAAACCCAACGCTTTCATTCCTACAGTGGGGTTTCTGTAAATCTTTCACCTTGGGTAGCCACCTTGCCTCACCCTCCTCCAACCCCAGCACAGAGCCAGATGTGTGCTCCATTATGGCCCATGCCCTTCCCTCACAGAGATGCTATAAAGACCCAGAAGGATGCATACCATGGCAGCCAGAATACCACTTGGCGGGACATAGATTAGCTGTTATGAAACTAGACATTTAACTGCTATCTCCTGTGCTTCCCCCACCTCTAACTCAGCTCCTGAAAACTGAGTTTCTGAGCCTTCCAGCCCAGAGGGGCAGGCCCAGGAGACTTCTCAGGGGGTCCTTGCTACTCCTCCACATTAGGAGCTCCTAGTAGTTGGGGGCTAGTAAGGACCTCTCTCTGGCCAGGGTGGGTCTTTGACTGACATAAACATCTCTACTGAAACTGGTTCGCCTGGCTCCACATGAGACAAGCGTGCCCTTTTAGGAGCTTGGGATTAGGCAGCATTTCAATTTTTTTCTACAAATTTTTACTACCTTACATTTAAAATATTTATTGCCTTGCTAGCTTCCGGCAGCAGTGCCCAGACACAAAGCGATGTGAAATAGAGCTCCTGAGATTCTTGGCCAAAGGAAACTTCTGCTGTTCTACACCACTTTTTAGGATAGCAACTCCAAGGAATGAGCCTACCAGCAGCCTCACTCAACTGATGTGGATGGTCCAGAAGATCAGGAAAAGATGGTCTCAGGGCTCATACACAGGAAGACAAAGCAAGCTCTGGTGGGTTCTACATGTAGACAGTCCCCCAGACCTGCTGGAGAATTTCCGGGTCCGACCGTAAAGGAAAGGGGGTGAGAGGTGCAGAGTCAAGACACAGACCCTGGGAATCGGGTGAACGCAGACAGAGGGCGAGCTGTCGCCAACTCATTTACTGGGGGGCAGGGTTAGGGTTTATGTACTGTTCCCATTCCCACTCTCCTCGTATGGACTTGTGATTGGCCCAGGTCTGCAACTCAGCTGCTTGTATGGTTTCGCCTGCCTAGGGCAGGTTAGGTTGACGAGGGACAAGCTCTGTGCTTGAGTAATTCTGAGCATCCTAGCTACTACATTATACTCCAGATACCTGGGAACCAAAGACAAGAGAATTGTAGTTTGCAGAAGGTGCTTATGGACCAGGGCTCTTGGGAGCCTTATTTCCTTCAAGTATCACAACACAGCTATCTTTTTTTTTTTTTTTTTTTTTTTTTTTGGTCTTTTTAAGACAGGGTCTCCCTGTTGCTCCAGTTTTCCTGGAACTCATTATGTAGACCAGGCTGGTCTTGAACTCACAAAGATCTACCTGCCTCTGCCTCCCAACTGCTAGGATTAAAGGTGTATGCCACCATGCCCGGCTCAACATAGCTATCTTACACATGAGAAAGCCAATATTGTAAAATTACATTATTCTTAGGCCATGCCACTGAGAGTGGCAGGATGAACGCTTGGGCTGAGTCTGCTTGTTACCTCCTGCTGACTGTGCAGCTATGGCACCGTCCTTCCCTTTCATACCCTGTAGGTGTTCTTAGTCCTTACCACATGGAGATGCTAAGAAGCTTAAATGGAAAACCCCGTGTACTATTTGTGGCTTACCAGAGCACACCACACACACAAACACACACACACACACACACACACACACACACACACACACACCCTTTGACTAAATGAACAAATAGAGGAATGAATGATTGGAAGGTGACTCAGGACCACTGTGAAAGCTCTGCTCTTTCTCTGTGACTCCTTAATGCTCACATGGAGACCAGAGCATGGGAGTGTCTCAACCAGTCTTCATGACATCTGCAGGAACAGTTTATCTCCACATAATTCTTCGACAGAATTTCTCTGACTCTGCTAATGAAAATATTTTCTGCTCAACAGCCACAACCCCTCGGAGGCCTCCTGGGCCCCTCCCCTCCCTCTCATCTCAGAGCCTTTCCCATCTGTGTCAGAGTTCAGATGTGCACATTCTCCAGGGCCTGCATAGCCTATGTATGGACTCAAAGATGCCATGCCCAGCCATACAGTCTTTAAACTCACTTCCCTAATGCAGCCCCTTCATGACAGGGACACAGCCCTGCTGTGGCTAGTTTCCTGTGGCAGTACCCTAGCACAGGGATTCGGCAATGACTAGAGCTCCCAGCAGTACCCCCCCCCGCCCCGGTTCCCCCATCATCTGTACCCAGGACAGTGTGATCTACTGGCTAGTGGTCTGTTAAAATGCAAGTTCTTTAGAGCCATTTGACTGATTTCTACTGAAGATACTTAAGAAAGAAGCCAGGGAGGGCAGTCAGACTTGCTAGGCTTTTGCAGAGAACACTGTTTATGAGACAGATGCTTCCGGTTTCCTCTTCCTCATGCTTTGATGCACACTGCCTCTCTCAGAGAACAGACTGAGCCTATATTTTTCTAACCAGAGATCATATTGCTGCAAGAGATTGTATCTGAATAAGTAGGAGGCGCCTCAGTGATGCCTTAGGGCTGTTTAGCTCTGTCTATTGTGTGTTCTGGTTTGACCAGAACAAGCTTCTAGCCTCCATCTCTCAGAATCCCACCAGCTTTCAGCCAATCAAAGGCTTCTTTCTCTAAATGTTGAGCAAACCCAGGGATGATTGCTGATCATTTCTAGAGAGACAGAGGCATTCCAAGGACTATCTGGGGTAAAGAGACAAGGCAGTAGATAGGCTGCTGAGTGCCAGGCACAAAAGGTGGTTCTGTAGAGCAAAGACCTTCTGAAAGATTAAAGGCTTGAGCAATAGGGTTGGAAGGACCAGCGTTTAAAACATGGCTCCAACATAAAGACTCTGGGCAAATTACTGCATCTCTCACAACTTCAGTCTCCAAAGTAAAGAATGAGGCTAGCTATCATTCCTCTCCTTGACTAAGGGGAAAGCTGGATGTATCTGGCCCTTGAAGAGGCCAGTCAGTGTCATGCTGCTGGAAAAGTGTGTACGTTGCGTCTGTATTCACTGCTGGAGATGTGTGCATGATGCGTCTGTATTCACTGCTGGAGATGTGTATACGCTGCGTCTGTATTCACTGTTGGAGACGTGTGTATGTTCTGTCTGTATTCACTGCTGCAGACGTGTGTACGTTGCGTCTGTATTCACTGCTGGAGACGTGTGTACGTTGCGTCTATATTCACTGCTGGAGACGTGTGTACGTTGTGTCTGTGTTCAGTGCTGGAGACGTATGTATGTTCTGTCTATATTCACTTGTAATCTGTCTCATCCTGTGGATGGTGAGCCATACAAGGTCAGGAATCTAGGTGACCAAGTCAGGGGCCACAGAAGGACATGGAAGCCACTCATTAGTGGCCTGGTGAATGTGTGAATATGTTTTGTTTCTGTCTTGTGTGTTTGCTTATTTTCCAGTAGCATGACTAGAGAGTCCCTAGGAAGCCCAGACGGGCCTACTCTTTGCATTTTTAACTTCTTTGAGTTTCAGTTTTCCCCACTGTAAAATGGAAATAAAAACCATTTGGAGGATTTTTGAGAAAATAGCATGAGCTACTATTCATGCTTGTAAACCACATTACATGGTACCTTCATGCTTTGAAAACCCCATGGCGACAACTGTGATTGTAAGCACTGTACACAATGGGGGTGACCACATCCAGCCCCCAGAGCAGAGCATGATGAAAGTCAGCTCTGTTACCGCCATAGGCCGTGGCCATCTGAACTGATTGGTGGGCAATCTTAGAGAGTGCCTATTCTTTACTAGATGTTGATATCCTTTGCACTCAGACATGCATTGGCTGCTTTACTAAGAGGCCCAGAGTGGCTAAGTGACTTGACTGCAATTGCACAGGAACTAAATGACAAAGTGAGGTCCGAACTGTTCAACGTCTCTGTGGTGAACATTCACAACACTTGACCTGTGGGCTAAAGGGACTTCCCTCTATACCATAGGTGTTTAGCACAATCCTTGCCTCTATCCAGGCTACGATTATCAAAAATATCTTCAAAGTGATTAACAAAGGTCATCACTGCCTGTAAGAAAACAATGACCTTCCCTTTCTGGATCCCACTACAGCCCTCTGGCCACCAGTGTCCTACGGCATCATCTCTTGAGACAGGATTACCTGGATAAGAAGTTTGAGCCCTGTATCCTCTAACGTCTGTACTGATTGACTACTCAGCTGCTCTCTGGAATCCCTTTTCCCACGTGGGGGGTGGGGGTGGGGGGAGGCACTATCCACCTTGTTACCCAGCTCAGAAATGTGGGCATCAGTGCTGCCTCTGTCTCCCCCTCCTCACCCCACCTTATTACTACCAGGTCCTGTTGGCCCTCCCTCCTGAACACTGTTAGCATCCATCCTCCCGTCCCCTCCACACCCTCCTCCCCACACCCTCGTAAGCTGCGCCTGCTCAGGCTACCATATCTCACCTCTGGATCAGCCTCCCAGCCAGACTCTGCCTCCATCAAGTTCAGGTTGATTTCTCCAAAATGCAAATCTGGTCACTCGCTGCTCTGAGTGTTTCCTGAGAGCAAGTTCAGCTCCTGAAAGAACTGAGATAATGAAAAAGCCAGGCAAATGCAAAGCTCTGGAGAGACATGAATGAGCCTCTCTTTTCAGGCCCTAGCTTCTTCACTGTGACTTCAGGCTCACCTCTCTTCTTCCTCCACTCAACAGAAGCTCTGCTCAGTCAGGAGGGCTCAAATCCTGGATCCTCAAGGTCTAGCAAAGGGATATAGTCAACGCATGCTTGTCAGATGAGTAGATAAGTGGATGGATGGATGATAGATGATAGGTAGGTAAATAGATAGATAGATGATAGATAGATAGACAGACAGACAGATAGACAGACAAATATGCACTGTTCTAAACTAGAGAAACCAGCTTCAGCCCACTGCAGGGGCTCTAGTAACATTTGTGAAGGACTAGCTTCCTTCCATAACTAAAATGGGTTTCCATTTTACTCGGAAGATCAGTGTTCTTTTATGAACATTATAGATCCAGAAAAAGAGATGCTATCATGGGATAGACAAGACAAATGACATCACTGAATATGTGTTTGACAACTGATTTCTGAGCCACAATTTTCTTACGGGGACCAGTTACAACAGGGGTCACTTATCAAAGAGCCTGATTTCAAGATTGGGGGTGTCTGATAGAATTTATTTTTTGGAAAACGCGCCACAATCATAACTGTGTTTATTTGGCAGGTGCAATCTTACTCTGTCCAAAGGGTTTTCTTTCCAGGATGCAGAACAGGTTTGTTCTAGCAGAGAGGCTGCCAGGACCGGTGTGGCTATGGCCAGCTGAAGCACACACAGCACCTAGTCCCTTGTTCTTTTGCAGCACCCTCCCCCTCCCCCTCCCCTGCCTAGGTCTGAGCTCCAGGATGGGGCCAGCCAGCCAGAACTTGGGGCTAGGGACAATGACAGCTGCACCTGCCCAGAACCAACAGGATTTGTTCTCCTGGATTTTCCACATCAGCGATTCTAAGATCAGATCTGATTGTCGGTGTACCTTCGGAGGCTTGCCAGGGGCAGGGTGGGGGCTCAGGGGAGCTGTGTCTGAGTCGCCTGGAGAGAGCTCTGCATGCCAACAGATGCGACTCTCCTAAACCCCCTTCCCACCTACATGCATGTGCCAAGAAAATAACTGGCAGGACGAAAGAAGCCAACTAGGAACAGACTTCAATTAGGGGTTAGCCCAGGCAAGACCAGGTGGGGCAGAGGGAGCAAAGCCTGATGGCCCCGAGCCAAGGAGATACTGGCAGAATGAAAATGGAGCTCTGGTTCACAGACTCTAAACTGCAGCCTGAACTTTTAAGTGGGGATAATTTAATAATAGCTTCTAAGAGGTCAGACTTCAGTACCTTGGAGGACTGAGTTCCAACCCTGGCCTTCTCACTTCCTGTCTGTGTGGCCTTGGGCAAGTGCCTTCACTTCTTGAACCTTTCTAATCTGTGATATAGAGGATGAACAGCAGGTGAGGAGCTCAGCACGGACCTGGCAATGCGGATGTGAGAGAGCCTGGGTTTGCAGTACAAGACTCACCATCCTTATGCAGTCTAGGGAACAGGATAAGCGTGTTGTCTTGGATGAGAGGAAAGGAGAGGCTGGGCAGAAGCTTGCCTGGGCTAGATTATCCCAGGCCCCACAGAACAGACAGCTTCAGGTCTGCCTGACAGGAGTGGTCAATCTGACACTTTGCCATTTGTGGAGATGCCTGTGGTTGTCCAACCAACAGACATTTTCCTACAACCTGAAGAACTTATTCCTCACAGTAAAGCCCATTACCCATTGTAGACTGAGGGAACAGTTGGCCTGGCCTCTCCCAGCCTTCTTTTACTTGGGTCTGTGATCCATTCATGGAAGGAAGAATCCTTCTTTGGATGGATCTTGACCTGGGTATGGAGATGCAGGAAGCTGCAGATACTGTGTAGCAACGAAACAGGATGAGTCACAACCATGCTAACGTGGCAAAGATTCACAACAAGGGAAGAGCATTCTGGAACTTCCATGGTTTCTGGGTTCTTGTTGTGTAGAAGAATAAGCAAATTCATTGCATGCATAACCTCTAAGGCATAAGCCTTTTCTTATCTGAAAAAATTATTTTTTAAAATCTAAACACAGCATGGTGAGAGATGCTGTAATCCCAACACTAAAGAGGCCAAGGCAGGAGGATCTGATGTTTGAGGCCAGCCTACGTTACACAGCAAGACTCTGTCTCAAAAACAGATAAACAATGACAACAACAATAAAACCAACCAGCAAGCAAAATATCATCCTACCACCAGCCTTTCTAGGCTAGATAAAGACATCTTGACCTTTAGGATCTGTGGCTATGGTATATATCAAGGGTTCCGCCAGCTCCCTTCTGCCAGAGAGGGAATTGCAGGCCTTAAGGTCTTCAAGGCAGCTGGATCCAGAGAGAAGCTGAGATCTCAGGTACGTTCCATATGTTCAGACCAGACACTGACCCCAGGACTGTGTACAGTCACCAGCCCTAGAGAAGGTGGTGAGGATATAAAGCTTAAAGCACACATCTTGTTTCATGTATGTAACAAACACTCACACAAACCACAAACAATATCCCACAGTTTCAATGATTTGTTTTTCTACTGGTTTTACCTTTATGCATTGCCCTTACATCCCTCAGAACTAGCATACTGCACAAGTCACTGTGTGCCTCAGTTTCCTTCTGTGGGAGAAGTTACTATACGGCATCCTTAGGTGGCTTCATTGGTTCTGATTCAGGAGCAATAAGCAGTGAAGATTTTAAGATGTCTTTGAAAAGCAGAAATGTGCTACCATGAACAGAAGCCTAAACCTGATGCTGCCTACCTTCATCATGGTTATTTGATATGCGGGGCCTGGTGGTACATGACTATGATCCCAACATTCGGGATGCCAAGGCAGAAAGATCTTGAGTATGAGACTAGTCTGAGCCATTTTGTGAGACCTTGGCTTAAAAAGCCAAAAACTAAAAGTAAATCATATATTCTATGCTCTGAAATCTAGCTGAGTTGGGTTTCCAACACCGACCCTGTCAGGTATTTTTTGTTGTTGTTTTGTTTTGTTTTTAATGTGTATTGTATTGCCTGCATCTGTATAAGTGCATCTGTGTTGTGCAATGTCTGTGGAGGTCAGAACAAGGCATCGGGTCCCCTGGAACTGGAATTGCAGATGGCTGTTAGCCACCATGTGGATGCTAAGACTGGAACACAGGTCCTCCACAGGAGCAGCCAGTGCTTTTAACCCCTGAGACACCTCTCTAGCCCCCCCATCAGTTGTTTTACAGTGTAAATTTGAATGAATGATTTGGGTATCTCCTGGCCTTAGTATCTACAGCTAACTGTGGGACGATTGCACCCATCTCATGACGTGCTATCGCCAGGACACTTTTTACCCCCCTGTTTTTGGAGCTCCTTTTACTATTAGCTCTCTATTCTTTTTCATTTTTCTATGAAGGCCTCAGAATATCCTATTGATAAAATTATTTTTGAAAATTATATTGATTGACTTGATGTTTCTTTTGAACTTTTTTAGAAATTCATACGATATATTTTGATCATATTCAGACTCCAGACTCTCTCCCTTATCTTCACCCTCTTACTACCCTCTGCCTGGTTCCCTGAACACGATTATATATATATACATACATATACATATATACACATACACACATACATACATATACATACACATATACATACACATACACATATACATACACATATACATATACGTATACATATACATACACATATACATATACATGCAATATACATATACATATACATACACATACACACACATACACATACACATATACATACACATACACATACATATATGTATACATATACATACACGTACATGTATACGTGTACATATACATACACATACACATATACATACACATACATATACATATACATACACATACACATACATATGCATATACATACACATACATATACATATACATATACATATACATTCACATACATATACATATACATATACATATACATATACATATACATACACATATACATATATATACATATACATACACATATACATATATGTATACATATACATACACATATACATATACATACATATATGTCTAATTTGTGTCCCCCAATTGCACTTTGGTGAGGGTCTACCTCCTGGAGCCTGGCTGACCTACCCTAACACCACACACTTAAAACTGACTCTCCTTCTCTGAGCAGCTATTGGTTTCCAATAGTTCTTCAGGTAAGGTTGGGGTTTCTTATCCACTTTCACAGCCCTATATTAGAATTTTGTCTGGCTTGAGCTTATTTAAGTGTTGTACGTGCTGTCATCATTGCTCTGAGTTCATATGAATAATTTCCCTGCTGTCTGGAAAACACTGTTTCCTTGTGGTCATCTAACTGCAATGATTTCTGAGCCTTGGCGGGGGGGGGTATGATATAAGTGTCCTATTCAAGGTTAATCACTCTGAAGTCTCTTATTCTGTGCACTTTGACCAGTTGTGGGTCTCTGTGTTAATCACCATCTGCTGCATGAGTCTTCTCTGGTCAGAGGTACGAGATGCATTAATCTATGGGTGTAATAATAGATCATGAGGAGTCAGTTTAATGCTATGTCCATTTAGCAAAATAATAGTAGCAGGCTCTCCTCTGTGGCCTGTGATCTGTTCAGCCATAGGTTCTCAGGCCTGATATGTGACAAGTATGGGCTTCATCTTATGGACCTTAAGTCCAACCAGAAATTGGATGCTTTCTCACAAAACATCTATGGCACTATTGCACCAATGGAGATATCTTGCCAGACTAGTTGTTTACAGTTGAGCAAAGCTGATTACTTTTCTCTCCCACTGGTATGCATAGTACCTTCCAGAACTGTGAAAAACTAGGCAGAAGAAGGCTAGAGAGATGGCGAAGCTCAGCAGTTAAGAGTACTGGCTGCTCTTGCAGAGGACCCAGGCTTGATCCCCACCACCTACATGGCAGCTAACAAACATCCATAACTCAGGTTCCAGCCTCTTCTGACCTCCATAAGTGCTGCATGGCATGGGTGTCCTTTCATACATGTAGACAATACACTCATACACATAAAATAATAAATAAAATATTTTTAAAGAGAAAGCTATCCAGTAGAGATGAAGCTTTGAAGTCAGCACCAGCCTGATTTCTCCTTGTTTTATTTTTTATTATCTATGGCTCATGTATGTAGCATCTTCAGTAATAGGGCCTTATCATCAAGTTCTGATGGATAATCAAGAGCAGAAGCAATAGCTAGTATTGTTTGGGGATCTATGGGACCCCTAGTCAACAGCTTCAAAAGAAGGAGTCCATTTCTGCCATTTGAGCTTTTTTTTTTTTGCTACCCTATGGTATCTTTAGGGACAGTGTCATTCTGTTATACGACAAAATTCATAGAGGTCTCTCGACAAAACTACAGAGGAGTTGAATGGCTAGAGCAGAGGACCCTGACAATAGCATCCTGGTCCTTCCCCTCATGTCAACAACAGGGATATTGAAGCTCAGAGAGGCCAAAAGGCTTGCAGAAGGCCACACAGCAGGGCCTGGATCACTTGCCTTGCAGAGCAATACCCTGAGAAAGAAGCATCTGGTGTTAGTAACATACTCAAGACAATCGGAGTTTATGGCTACAAATCATTAGAGAGAGAAGCAGAAAGTGGTGGGTAGACAAAACTCAAGCCTTACCCTGTCTCTTTCTTGCCAGTTTTTTTGTCGTTGTTGTCTTTTTAAGACAAGGGTCTCCCTTTAGTCCCAGCTGGCCTGGAGCTCACTATGTAGACCAGGCAGGCCTTGAACTCACAAAGATCCACCTGCCTCTGCCTCCCAAGTGCTAGGATTAAAGGCATGCACCACCATGCCCAGCTCTTGCCCATTTTTAATAAGTGCTGGGGATTGAACTCAAGGCTTTGAACACCTTAGGCCAGCACTCTATACAGAGCTAAATCCCTAGTCCTGTTCTTGCCATTTTAGTGTCAATTGCTCCTTCTCCATGACTGACCTTCCTGCCTTACTGTAGCATATGTCCCTGAAGCCAAATGGACTCAAGTGTCAAGGATACTGAGTACTTGGATTTTGCCTGTTACAAAGGATATTCTTGGATGCAAGACGTTTAACCTTCAGGGATCTGGGTAAGACAGTCCCTGTGCTGCATAGCTTTAGTGTCAACTTGACACACCAGGGTTGAAGGAGCCTCAACTGGGGAATTGGCTCCATTGGACTGGCCCAGACCACTATGGGTAGTGCCACCCCTGAGCAGGTTATTATGTACAGTATAAGAAAGCATGCTGGGCATGGGGCAGGGGAGCAAGGCAGTAAGCAACATTCCTCCACAGCCTGTGCTTTCAGCTCCTGCCTCCAGGTTCCTGCCCTGAGCTCCTACCTTGGGTTCCCTCAATGACGAACTGTGACCAGAGCCCGGAGATGTGAACAGAATAAACCCTTTCCTCCCCAAGTTGGTTTTGGTCAGAGTATTTTGTCACAGAAATTAAAAAGAAACTAGAATAGTCACCTATTAATTACTTGAGTGAGTCTGCATCTCTGGGGATCCACTGACACCATGATAAATAGTAACCACGAAGACAATTCATCCAAGACCCTGTCTCAAGGCTCAAAGTCAAATCAGGGAGTTCTGGGTTCTAATTACACAGGTATGCTCAGAGTATGAAAACACATTTAACTAAATACATATGATTTGCACAGGGCTATGAAAATGTGTTACACTTCAATAACAAGGTTTTTTTAAATTTTTATTTCTTTTCTTAAGGGATTCATGATATAAGGGCACAATTGTTTTCAGATCACATTGACGTTGCTCAGTTTGCCGTACGATTAGGTAATTGGCGCTAGCATCCACAGATGAGGGATATCATTAGTCGTTTGTTTTTCTGGGACTGTGTTACTTCACTTAGCATGATATCTTCTAGCTACATCCATTTACCTGCAAAGCTCATGATGTCATCTTTCTTTACCAATGCATAGAACTCCATTGTGTAGATGTACCACACTTTCTCTATCCACTCGTCAGTTGAGGGGCACTTGGGTTGGTTCCAGATCCTTGCTATTGTGAAGAGAGCTGCAATAAACATGGCTGTGCATGTATCTCTGCAGTAAGATGAGTCTTGTGGGTACATACACAGGAGTGGTATGGCTGGGTCAGGTGGCAAGTTCATCGCGAGTCTTCCAAGGGTTCTCTACACTGCTTTCCACAAGTTTTAAAGGCCTTAGTTCAAAGCCTGATGTGGAGCTCTGCTAACCAACTAGATAATAAATGCTAACATAACTAGCAGGGTCCCACTATCATCTACCTAGTAGATGTTTCCGGGGCCTTATGAGTTGTGAACTTGCTGTTCTCTGGAAGATCAGATATGAATGAGGAAACTGAGGCACGGAGACCAGGGTCTTAAGGTCATAGGGCTCCACAGAAGCTGAGTCAGGCCTAGCCCAGCAGGACCCTCTCTTATCACATCATGCCCCTCCCCTGCCTGGCTGCCTCCCAGGTAGCTGGTGTCTGCACCTACCAGGGGCGTGGGACCATTAATTTCCAGGCAAATGGGTTTTTGGGCGCGTGCAGGCAGCAAGTCTAGGGACAGCTCAAACAGGCTTAGACTGCCCAGTGCCCCGTGGCGGCTGCCCCCTGGCCTCTAAATGATGGTATGGAGCACTCGGCTGTTTTCAGGGTAAACAGAAGGGCCTGGAGCAACTGGGGAGGCAGGCGTGCACCTCTGCCAAGCCAAAACAGTAAGCATAGGGCTCTCCGTGCGCTCTGCGGGGCGCCAGGCTGTGCAGGGGGCCAGCCTTGGCTTCAGGCAGCTGTCAGGGCCAACAGCAGTCCTCAGGAGAGCGTCATATGCTGTTTTCCATATCCAGTGGTCTCCTCCCTTGCTCCTGGAAGCCTCTGGGCAGGGCGAGGCAAACTGGGTAGGTTAACCCTCTCCTCCCTGGCACAGAAAGGGGACAAGACGCCAGCAGAGAGAACACAACAAGCCTCGCTCTGGCTTGGCTCTGGCTCCCTGACCAAGAGGCAACTTGGGTTCAAGTCCTGGTTCTCCCTATCTCCTTAGTGTGAATTGGGGGTAACTACTTAACTCTCCATGTCTCACTCTTCCTTCCCAGTATGGATCTGGTGTGAATACTGAACATCCAGTGATCTAAAGCCTCAGAAGCCCATGTCAGTGCCTCAGCAAGCACCCCACCCAGCTCCCAAGGAAGGTCACCATGTGGGCATAGGGGTGCCAAATCTATAGATGCTTCGGGAAAGCCACAAACTCTGCATGTTGGTGTCCATTCAATCCCCTGCATTTTAAATCTCGGCAGCAAATCAGAAAGTACTGTGTGGATTACATAAATAAATCTGAAGACCAAGTTTGACCATTGGCTCTTAGAGACCTCAGACAGAATTGTACCTTCAGTTTGCTAATGAGAGAACAGAGGGGCTGGGAGTGGGTGTGGTTTATCCACCTTCATGCAAGCAAACATTTCACAAGACACCCATACAGCCATCTTGGTGAGGTTGCCATTCCGCAGCACTTTTATTAAGCTTCATAACCATACTTCCTTCCAAGTGTGTGATCCCCACAAAGCTCAGACAGCTATACCAAAGTTCACCAGGTAGCAAGTGCCAGTCTGGCTTCAGAATGAGCACTGTTGCCCCAGCCTGGAAAGCACTGGAGCCCAAGGCTTCAGCGGCCCCTTGAGAACCAGGCAGCCACCATGAAGCTCACCCCTTCCAGGATGAGAAGGGAAGAGGCCCCAGCTTCCGTCCGCAAGCTGCCCTGCATAGCTCTGAATAAGCGCTTTCCTTTCACTTTATCTTATAGCTTTTATAGCAAGTCAGGCTGCATCTCCATTAACAACTGTATAGACTTCCTCTTAAGAACTGAATTGTGGTATTTAAATTTAATTTAAGACAATAAGTAAGTGTTGCTCCAGGTGAATGGCAGACAGCACTTTGGTGGGGAGGAAGTGGCTAGATTCTGGCACATGTTCTAACACAGCCCCGGAGCTTGTCTGACCGCCCTGGAGGCAAGGGGCAGCAGGCCTCCATGCAGAGTGCTTGGAAGTAAGAGGTGGGCAGCAGGAAGTCCAAGAGAATGCTAGGACCCAAAGGCCCTGAGATAACCTGGACTAGTCAGAGGCAGTTCCCGAAGCAGGAGAGAGAGCAGAGTGAGTCTCGACCGGCTTCCCATCACGGAGAATTGTTCTTTTTTAATTATGTCTGGCCCTGGCTTCAGCCTGGTGTCATCTGAAGAGCCGGAGACTGGGCATTCTGAAGCTGGGGTCCCAGGGCTAGAGTCACTGCAGTGAGCGGCTGTGACTCCCCCTAGGAGGGACTTGGAAGGGCAGCTCTGGACTCAACTCTCTGGGTTCCAAATTCCTCCCTCTGCGTTCTGAGTTCGTCTCCTTCTACAAAGTACTTATCCTCTTTGTAGTACAGTTGCCTCACCTGGGAAATGGAAAGAATAATGGTTACCGGGGCCTCAAGAAGATGAGTTGAGGTGATCATGGACAGTATTTCACACAATGTCAGCCAAGATGCACCTAAGACTCCTAAGGAGTAGTTTCACTGTTATCCTTGGCACTATTTAAATCAGAAGCTACCTCCTGTCTTTCAGAAGGACCTCTCTGCTTTGTCTTGGGGGCCAGTGGCCTACAATTTATACCTGGCTCAGCTAAGAAGATGTGACTTTGGGACAGATGCTCACATGCTCTTAAAGGACTTGTTCATGAAATGAGATGGATGGAGACAACATAGGAATCTATCTTTCTGTATTTATTGAACTTGGGGCCTGTGTGTGTGTGTGTGTGTGTGTGTGTGTGTGTTTAAACACCTAGCAAGTTTCTAGGTGCATAGAGATGTCTTACCACCTGCCCACACATGTGCTCACACCGCACATGCACTCACACACACACACACACACACACACACACACACACACGTCTTGGTCTGGGGCTGACAAGCTTCTGGTTTGGGATCATGACAATAGTGACAATCTGGGTGCTACCAGCTCTGGGCAAGGTATTTGCATATTGGTATAGAATGTGGAACATATAAACATGTCTTGTCTCAAAGGGTGGATTGCAAACAGCAGGATCACTGCTTTCATTCAGCCCCTAGTCCCTTGTTTCAGTCACTGACGACTTTTTGTGAAGTGACCCTTTTGACAACTTTATTTGATTCCGGGAAAAGAATGATAGATGTGTCCAGGAAACAAACAAATGGGTCAGAGATGAGTCAAAATAGACTCTTAAATCTTCTCTCTTCCCTCTGTGTCCCTTGTGTGTTCCCACGGTGGTAAGCAGTGCTGACAACTGATGTAGATCATTCCCTTCCACGGCTTTCTTTAGGGTTGAAGAAAAAGATCTATCTGTATGCAGGAGTGAAGAAATAAAAGAAGGCAGTTTGCTTACTTTGGTGATATTTTAAAAATCATCTCTCTCTCTCTCTCTCTCTCTCTCTCTCTCTCTCTCTCTGTCTCTCAACAGGGTCTCACCATATAGCCCAGGATGACCCCAGGATCCTCCTGCCTCTGCTTCTAAGTGCTGAGGTGAAAGACTTTTGTCCCTCTCCCAACTATACATTGTTCTCTGTATATTTTAACTGAATACCTCATGGCTATCTCCAGATCAATTACCAAGCCCGCATGATTATTTGGAACTGCTGAATCCACTACTGCAAGATCCAGAACTGACTGACTTGACTCTGCCTCTTTTCTGTGGATTTACATTAGTCTTGGGAGTTTCTTCCAGGTCCCTCTTGACAAACAACCAACATAGTGATCATTGCCTATGTGCATAGTTCCTTAGGAGCTTTCTTTGCTCCCCATTACAGTCCCAGAAGTACAATTCTTAGTCAAGGTGAAAGTACCATTTGTAACCTAATTTAAGTCAGAGATTGGTTGACTGCAACACAGCGTTCCAAAGAGCCTGCAGATTTGGTGCAAGGGAACAGGACCATTTCCATTAAGTGCCAGGCACACTGCATCTATGGATGATCTTGCCTAGCGTTCCCATTCTCACTTGACACTGGGAAACAGGGATAAGGAGTAGCCACTATGCAAGTACAGACTGGGGCATTCTGTATCTACTCCAATACCATAGAGTTCCAGAGCCAGTGGCCATACCAGCTCCCAGCTGCTGCTATGTATGGGTTGAACTCCGTACAGATGACTAGTGTGGGAAGACCAGAAAGAGTTTACAAAATGAGAGATGTCTGGTGACAAGGCAGTGGGACAGCCAGGGGTCGCCTCTTCATGGAATGGCCAGGGCTATTAATAGTGCTGTTCTTCTTTCTCGGGGAATCGGTCTATCAACACTCTGGATAACTTTACCATCGTGAATGGAGACACAAGAGAATATCCCCATACCCAGGCCTCTGAAGGTAGCAGGAAAACTTCTTTTTTTCCTCCCACCCGTCACAGACTGGAGAGGAAAGAGGTGCTTGGGAGGTGGGTGGCACAGTCCTGCCAGAACAAACTCTTAAATTTTGAGTGGTCAAATGCTCTGTCAGAGCACAGCAGAATGAGGTCAGTCTTCAACCCATGGAAACCTTAGGGGGAGAATTCCCTCAGACATCCTGGGCCATTAGGGTCTGGGAAGAAACTCGTGGTTTATAATTATTCCCATAACTAATGTGAATAGCAAAGAAACACAAAATAGATGGAATGGAATGAGATGAGGAGACATAATATTGAGGGGACTGAATTGCTGGAGCTAGAGCCATGGCTGTCCCCATGGGTGCTGTTCTCAAGAGGAGCTCGGTCTCCTTTTACTAGCAGGACAAGACAGCAGAGTCAGAGACCACTGGAAACCAAGCACAGGCTCTAGAATCAAGGCTGTGGCCCATAGCAACCCTCAGTGACCACTGTTTCGTACTGCCCATTCACCTTCCCAGGCCCTTCTTCCCAAGGGACTTTACAGAGAGGCTGCAAGCGGTCAGGGCAGACAGTGCAGGAGACCAGCTGCTCCCACAGGGCAGGTTCATCTGAAGATTCAAGGATACAGAAGCAGAGCTGGGAAGCCCACTGTCTAGAGGGAAGGAGTTCAAAATAGGGTTTCCTAGGAGCCCCACCCCACCCCCTCCACTGCCGCCACCATCTTCCTGACCACTTGTCCTAGGCTCAAGGGCCACCAAGGGCCACTGGAATTTGGTATGACCTGGAGGACTGAACTTTTTCTGATAGAATTCAGAGTTGAGAATAGATGGCTCAGCAATTCTAGATGTTGAACAATAAAATGTATTTCAGTCTTCCACATAGAACAGCCCCCAAAGTGAAATTCCTAGACAGGAACCACTCTTCAAAGTAAGAGGCATCTTCCACATGGGCTAGGCACTAGGCTGGATGCCTTCTCCTGCCCCAGGGTAGTTACTGAGACGGAGAAAGCTTGGGCTACAGAACGAGACAGAGAGAGAGAGAGAGAGAGAGAGAGAGAGAGAGAGAGAGAGAGGAGAGAGAGAGAGAGAGAGAACTGAGTTTTGAGCAAGCCTCAAGTACTGGTTGCTCTGTGCCCTCAGGCAGGTAGCTTTACCTCTCTGAGCCTGGTTCAGTCCCTCATCCTGAAGAAGGTAAGGAATAATATAACTAAATAGTACATGGGGCACTCAGCTCAGGGCTCACTAGGGAATGATCAGTAAATGGTCACATCTCCCCTTCCCACTCTTCTATCAGGATTTTCTGTCAGCAGGAGAATCTTCCAGAAACCCTCTGGTGGCACATCTTTAATCCCAGCACTTAGGAAGTAGAGGCAGGCAGATTTCTATGAGTTCAAAGCCAGCCTGATCTATGAAATGAGTTCCAGGCCAGCTAGGGCTATAAAATTTAAAACTCCTCTGGACCATTGACCCAAACAGAATAGCTTCTGCCTAAGAGACTTGTCACTGAGGGTCAACCTCAGTGAACCCAGAACCACACAGTGAACAGAGGCCAGAGGGGCCTGAGAACAGCCCTGAAAGATATCTTGGGCTCCACGGAGTCCGTCCTGGTCAGACACCATCCAGTGTGCCACCTCTGCCTTACAGCCCACCTGGGGGAGGAGATCCCCTGCGGGCAAGGATACCCCACATTACTTGACCCAGCTCAGCCTGTGAACTGGGCAGTATGGCAATGGTGAGGAGGGACAGACCGGATGTCTCATCAGTGCTCGGTGCCCCTTTTACTCCTCCGCCCTTAAAGCCCAGTTGTGCCTCAGTGTGGCAGCGTGGTCCCAGCCTGGCAGCCAGTTGCCTGGGACTTGCCCTAGTTGCCAGTTCAGTCCAGTCCTCACAGCCAGTCTGGGTTTTCAAAGCTTGTGCTGCCCCCTTCAGGCCATCTGCTGCAACTCCAAGCCTGTCACAGCTTTGCAGCCTCTGGGAAAGTCTGGTCTTGAGACAGGGGAAGCTGATCCACCATGGGGAATCCTTTCCTTGGCACCACCTGGGGACAAGTATTCAGCACTCGCCAGAGCACACCCAGATGGAAATACCGTGGGAGACAGAGAAGCCTATAAAACGGGACTCATAAGGCTGCCTCCCACAGGTATCCTTTAGAGGACTTGATCAACAGGAAATGATACTAAGTATCATGGTTATAACTAAGTCTTAAAGATACTTTATTTATTATTTTTGTTTTATGTGTATGAGTGTATTACCAACATGTATGTAAGTGCACCTGTATTGTACAATGCCTCCAGAGGTCAGAAGAGGGCATTGGGTCCCCCTGGAACTGGAGTTAGGACAGTTGTTAGTTGCCATGTGATTGCTGGGAATTGAACCCTGGTCCTCTACAAGAGCAACCAGTGCTCTTAACTGCTGAGCCGTCTGTCCAGCCCCTATAGCTAAGTTTTATTGAGCACTTGAGAACCAGGCACTGGGCTTTAACATATCACCTCATTAAACCTCTCTAAAACCAACTTCTGAAACAGGAGCCAAGCAGTATCTTCATTTTACAAATGGGAAAACAGCCTCACTGAGACAGAGAGAGAGTGAGCTGTTCCAAACCCCACCCGGGTGAAGAGGGGCCCCAGGCTGCCAGCCAGGTGTCCTTCACCACCACCAGTGCCAGTGTGCCTCCCGGCAGGCAAAGCTGTATCTTCCACTGTCACCTCCACGCCTGTCTCCTGTCTGTCCCCCTTGGCTCTCTTTTGTCTTTGTTTGAGTTCCATGTCAGCTTCTCCAAGTGGCTTCCACACCACTGTCCTGGCATGGGGAAGCTGCAGTCTATACATGGTGGAGGGGTACTTCTACCCAGACTGTGAAGTGGGAACAGTGACCCACAGAGACCCACTAAGCACCTGGATGCCAATGCAAAGAGGACCGAGGCACGTCCATGCTCAGGCCAGCATTGACTCTAGGGAATGCTCAACTAGGCAATTTCAGGTTTGTGGTCAAAAGGGAGGACAGTGTCATCATCTGTGAGTGGCTAGTATGGCACCAGACACATCTTCACTAAGAACACCTATGTGGTTCATGAAAACAGGTAACTTCATAGTACACAAGAACCTTTTAATGTAAACAGTATTTAGGTGGAATATTAAATGTAGCTTTGGTTCATTGGGAGCTCAAAATGGGGAAATTTCAGGATGGAAAGTACTGCTGACAATGAGTGAAGGTTTCCTGGGGTCTTGGTATAAAGGGTTCTTGGGAACAGGAACAGGAATCTTTAGAAAGGACTATACTAGTTTGCCCTTCAGTCTATTAGAGGTCAAGGAAAAGATCGTCACTGTGTTATTTAAAGAGACAGGAAATGGGGCTGGAGAGATGGCCTAGCAGTTAAGAGCGCCGACCGTTCTTACAGAGGACCCAGGTTCGATCCCCAGCACCCACATGGCGGCTGAGAACCATCTGTAACTCCAATTCCAGGAGAACTCCAGTTCCAGGGGAATCTGAGACCCTCTTCTGACCTCCGCAGCATTGCACGACACGGGTGCACAGACTTGCATGCAGATGGTACATTCATACACATACGGAAATAAAAAAAAAATAAAAAATAATTTTAAAAAAAGAGACAGGAAATGGTCTCCCCTGACTGTTTCCAGAAATCTGGTCTCCTTGGCTCCCAATCCTGAGCACTAGAGGTGGTGACTCGGAAATAGCTTTGTTCCCAAATCTCTACTTTCTTGTTTCTAACTACAGTCCCCATTTTGTCCCTGAATGTGTTGCAGAATGAAACTCTGTAATCTGGGAATCGGGAGGTCTGGGTTATAGCTCCAGTCCAGTCCGTGGCCAGCCAGTTGTCACCTGGTCAGGTCACAAGGTCTTTAGACAGCTGCTTATGGGCAGAGCTGGGGAGTTGAATGTGATGGTAGCTTCCCGGCATTCGGACATTCTCATATTTCAAACAGGAAGCTATTGTCCTCTCTTCCTGGACACAGAGAATCACACAGTATGTCCTGTGTGCCTACTCAGAGCCCAACAAAATGGAAATGCCAAAGGATTCTAGCCCCAACTCAGCCACGTACTAACTAAGCGCCCATGGAAAGTCATGTGTAAGAAGCCCATTTCTCTATCTTCAACTGACAATCACTATCTCTTTCAGTTGAAAGTGACAACTTAT
The DNA here is from genome assembly GCA_009823505.1 of Rhizomys pruinosus. Lineage (NCBI taxonomy): Eukaryota > Metazoa > Chordata > Mammalia > Rodentia > Spalacidae > Rhizomys > Rhizomys pruinosus. The sequence continues at coordinate 1,945,323 of VZQC01013731.1, forward strand.
CTTAAGCAATTAACACATAGTAGGCCCTCGAGAATCCTCTATTGCTAGATGACAGGGTTCATGTGGAGGTGGTTTTAACTGACCCACTAGTTCACAACGTGGAATGCTGTCCCCACTCAGTAACTTGGGACATATTTATTCCCATCAACGATCAGTTCCCAGCAGAGGACATGCTTCACGGCACTCACAGAAATCAGGAACTCTATTATATTCCCTAATGCGCTTGGAAACAGCTCCCATTCAAGCCCACTGGTGCAAAACACAGGCTCATTCTAGAAACTGAAGTGGACTTCCTTTATCAAAGAAAAGAATTTTTCAGGAAAACAGGAAATTGTCTAAACTGTCTCTCTGACTTTACCAATGTTGGGAAGCTGTAGGCCCCTTTCCAGTCCGGCAGGGTAAAACTGGAGTTCAACCATCACCTGACCAGGAAAGAAATTGAAGGTTCAAAGAGAAAGGGATAAAGCCCAGGTAATTAACCACCCCAAGTGACATCCTACTGAGTGACTGGACTTGCTATTGTTACACCGTGTTGCCTTCCCCACTTCACACAACCCTTACACACATGACTCCCTAATGACCCCATGAGGAAGACAGCACAGTTGCCCTTCAACAAACAAGGAAGTCCAAGTTCATGGTGCTGGGGAGATTTACCCACCATCCCCAGCCACACAGCTTCACTGCCAAGGCTTGCCTGGAATTTTCGTGTGGCTCTGAAGGGCATCAGTGATTCTAGAGGGAGCCCAATGTGATCTAGATTCTCAGACCAAAAACGTACCCTTCGGGGGAAGGAAAGGGCACTGTCAACATGACTGTTGAGAGTGGGTACAGAGAGGTCATTCATATGTCCTGTGTCAGAGAAGATGGATTACATCACTTCCAAAGGCCAACGACGTGCCTAGACCCATGTCAGGTATCAGGAAAGGTGTCTTTTGCCTCTCAGAATCTGAAAGCTGCCCGATGAGCCAGCAGTAGCTCACAGGAGCCAGCGAGAACAGTGTTGCTTAGCATCCTGAAGGAGTGGTCTCCAATGCTCACCATACGCCTGACTGAGATGGGGAACAGAAACTTGGGGGCATGGAACGCTCTGGAGTGCTCCAGATTTGATTGTGCTTACAGACATGTGTAAGTTTGTAAAAATTTGCCAGTACTATTGAAAGGTATATTTAAGATGAGTATGCTCATTATACATAACTTATACCACCATAAAGTTGATAATTAAAAATGATATAGTCTTTGCTCTTATGGAGGTTTTAGTCTGGTGGAGAATACAGACGTAATGACAGTCACTGCATAAATAACTGTGAAAAAATGAAGACTGGATTAAAAGCTAGGAGGGATGCAAGGAACCTGAGAGAACACAAAGACTTGGTCCAGTCAGACTGAGAAAGCTTTTCCAAGGAAGTAACATCACCCTGAGGTTAGCGCACAGGCGGTCATGGACTGGGGGAGGTGGTGGGCTGAGGAAGCGTGCATTAAGTGCCTGCCTGTGGTTGAGGGGTTCAAATGAAGATCATCGAAAGAATATCAACACAGTGGAGAAGAGCACGGTAGGAAATGAGTTTTAGGTGGTAAGAAGGGGCAGCCATGTAGAGAAGGCTGGTCCTGGATAAGAACTGGCATTTCTCCTGAGAGAATCAGAAGTCTACTGTAAGTGTTGGCAGGATTGTGGAGTGACCGGCTGAGCGATGGATTAATGCTTCTGGCTGGAGGGTTCGTGAGATTATTAACCTATGTAGCCCCCAAAGGAATTCCAACATCACTGCTCAGAAAGTGATGCTGGGAACTGGTCTGAATGAATGAGTCTTGTTAGGGTCCAAGGTGCCTTCCCAAAGTTAGCGGATAAAGGACAATTTAAACTCATTACATTTTCCCCCCAGATTGAAAGCACTGCACCCAGGGTGAGAAGCTCACCCCTTCATTTTGCAGTACCTGCTCCTGAGTACATGGAGCCAGATGTTGAGTGGGGGTTGGGAGGACCCAGACCCCAACTCTTTGCTCTTACAGCTGCAATTGGTAGACTTACTGCCATGAGACTTCGCAGCTCTGACCTGAGTCCTGGGACCCTGGCATGTGTGTATTCTCAGGCTTTGCTGCACTCTTTCTGAAGGTGCTGGAAGTGTCCTCTCTCAAATTCATCAGGACGCGGCTCACACTGTCCTTGAAGACCCAGCTCAAGTCACTGCGCCTTTGGAAGCCTTTCCTGCCCACCTGGCCCCGTCAGGCACCACCTTGGCTCAGCCCTGCCCCAGCCTGACTTGGCCCCTGCTCTGTTCTTTGTGTTCCTCATTCGAGCAGGGCCTTGTGCCCTTCTCTTTGGACTCCTGTGTCTAGAATGGGGCAGGATGATATAGGAAGGGGTGGGTTACAGAGGAATTTAAGGAGATGCCTAAAAAGTTAATGACCCAGCAGGGTGTGGTGGCGCACGCCTTTAATCCTAGCACTCAGAGGCAGAGGCAGGCAGATCTTTGTGAGTTCAAGGCTAGCCTGGTCTACAGAGCGAGTTCCAGGACAGCTGGGGCTACAGGGAGACCCTTTCTCGGAAAGACAAAAAAAAAAAAAAAAGTCAATGACCCAAGGGAAGACATAAAGCAATAATATTAATACCATACTATGTGTACTCCTAGAATAGAAGTTTCCCTCTGCTTATTTTCTGTGCTATCCCTTGCTTTTTGGCTCAGTTTCCTGGACTTCCAACCCTGCCCTGAAGCTCTGTGCTTTGTCACAAGGTCCTTGGGTCTATTCCCAACTCACAGCCCTTTCCTCAAGCTTCATTCTGATCTCTTCCGGCCATGACTTTCTGCACTCCAGTGCCTGTGGAGAGGACAAGAGCCTGTTACATCTACCATGAGGAGATGAGCCACGGAAGGCTGGGTCACCACCACGGGCTTCAAAAGGACTCTTCTGCATCAAGAGACACTGCGGACCTAGAGGAAAGTTGCAATATTCTGCACGAAGGAAAATCTGTCTTCCTTTCATGTTCTTTGAAGTAGATTCATTTCTCCTTTGATCTTTAAATGATGAACTGCCTGCTCTTTCTGACAAGACCATATGGTGAGGTTTAGGACACATTTAAGCTAAGCATGGAAGGTAAATGCAGTGTCTGCTGGTGGTGGCATCACTGACTGGCTCCACATCCCAGCTCTGCATAGCTGGGCCAAGCCGAGGGTTGGCCACACACCCCGGAGACATGATACTGATCATATGACTCACAGTAGGAATGAACTTGCCTAGCCCTTGACAAGCAGGCATCATCTAACCCTGACAACGACACTAAGAGCTAGCTTACATCCACAGAAAAGGAAACTGAGGCGTGGGGGTCAAACACAGCTAAGGAATGGGGGTGAGGCTCTCGGCAAAGAAGGTGGCTTAGAAGGTGGACACTTTGCAATGTTGTTATCATTATTACTTGTGACAAGCTTCAGGATGACACCTGTGACTTGTATGAAGAGTCTATCTCACTAGCTAGACTGTGATTGGTCTCACCCCAGGGCTGCCATCTTCTCCACCTTTGTGCTTTTCTCCCCCACTCCGCTCCTCAGTGTCAGCTGACCTGCACGTTGAGAAGCTTATGAGATACTAGCCCAGCCAGTGGCCAGGAACAGGTCATGGGCAACCTCAAACATTGACTACTTAGCAGTCAGCGTTCCCCCCTCCACCCATCTTTCTAGAAACCACTTAATATATGAAGGCCCCATGCCGGGCGTGGTGGTGCACGCCTTTAATCCCAGCACTTGGGAGGCAGAGGCAGGTGGATCGCTGTGAGTTCAAGGCCAGCCTGGTCTACAGAGTGAGTTCCAGGCCAGCTGGGGCTACAGGGAGACCCTGTCTTAAAAAGACCCCCCAAAAATATGAATGCCCCAGTGACCTCTGTGGATGGCTCTCGGATATCAAAACCCAAGTGTCATCCAGTCTCCACGGCTGTTCCTTTCAGTATGCTTGTGAGCTGCCGAGGCATCTGAGAGCATCACAAATGAGAAAATAATTGCAGCTCCCTCAAGAAATCTCCTACAATCTCTCTACGCGTGGCTCTGACCCCTGCGGAAGGAGATGACGACATGACAGCAATAGGGGACAATGAAGAAGAAAGGTACATTGAAAACAGTCGCACATGACAGCCACTGTAGAAAGCAGTGTGGAGAACCCTTGGAAGACTTGGAATGAACTTGCCACCCGACCCAGCCATACCACTCCTGGGCATGTACCCTCAAGACTCATCCCACCGCAGAGATACATGCACGGCCATGTTTATTTCAGCTCTCTTCACAATAGCAAGGAGCTGGATCAACCTAAATGCCCCTCAACTGACGAGTGGATAGAGAAAATGTGGTACATCTACACAATGGAGTTCTATGCAGCAGTAAAGAAAGACAACATCATGAGCTTTGCAGGAAAATGGCTGGAGCTAGAGGACATCATGCTGAGTGAAGTAACACAGTCCCAGAAAAACAAACGACGAATGGTATCCCTCATCTGTGGATGCTAGTGCCAATTACCTAGTTGTAAGTATTTCTTGTGCACGGCCCCTTGAGCTTTTGTCCAAGCAGTTGGGAGTGATGCATATTGGAAACAACAATGACAACAACAACAACAGAAAAGACTGCATCAAAGAACTGACTGAAACAGTGAACTTCTGCTCAAAACAGTCAACTTCCACATGGAGAATAGTGAGAAAGACTGAGAAAGAGATGAAAAGCATGTTTGGCAGAATGCATGAGCTCTGGTGGGGTGGGGGGTAGGGTGGGGGACACGGGTCTAGATTTGATAATCTTGTACAAAATATATATTTAAAAAAATGGTCACACATGTACAGCAATCTAGCAGTTCAGAGGGGAGCACACATACACACACTCACTCACACACACACACACTCACACACATTCACACACACACTCACACACACTCACACACACTCACTCACACACACACTCTCACTCACACACTGTCACACTCACACACACTCACACACACTCACACACACTCACTCACACTCACACACTTACACACACACACACCAGCATCCCCACTGTCACTCTAGATACAACACTGTTCAGTTTCCTGTAGAGTCTTATGCTTACATGGCCGCTTCTCTAGTCACTTATCTATTCACTTGTCCAGCAATCCTCTCCTCTCCCCACCTGCCTCCCCTTCTCTCCCCCCATTTCTCCCCTCCCCACCTCCTTCCCTCCCTTCTTCATTGTTGTGTGTTCATTTGTTTGTGTATTTGAAACAGGCTCTTGCTATGTAGCCCAGAGTGGCCTAGAACTCACAATTCTCCTGCCCCACCTTTCAGAGTTTTGTAATTACAGGCATGTGCCATGATGTCAGGCCAGCTAATATTCTTTGTATATCTGTCCACATAGCTATTTATCTATCCATCCATGCAATATCACCCAGAGTTCTTTAAATGCCTGGCTATCACAGATAGAACAGTTCAGAGAAGACTGGACAATTCACACCCTGGATACTCAGCCCAACCATCAACCTACTGACTACAATTTTGAGAAAGATGCCCTGTTACTCTCTGCTTAGTTTCCTTTGGTAGAAGTGGATGCCCATTCCACCCACAAGTATGCCTTGAACCGTGGAGACATGGAGGCCCTGGACACATTTATAGAGCAATACTCTCCCTAGGCCTGTCTTGGGAAGGGCTCCGGGGTGGTTTCCCACCCTGCCTGGAGGACTGGGAGGAGAGGACAGGGTGGCCTATGGCTGAGGGCAGCCCAGCCACCACCACAGTTCACTCATGCCAGCACCCCATAGCCTGGTGAAGGGGGGCAGGGTAATCTTTCATAAACATTACCTCACATGTTTTGTGAAAGATAAGCTGTTTGCTAAACTTTGTCAGAGGGGCAGGTTCAGGAGAGCCTTCCGCGTGACCATCCCAAGGACAGTGTTTGCCTGCTTGGACCGGCTGTGGGGACCTCCAGCTTGGTTTGCCCAAAATACAGGAACCTGCAAGTGGAGCTGACTCTATTTAGTGTAAATAGAGGCAAGCGATTGTGGGGTTGAAGGACAAAGGGGTCACGCCAGGAGAGGGACTGTGGTCTCCTTACTGAGCTGAGGAGCTGAGGTCAATGAACACCCTGAAAGCGAATTACACCCCACTTGGGGAGCTTTTGCCCCCTGTGGCACTATCTAACTCTTGGGGTGCTCTCTGCAATGGACTGGGAACAGATGGGCCACTGCTCGGGGCAGCCTGGTGTGCAGACAGAGAAGTGGTCACCACTGACCAGGGGAGCAGAGCCTGAGAACGCTGAGCTGGCCACCAGCTCCGCTGTCCTCATATCCTCTTCACCAAGAAGACCAGAGTCATGGCTGAATTGCGGTGCTGCTGCTGGTCTAACCACGAGTTGTCCTAATCACAGTATCCTTCCCTCAGGCCCACACTGCTGGTCAGGATGAACTCTCTTTGGAGTAGAAAACCACAAAGGCCCCACTCAGAGCTCACAAAGGGTGACCCGTAGCTTGGATGCCATGCTTGATTGAGCAGGCCAGCCCTAGCCCTTCTTTCTTTCTGGTTATTGGTTCTGACTATAGTAACAAGGGAGAAGATGCTGACATAGCCTTGCTAAAGCTGTAAGTGGCTAGAAACCGTAGCATTTGGCACTTTGAACATAGCTCATCCAAACATACTACCTCCGCATTACTCACTTAATGATGGCATTAAGGATCTGAGTTGGAAGGCAGGTGAAGACCAGGCCGCAGATGCATTTCTATTTGGTTCTGTCCTGCTCTTCAAATGTGAGAACTAAGCTCAGTGAGCTCTGAGGCCTGTAAGCAGAGCGAGTGTTTCTGAGGCCTGTAAGCAGAGCGAGTGTTTCTGAGGCCTGTAAGCAGAGCGAGTGTTTCTGAGGCCTGTAAGCAGAGCGAGTGTTTCTGAGGGCAGCTGCTGCATAGACCTTGGGAAATGTGAACTGCAAGATGGGAAAGCAGCTGACGGAGGCTGCACATGTCACCCTTCTCAGAGAAACTCAAGTGTCCTGAGTGAGGGAAATGGAAAGTCAGGGAAGCTAGGCGAGGCACACTCCATGTTTCCTTCCACTCCAACTCCACAGCTCTGGAATCAGCACCTGACAAAGCCTTGTACTTGGAACTCAAAAGTCTCTTTCTCTGGCTGAGTTACATACACAGGCTTGAGCCTGGGCGAGCAACCTCCTTTGTGAAGCATGTGTTTCCAGGGACATGTTCTCCATGGGCCCTACTACCTTAATTAGTGGATCAGACAGATAGGCAGATACTGTCTTTATAGTAAATAATGTTCATGTGTGGCTCCTGTCACACGCTTGCTATGTTACTTCTCTGACCTTTTAGTTGTTTACGTATAAATTGGAGAAAATGATGTCTAATTAATATACCAACTATGAACATAAAATAGTCTATGCATATAAACCATAACAGTGCTTTATACATAAAAATTCAACATATAAATATAATAGTGTACAAATATTAAAACCATGTAAATTTGGTATTATTTGTAGGCACTGTGTTACAAGAGTTTTGTATTTATCAGAGCAACCTTGAAGCATCTCTTATTGTAATTCTCATTCTACAGTTCAAGAAATTGAGAAGGAAAATAAATATTGCCCTAGATCATCCAACTAGTATTTGGTACATCCAGTTTGCAAGGCTGACCTTTTTATGCTAAAGTCATGTTCCCAGTCTTTTTTTATTAATTTTATTTATTGCTGTATGTGTATGAATGTACTGTCTGCATGCAAGTCTGTGCACCCATGTCGTGCAATGCCGCGGAGGTCAGAAGAGGGTGTCAGATTCCCCTGGAACTGGAGTTCTCCTGGAATTGGAGTCTCAGACGGTTCTCGGCCGCCATGTGGGTGCTGGGGATCGAACCTGGGTCCTCTGCAAGAGCGGTCGGCGCTCTTAACTGCTAGGCCATCTCTCCAGCCCCATGTTCCCAGTCTTATTAGTGTCAAAGTAGGAGACAGTCGTCAATTCTTACTCCACTTTCCTCCCTTCTACAGTCTGCAGTCAAACACTTTGACTGTGACACCAGCAACCAGGAAGCATATGGACAGTACTGCCCTCAGCTGTGCTGACCTGAGCTACCTTAACTAGAATGCCATCGTGAATAGAAATCTTGTGTTACAGACAGTTTGGGGAGTAGCTGACTTTGCTCCTGAATTTCACCCAGGGAAATAGAGTTTAGAGACAGACTCATGGCTACCACCCACAGACTGGAGACCGATCTGCTCCCCGTCAGCCTACCCCTGCCCCCACCACATCACACACCACGCCACCTGAGCTCCCAGCCCCTCCTGTTACACTTCCCTCAAGTCCTCTTTCTGACGAGCTCCTCACCCGGATGGCCACCCAGGTTCTCATCACAACTCACTGGTCCTTGCTTATTTCAAAAGTCTTGTCAATTCAAGAAATCTCTATCACTGCCCCCCATCAGCACTAGGGCCCTGTGTTTGACTTTAGCATTCCACATTTTCTAATTCCATTCCTGGGGCTTAATTATGATTACACAGCTTTATTACATAGAGTTGATTTTAAGTAATGGCCCTAATTAAGAGTGAATTTTAATTAAGCTTAATTCAGAGCCTGCCTCCGATTGCCAAAGATTTGCAGCCTGAGCTGAGGAAGGCTGTGTAGCAGAGAACTCACACGTGACTTTGATGCTGCTGCCTCATCTGCTGCTAATGCTGCTGAGCACACTAGGCCAGATGGGTTTCCTCTCTTTTCTGCCAGAAGCATATGTCTTCAGCAGGCCGCCAGGATAAACTAGATTTCACCTTTCTTTCCCTTCCAGTGACAAACCTGAGCCCTGGCAATAAGAGAACAGAAGTCACTAGAGATGCAGAACCTGCACTGTGGGAACACATTAACCGCCTCATCATCCACCCCACTTCAAACAGAAGCTGCCTAGTTTTCTTCCACTTATTCATAGGATCTGCTCTAAGATGAGCAGACCCAGGAAGCCAGGGCACACAGTGGGGGAAAACAGGAGAAGATGAAGTCAGCTTTATTCTCAGTGCCCATGAGCCCGTGTCAGTGCAGCTTTCTAGAAAATAACAGAGTAGAGTTTAGCAGAGGCCATCCTCACTCTGCCTCAGCCACTATGCCTAATCTTGGGGAATTATGTGCAGTGTTCATGAGTTCTGCCACAGCCAGACACTATCAAGAAAGAAAAAGCATAAGCCAATTTATTATTTCTTTTTGATCTTTTTGAGACAGGGTCTCCCTGTAGCCCCAGTTGTCCCCGGACTCTCTCTGTAGACCAGGCTGGCCTTGAACTCACAAAGATCCGCCTGCCTCTGCCTTCCAAGTGCTAGGACTAAAGGCATGCACCACTACGCTGGGCAAGCCAATTCATTTTTAAATGAAATTTCATTCTACCATTAAAACTGCTATAAAGTAAGGTTATTGCACAATTTTTTTACAATGGAATTAAAGTGACTATTCCCAAATCAGAAACTGTCAGCTTTTAAAGACCCAAAACCAAATCTCCTTTGTCCTTATTTTTTTTTTTTTAATTTCTGACACAAGTTCAACAAAACAGAGATTGTGTCTTTGATATGCTCAGAAGGACTGAGAATTGGAAAGACAACTGTGATGTGCCTACAGGATGCAGTATAAAGTCAAATCCTGTCCAAATGACACCCAAGATCAGCTCCCATTTCTTTCTGGCTGGAGACTGGTTAAGGCTGGGCAGCCCATGGTTCAAGGCTTCCCCTGAGGACCATCTTCTACTGCCATGTGGGCGATGCAATTCTGCACAGAAATCTGTTTCCCCTGACCCCTACCATGGCCCAAGGGCAGGTATGGACATTCTTTTAGTGCTTCGAGTGAGAACAAAGTAACATCAATACCTTCCCCGAGGGTGGCTGGTGGAGTCCTTCTATAGGCAGAGGCTGGCACTGACCATGTTGAACATTGTTGCCATGTTCATCTGTTGGACAACAATGAAGAGCCAGTCTTGTCAAATCACCCACAGAGAAGCCAAGCTCTAAAAACACTTTGACTTTTCTAGAGGGAAATGGAAAGTGAAAAATGGGATTCAATTATCTTGAAAGCAAAAGGAGCAATTTCACTCACAAATGCTATACTTAAAAGCTCGATTCGAAAACAGCCATTCAAATATGCTCCTGGCTAAGTTAAAAGGGGAAAAAAAAGGAAAAGGGAAATTATTTCTTCACCCCTTTACATCCACCCCTCTAATTGCATGAATTTTCTTCAGGCTGGAAAAGAGGCAAAAGTGTCTGAAACACAGTAGATAAGCCTTGTACAACTTTACTAAGCCACCCACAGAAACTTCTACTTAAACCTGGGCGTCTAGAAGAACCATTTGTTTGCCTTAACCTAGTGGCACAGAAACTACCAGCTCTGGGGCTTTCTTCCAAACAGAGCTGAAGTTGACATCATTGACTTGTCTAGGGGTTTGAGGTACAGTTACCACCAAATTATTCAGCTGAGCCAAAGAGGCTCAGATGTACCTGCTCAATACCTTCCACTCTCTCCATCTGTGAAATTCCACTGTAAGAACAGAGGGGAATGTAGCCTTGGCTGAAAGACAAAGGAATTACACAGACTAACTTGTACCAAACAATGCAGTCAACATAATCACCCTGTTACACCCACCAATTCATTCATTGTAGATTTATCCTGCTAGGTGAAGGCAATGTATAGCAGTGGTTTTTGTGACCACTGTCAGTGGATCCCTGGGGCAAAAATCTATTTTCTTCTCCCACCAGTAACTGCATCCAGGAAGCTGAATTCTTAGGCTGCAAGTTAACAGCTGTAAAACTTTGGGCCTTGATTCCCTCATCTGCAGAATGGGGAGAGTAGCACCTACTTTGAAGGATTGTGGTAAGGATTTAATGAGGTAATATTTAGCACATAGTAAGTGCTCAGTGGTCAACATTAACTCTGGTTCAAGATTCTGCCATGGTTTATTGCCAGCTCCTGGGTTGGCTAATAGAAAAGAGCCTCCTATGTACTCATACAGCTCCCAGGAAGTGGCAAGAGGCCCGCCTTCTCCATAAGAAAGGTTTTGTGATCTTACTTGCTTTCCTGAGGACTTGGCTGGTGGGGATGGGGTCACATGTAGCATGTGGAAGAGACCTGTGCCCAGACTGGCTCACTCTGCAGATCCATGTGGACTGTGAATCCTAGGAGAATCCTTGCAGACTCCATGTGCACCTGCCCAAACCTGCATGCACATTCTTCCTTGCTTTGCATTACCCTTCACGCCTGGGCAAAGCCCAGTCCCTGCAGGTAGCATCTGTACACAGAGCCCTCCAGGATGCTTTTCCCCAAGTGAAGTCCAGTGCACTTCTGCCTGGGGATTTATACTAGGCAGAAAAATCCACAGAATAGAAAAATGCAAATCGATCATAGAATATAATATTATCATTGTCAACATAAAAGACTTTTATTTACTGCTCCTCAAAAGAAAATACACCAAAGTGCCATTTGTTTCAGGGAATGCAAAAAAAGGTTTCAACAACTAACAGGGCATGTTTCTGAGCAAAATATGCCCTGTATATGATGTTGGAACACATATTGTCAGTGGCCACTTGTGTATCTGTGTCCTTGCAAACAAACCCGTGGAGTCACAGAAGGTCACTTCCAGCCTGCCTGTCTAACAGGAGCCATCTACCCATCTCTGTCCACAAATGAGTCAAACAGCACTCTAAGACAGACCATATACGGGACACGTGCATCTCAAGAGAAGGTGGCCGAGCAGCTTATGGCTTTGCTTCCAGAGAGATGATGATGAAACTTGAATACATTAATGGTCCGCATGGGGGCAAAGAAGAGTTGGAAATGGAAGGTGTTCCAGGGCAAAGCGAGGGGTAGTGACTCCCCTGGTTTCTCTAGAATGGGTCTTTACAACACTGTATTTCCTCCAAATGCTAAAAATCACCTTCCCAGGGTGAGCAGCATGATCCTGCTAACTCAGTCCTAACTCATCTGTCACTGAGATTCTCTTGAGTTCCCAAACCCATCCTCATCATGGGGACCAAAGCATCAGCCACTCCAAAATTTTGCCCTCTCTGGAAGGGAGCAGAAGGGAATAGATTCACTGAGGCAAACAATGCTGGTGACCAGTGTAATTGGTGACCATCGTGTCATGGGCCAGGCAGTCAGAGGAAAAGACCACAGGCATGTTCCCTGATACCAGTGGCTCACAGGTAGTCGGGAAACAGACATGAATCAGATGAAGAGGTAAGCCAGGCCAGGATGAAGCTTGTGCTAACAAGGTAAGAAAACAGGGACAGAGTGGGGGCAGCTGACATTAGATGCAGAGCTCTTGGAAGGCTTCCCTGTGGAGGTGACATTGACCTGAGATGTGGCCCTGGGAAGACCTGTGACATGTTCCAGGTGGGACAGTGCCAGGCCCCAGAGAGCCATGCTTTGGGTGGCCTCTCACATCACAGTTTCCACGATGACACAAAGGCCACGTGGAGGCCAGACTCAAATTTCCATCAACAATGAATCATAGCCAACCCAGCACCCCAAGCCTCTACCCAACCCACCTCACCCACCCAAAGGTGGTTTGTTTGAGCAACAGAGACACGATTACTCCAAAATATACCTGACGAAAACCATGCACGGGGAGGGTGAGGGGTCCCAGTTTCTTCTTTAAACAACTGTAGGCGTTGATGTTCAGAATTTCATTTAGGATTGTACCTGCTAGAAGGATTCAGACCCTGGAGTTAATGTCCACAAAATGCGTATTTTCCTACGGATAATTTTGCAAGGATGGGGAAAGGGGATCATTAATGCTAAGAGGCTAGACAGGAGAGAAGCAGGACCTGCCGTGCGCATTACATCCCAGCCTTTTGTCTATATAGCTTCCTTCAACCTCAGGCAGAAGTGCTGAAAATCCCTCCCTGATAACCAAGGACCTTAGGTCTCTAAGTGGTGAAGCAAATTCCTCAATACCACATAGCCATAAGTGGTGGAGGCAGAACTGATTGTATCATATCAATCACATTGCTAATGGCATTAGAAAACTAAATACTTTCTTGGTAGAACCTTGGAGCAACCTTATGTTGTTAGATTAGCAACATATTTCATTTTCATTTCCTTCTCTCTCATTGCTATCCTACTGGAATTTATCTTATTGGTACTCCATTTAGCAGATGCGAAGACTGAGACTCAGAGTTGAAGCAGCTCATTTTTTTCACTCATTTGGTATGTTGTAAAATCAAGGATTTAAACTGAGTTAAGCCTGGTGCCTCCTCTCTTAAGCAATTGACTGATGTCAAAAGAAGAAAAGATGGAGATGTTCCTTATTTAAAGAGATTAGAGAAATATTATTCTGGGGCTGGAGAAATGACTCAGTCGTTAAGAGCACTTGCTGTTCTTGCAGAGGACCTGGATTTCCTTCTCAACCCATAGGCTATGGCTAAAAACTGTCCATAAGTCCAGTTCCAGGAGATCGGACACTCTCTCCTGCCCCTCATGAGTTGCACACATGTGGAACATGTACATTATATACATATAGGCAAAAAACTCATCCACATAAAATAAAAATAAATTACAGAGTTCCACAACTGGTCAAACACAGAGAATAAGTGTCTGTGAGCTCAGCCCTAGGCAACACATCTACAATGTAACCTCCACACCCAAGGCTCAGGGAACACAGCAGAATGGGAAGCAGAAAGTATATTAATGCATATTTCAATTCTCTCAAGCATCACATGGTAATTAACCCAGAATACCACACTGGGCAAATGCAGAGAAGAGGAGGTTGCAGAGAGCATGTCCCTAATAGGACATCTGACCTATCCATGTCAAACATCTGCCATTCAGGGCTCAGGGGTCATTGTGGAAGATGAGGGTACAAATACTGTAAGAGCCAGGAGTGATGGATGACCACAAGGAAAAAGAATTTTCCAGATAGCTAGGAAGTTACTCATGTGAACTTACAGCAATGTTAACAGCTCGTACAAGACCCATGTAAGTTCAGACTAGACAAAACCCAGCCTAGAAGTGGTGAAATGGGTAAGAAGCCCCAGTTTTTGCTGAGAAACTCTACTGGCAACTGATGACAACTGAGAGAGGGAGAGTTGGATTTCACTAAGGTAGATTGACAGGCTCCCGTGGATGGACTCACACTGAGGGACATCAAGGAGCACAAACTTGGCTTGATAAACCTTAATATATGTGACAGAATGCATGAAAATCAGTGAGAGCCCTTTAGAAGGGACAGAGAGGGGAAGGTGTTTAAGTATAATCGAGATGTGTGGAATTTGCAAAAAATCAAAAATTTTAGTTTAATTTTTATTATAAACATTTTTTGGTCTTTTTGAGACAGGGTCCCCCTATAGTCCCAGCTGTTCTGGAACTCACTATGTAGACCAGCCTGGCCTTAAACTCACAGAGATCCACCTGCCTCTGCCTCCCAAGTGCTGGGATTAAAGGTGTACGCCACCACACCCGGCCTTTAATTTTTTTAAAAAAGAAACACGATGGCTGGAGAGATGACTCAGCAGTTGAGTCCTGGCTGCTCTTGCAGACACAACTCCAGTTCCAGGAGACTTCTGTGTCTTCTCTGACCCGTGGGCATTTGCATGGCACAGGTGCACTTATATACATGCAGGCCTTATACTCATATACATAAAATAAAAATTAATAAATAAAACTTAAAACAGTAAATATGTCAAAACACAAACCTGGAGTCTATCCTGAAAAGACACTCACTGTGAAGGCTCTCAGTAGTCAAGTGAGAGAATTAGAATGAGTGATAAAGTAGGTTTTAAAAACTTGCAGTAATTTTGAATGTATACTATGATTATGTAAGACAATGTTTTCATCCGTAGGAATCTTACAGTGAAGTAGTCAAAGGTAAAGAGCCACGTTGAGTAAAATTCTTCATGTGGTTCAGGAAAGGGTGTGTTTGTCCAAACATGCATATATGTGTATACACAGAGAGAGAAAGGACAAATATGATGAAATGTTCACCACATGAGTCTACTGTAAGCTTTCTTACTTTTCCGTAAGCTTGAAGTTATTTCCAAAACCAAAATATAAGAGCTAAGAAGAGAGCAGTTGGCAGCTGTCATATAATGAACTCCTGGGAAGTTCTTGAATCCTCTTCAAGGATGCTTCAACTCATTCCTGCGCCTTAATTCTCCCCTTCTCTCTGAAACTCCACTATTACTAACTAATTCACTACTTCAGTTTAACATGTCCATTTTTCCTTTTTTATTGAACATTTGTACAACTCATACAATGGTTTCCAATCAAACCCAGTCCCACCCCCTACCCCAAACCCCACTCCAACAGAACTCATGCATTACAAGATCCAAGCTCCCAAACTCAGATGTCCTTCTGTGCAAATAGATCTTCTGGAGCCTACTCAGCATATCTAGGAATCCTGGGTAAGGCGTATTCTTCCTCATGCAACAGTATCCAATCTCTTGTGGTTCTCAGTCCAGTGCGAGTCCCCCATCTATTTCTCTTGCTCTCCTTTGAGACCTTGTCCCCGTTGGCATTGGGTCCTGTATCTGATGCTATTGCCACAGGTTTACATGTGAGAGCTTACAGCGGGTTGTAAGTGACTGTACCAGCACTGGCTTTTACAATCTTTCTGCCCCCTCTTCTGCAATTATCCCCGAGCTGTGGGTAGGTGAGGTTTAATATAGGGGACCCATCCAGGGATACAGACTCTGGGGGCTCCCATTCTTTGGAGCTTGACTAGTTGTGGCTTTCTGATTGCATCACATTCTATTGTTAGGAGATGTTATAAACCACACGACGACCCTGTCATACTTAACAGAAGAAAATGTAATACATGGATTAACATACCATCCAAACATCTGTGTCTATACCAAAGTAACCTACCATAACAATTAGTAATGTTTAAATACCTATATATCCAATTGCGAGTGCTTCATTGGTAGGACTGAAAAGCTATATATTACACTGTTTAAATACCTATATATCTAATCGCATGTGCTTCATTAGTAGGATTGAAAGGTTATGCCTGGACAAGCTGGCAGCCCATGAAAGAAAACAGCCAGAATTGACTAGAGACCAAGACGACAGCTCCAGGGAAAGTAGACTGTTTTGCATCTCATCCACCTGTGCCCCTTTTCTAAGCCTAGGGAACAATCTGCAGAAGAGGAGGCGCGGTAGAATGTAAGGGCTGCGATTGGGGTGAATGGTGAAACTACAACAGTATAAACTGGACACTCATTTGATCAACTTGACTGAACATACAAGCCCCCCCCTGCTGGATGGTGGGACCCATGAGCTGTGTGGGTTTGGGCACAACTGCTTGCAAATTGGTTTTACATGAAGGATGCTTGTACTCACAAACTATCACTTATTGTTAAAAAAAAAAAATGAAAACAAAACAAAACAAAAAAAACAGAAAGATGCAGAAAAGTTACCGCAGAATGCATGATCTGGGATGGGTAGGGGTGGGGTGGGGTGAAGGGAAGGGGATATACGCCTGAACTGAATTGGAAAATGATGTATGAAATACACAAAGCATCAATAAAAAAATTAATTAATAAAAAAAAAGATGTGCACCACCATGTCCAGCCAGTTTCATCTTTTCTTATTGCTGAGTACTACTCCATTGTGTAAATGTACCACATTTTCATTATCTATTCATCAGCTGTGGGACATTTAGGTTGTTTCCATTTCTTAGTTATTGTGAAGAGAGCAGCAACAAGCATGGATGTACAGGAATCTTTACGGTATGATGAGTCCTTTGGGTATATGCCAAGGAGTGGTATAACTGGGTCGTATGGTAGATTGTTTTTTAGTTTTTTGAGAGTTCCCTACACTGCCTTCCATAGGGCTGTGCTAGTCTGCATTCCCACCAGCAGTGAATGAGTGTTTCTCTTTCTCCACACCCTGGCCAGCATCTTGTGTCCTTCATTTTCCATGACCTTAGCCAGTCTGATTGGGGTAAGATGGAATCTTAAGATGGTTTTTATCTGCATTTCTTGAATCATTAAGGATGTTGAGCAGTTTTTAAGGTGTTTCTTAGCCATTTTTATTTCTTCATCTGAAAATTCTCTGTTCTTATCTGTAGTCCATCTTTTTATTGGGGCATTTATTGTCTTTGCTACTTTGCCTTTTGAGTTCTTTTTATATCCTGTATATTAACCCTCTATCACATGTCCAGTTTTTAAGGACATATAGCTTTGAGAGCTATCCATCTTTCAGATCCTAAGGAGCTGCAGAGTGGGACATTTATATTAATTGTTAGCTTAGACTGTTCAGTAAGGGGAAACAAGCTTTTCTGGGATGAAATAGTAGCAACAGCAGCATACTTGAGAGATCAGAGGGGGGCCAACCGGGCTGAAAAATTGCCCAGCATGAAAGATGTGGAGAATGAAAGGATTTGAGCATAGAGCTGCCCAGAGGGAAGAGAGACCTGTCGGCATCTTTCACCTGGCAAGTCAGGGGGGCTAAACCAAACCACCTCCAATAGGCAGGAAGTCACATAAAAAAAAAAAAAACCCTCCTCTGCTAGGGCATCATTTGCTCTGGAATGTAAATAAGCACCCTTTAAAAAAATTCAATGGTAAGTGCTAGAGAGACACTTCAGCAGTTAAGAGTGCATGCTGCCGGGCATGGTGACGCACACCTTTAATCCTAGCACTTGGGAGGCAGAGGAAGGCAGATCTCTGAGTTCAAGGCCAGCCTGGTCTACAGAGTGAGTTCCAGGACAGCCAGAGCTACAGGGAGACCCTGTCTCAAAAAGACCAAAAATAAATAAATAAATAAATAAATAAATAATAAATAAATAAATAAATAAATAATAAATAAATAAATAGAGTGCATGCTGCTCTTGTAGAGGACCCAAGCCAGCTGCCTCACATTTGACAGTAACTCCAGCTCCAGAGCATTTGGTGCCCTTTTCTGGACTCTGCAGGTACCTCCACTCACTCAAATACAGACCTATATATACACATAATTTAAAAATAAATGTATTTTTGTGTCACTTAGAGACGGTCATCTCTCAGACATATATTCTTTGTGTGACCAGTTGTGCAACTCTGTAATAACCTCCATCTTCTACAAAAAGAAGCTTCTTTGATAAGTGGCGTACAATATACTTGTCTGTAAATACAAGGATCCATATAATTTAGCATACAGTAAGAAATTTCATTCGTCTAGAGAATTGACAGAGATAGGGTTTTCTGTAGGATCTATGACCTCTCCAGCCATGTGAATTTGGCTATATTTACAGTGCTACCAATGAGTTCCCTCCCACTGAGAGGGCTTTAAGTCCTATTAGACAGTTATTGATTACCCTCTAGATAAAAGTGCCCCTACTGCACCCATAGTGATAGTTCGCTATGCCAGTTGTCATGGTTACTAGGCTTTACAGCTGGGTTGGACCACTGACTTCTTTTTCTCACTTAGCAGCTTGCATAGTATCCTCTAGAACTACAAGAGCTAGTCTTCAAGGAGGAGGCTTCCAGGTCACTTTTAACTCCATTGCCCTAAGTCCTGTGTCTGAAATATAGCCTTTCTTTAGCAATAGGGTCTTACCTTCAAGTTATGAGAGGTAATCAAGGGCTGTGGCAATAGCCTGTGTAATTTGGGGTGTTTCTTGTATTACCCTGACCAACAACTCAAAGGGAGGTTTCTCCTGTCTGGCACTGTGTTCCTTGTTATATGACCTTCAGATACACACATGCACTCATGTTCAGATATTGTATGTATATTTTTCAGGGGGGGTTGAGCTAATACATTTCCCTTTGGCTTTTTATGCCAACTAAGCTTTACTTGTCTCTCTTCTCTCGTCCTGTCTAACCTTCCTGCTCCCTCCCCAATTCCCCCATTTTCCTTTTGAAAATACTTGTTCCCTATTACCCCCCTCTCTTTCATTCCTTCTTCTCCTTTACTCCCATGATTCCCTGTATGCCTTTCCCTCTTCCCTTCTGAGCGGAATAGCCCTATTGTCCTCATTGCCTCCTTGGTAAATCTGCTTCTCGCTATCTGCTCTCTCGGGCTCTTTCCCTTCATCTCTGTGCTTCTTTTCCATTCTCTGGCACCTGCTGTTATACCAGGATATATACTCACATATAAGGGACTGCTGTTACGATCCTAAATAAGGGAGAACATACTTCACTTCCTTTTCTGAGTCTGTATAACTTCACTTAGTATAACAGTTTCTAGTTCCATCCACTTGCCTGCAGATTTCATAACTTCATCTTTCCTCACCTCTGAGTATAACTCCATTGTATAAATGTACTACATTTTCATTATCCACTCACCAGTTGAAGGACACTTAGGTTGTTTCCATCTCTTAGCTATTGTGAAAAGATCAGCAACAAACATGGATGTATAGATATCTCTACAGTAAGATGAGTTCTTTGGGTATATGCCAACGGGTGGTATAACCAGATCACGGTAGATTAATTTTTAGTTGTTTAAGACTTCTCCACACTGCTTTCCATGGTGGTTACACAAGCTTGCATTCCCACTAGCAGTGAATATGATTCCTTTTTCTCCACATCTTGGCCAGCACTCGGCATCTTTTGTTCTCTTGATCTTAGCCAGTCTGATGTGGGTAAGATGAAATCTTAGTGTTTTTTATATTCATTTCTCTAATTACTAAGGATGTAAGAGCAGGGGGGGGGGGGTTGGTCTTTTTGAGACAGGGTCTCCCTGTAGCCCCAGCTGGCCTGGAACTTGCTCTGTAGACCAGGGTGGCCTTGAATTCACAGAGATCTGCCTGCCTCTGCCTCCAAAGTGCTGGGATTAAAGGCATGCAGCACCCGTAGCACCATGCCCAGCTCATTGAGCATGTTTTAAGGAGTTTCTTAGCCATTTTCATTTCTTCATTTAAGAACTCTCTGTTCAGGTCTTTAGGGCATCTTTTTATTGGGTCACTTCTTTTCTTGTTTGTTTTTTGAGTCCTTTGTATATTCTGGATATTAATCCGTCAAATGTATATCAGTGTGTTTCTTCTTCACTTCCTTGGTGTTTCTTTTGCTTTACAGAAGCTTTTTACATTTAATGAGGTCCCATTTGTTAATTGCTGACCTTAATTCCTGAGCAACCAATGGTCCAATTCAAAAAGGCCTTTCCTACATCTATATCTTGTAGGGTGTTACCTATGTTTTCTTCTAGAAGTTTCAAAGTTTCAGGTTTCATATTGAGGTCTTTGATCCATTTGGAGTTGAATTTTGTGCAGGGTGAAAGATAAGGGTCCAATTTCATTCTTCTACAGATGGGGATCCAGTTTTGCCAGAATTATTTATTGAACATGCTGTCCTTCCTCCATTGTGTGTTCTTGGCATCTTTGTTAAATATCAGGTGGTTGAAATTGCATGTACTCATGTTTGGATCTTATATTATGTTCCATTGATCTATGTGTCTGTTTTGGGGCCAGTGCCATGCTATTTTTATGGCTATACCTCTGTAATATAGTTTGAGGGCTATAGTGGAACTTCAACATTGAAGGCTCATGGAACACAGCAAAACAGGTACTAGAGAATACTAATGCATTCCTCAACTATTACCAGTGAAGCTTCCTCATAAAACAAAGTGTGATTGAAAGGTTATTCCTGGGGCTGGAGAGATGGCCTAATGGTTAAGAGCGCCGACTGCTCTTACAGAGGACCCGGGCTGAATCCCCACCACCCACATGGCGGCCGAGAACCGTCTGAAACTCCAGTTCCAGGAGAACTCCAGTTCCAGGGGAATCCGACACCCTCTTCTGACCTCCGCGGCATTGCACAACACGGGTGCACAAAGTTGCATGCAGACAGTACATTCATACACATACAGAAATAAATAAAATTAATTAAAAAAGAAAGGTTATTCCTGGATAAACTGTCAACCCATGAAAGGAAACAGCCTGAACTGATCAGAGTCCAAAACGACATCTCCAGAGAAAATAGACTGTTTTGCTTCTCGCCCACCTGTGCCCCTTTTCTAAGCCTAGGGAACAATCTGCAGAAGAGGGGCCGTGGTAGAATGTAAGGGCTGCGATTGGGGTGAATGGTGAAACTACAGCAATATAGACTGGACACTTATTTGATCAACATGATTGCACATACAAACCCCTCCAGCTGGATGGTGGGAGCCTTGGGCTGTGTGGGTTTGGGCATAGCTGCTTGCAAATTGGTTTTACATGAAGGATGCTTGTAGTCACTACTTATTACTTGTTAAATAAATCAAATAAAAATATTGAGAAAAAAACACAGAGCGTGATGTACACAGAAGGTGTGCTGGATGGCTTTAGTGTCAGCTTAACATGCCTGGACTGTGGAAGCCTCAGCTGAGGAATTACCTCCATTGGGCTAGCCTGCAGCCATGTCTGTGGAGTATTTTCTTGATTTTGGGTGATGTCAGAGGGCCTGGCCCACTGTGGGCAGTGCTGCCCCTAGGCAGGTTGTTGTATAAGAAAGCAGGCTGAGCATGGGCTAGGAGAGCAAGACAGTAAGAAACATTCCTCCAATGGCCTGTGCTTCAGTTCCTGCTTCCAAGTTCCTGTCCAGAATTTCTACCTTGGGCTCCCTAAGGGATGAACCATGACCAAGGAGATGTAAGATGAATAAACCCTTTCTTCCCCCAAGTTGGCATTGATCAGAATGTTTTGTCACATCAGTTGACAACAAACTAGAACAGAAGGCCACAGTTGGCCAAGTTTTAGAGAATAAGTGACTGCAGAGTATGTATCTTTGAATAGCAGGACTCTAATATTAAACTTCACCCACCCATGACTCAGAGACCATTCATTGTAGAAGAGGGGACAGAAAGGTTGTAAGAGGCAGGGTTGGTGCAAGAACATAAGGAAACAGAGGATTTCAGGCCTCTGGAACTTGCTCATATGAACTTGCAACAATGGTGACAGCACACACAAGGCCCATGCTGACTCAATCAGACAAAAACCAACTATAAAATGGGGAAATGGGCAGCAGGCCCCAGCCCTAGCCAAGGAACTACAGGCAACTGATCACTGCTGGGTGAGACAGTAGATTTTCTTTAAGGAATGACTCTGGATAGGCTGAGTAGACTCCAGTGGATGAATTTGCACTGAGGGACAGCTGGGTACAAATGCCTGATAAGATAGGACATAAAATGTGACAGAATCCACAAAATCCAGTAGTGGGGGTTCTAAATTTGATTAAGATCCATTACATTAAATGCACAAAAACTCAGTAAAATATTTTTAAATACTATATATAGCTAATAAAAAATAACCATATATTTTTTAAATTTAAAAATGACTGTCAAGTATCATCCTAATGGTTCTAAAAGCCAATCCCACCCTGTAAGCATCTTTTAAGCTAATCTTGCCAGTTATGGAGAAGTAGAAATAGATAAACTGGGGCTGGAGGGATGGCCTAGCGGTTAAGAGCGACGACCGCTCTTGCAGAGGACCCGGGTTCGATCCCCAGCACCCACATGGCGGCTGAGAACCGTCTGTGACTCCGGTTCCAGGAGAACTCCAGTTCCAGGGGAATCCGAGACCGTCTTCTGACCTCCGCGGCATCGCACGATACGGGTGCGCAGACCTGCATGCAGACAATACATTCATACACATAAAAATAAATAAATAAATAAAAATTAAAAAAAAAAAAAGAAATAGATAAACTGAAGAATAACATTATTCCTTTATAGTAAGTACTATAGAGTAAAAATAATATCTGAATGATAATGATTTTTTCCATGTAAAGAAATATACAAAATTTTGCTGGGCATGGTGGTGCACGCCTTTAATCCTAGCACTTGGGAGGCAGAGGCAGGTGGATCTCTGTGAACCGTGTTTGGCATGAGGAAGTGATTAAGGTGATACTGAGGTCATGAAGGTGGAGTCCTGATCTGGTAAGGAGCTTGGCACAGCTTCTTTCCCACCAGAGGACAAGGTGAGATGGTGAATAATTTGCAAACCTCAGAAGCCCAAATCACCAGCATGTTGACCTTGGTCTTCCCATTCTCCAGAAGGCTGATAAACTAGAGTCTGTTGTTGAAGCCATTCACCCTATGGTGCCTGTCCTGGAAATCCCAGCAAACTAGCACAATGCTCTTATGCTTAAACATTAAATGGAAAAAAAAAACCTTAAAACTTGAGTGCATTTATGGTATACGTATAACAATAGATGGTGGAAATTCAGATCACTAACTCAGTAATGCTGTATCTGTCCACAGTTATTTTTGTCAGGGACATTGTCTGTCTTAAGCTTTTTACCTGTATCTTCTCACCTAATGTTCCAAAATAACCTAATGAGTAGGTACAAGGGACAGAGACCCACATCGTTCAGCAAATAGGCAAACAAAGCCCCAAGTTGACCTGAGACATCTGAATCCAAGTCTCGGTCTCTTCAGCTCTACAGACACACGGTATTTCAAGCAGTAAACAGTTCGCTTTCTTTCACAGCAGAAGAATAAATTAGCTGCCAGTGGATTCAGCAGCAGGCGTCCCCAAAGATGTGCATGATGATTTCCTAATCTGTCCTCCGTTCCCCAGGAGCAGCTCTTCTGTGTTGGGATAGTAACTATTATTTCTTGAGAAACGTTCTTAGAATGAGCTCCTTCTGTTTCCCGGCTTGGGACCTCCGCTGGGTTCTGAGCAGCCGTAGGGAACTTAGACACGGTTTGCCATATGCCAGGCGCTGTCACTATCACCATGAGACTTTCCCAGGGCAGTGTCCTCATCAAGTGGCAACTCCCACGGACAGTCTACATCTCCTCATATGTCGGGGAGGGGTGTGGGGGGTGTGAAAAGCCTGAAGTCAACAGTTCATGAGAATCATAAGCTAGAGGCTTCTTTGGAATGCCCCACACTGCACCAGAAATCAAGCATAGCCCTCGGAGTATACAAGCCCCCAGAATAATCTAGTCCTTAGCTCTCTGCCATCATCTTTGGCTGTGCCTATCACTACTTATATTTCCCTGAAATTGTCCTCTTTTAACCCAAATTTGAGCAAATCATCTGCCCTGTGTCCGGGATGCCCTTGTCTTACCTCCAGTTGACCCTGCTAAACTCTGGTTCATTCTTTTTGCTACTTCATCCATGCAATCTTTGCTGAATTCTAAGCTATAGTGGGGCACCTCCTAAGGGCTCACCAGATACTGAGGTCTTGCTTTGGATCTATCTTAATCTCCTTGGACAGACCCCTCCGATAACATGCTGTCTGTAGACCCATGAACCAAGCACTGGGTCGAGCTCCTTCTCTTACTGTCCATGGCCTGGCATCATCATGACTCAGGAAATACTTGTTGGTGGACAAATAAAGGAGAGAGGAATATTAAATTGAGTTTCCCTGGCTACCCGTGAGGGCTTTGCCTTAAGATCCTATTTCAGCAACAGGAAGAGACAGTTCAGAAAAGATAATTCACACCCTGATCAAACCTCACCCACACCTGTGACTTGTTGTGATTTTTAAGAAACTTACCTAACTTCCCTAGACCTTGGTTCCATCATCTGTCACAGTCTCCTAGCGCTATTGTGAGGGTCACACAGCACTCAGACTCTCAACACCATCTTTGAACTTGGTGAGCACTGGATAGATATGTGAGCCATCAAGATTAGGGTTTATGATGCTATTGTCATGATTATAGTGGTTAAAGCCATATTTAAGAGTAAAAGACTTAAGATGGTCTTAAAGACCTTAGATGGTCAGGGAGCCGCTGCCTTGGAAACTTGACTAAACACCTGAAATGTAATTGCCTCTTCAACCAGATGTTGGCTGCCCCATTGCATCTGGTGATCCACAAGCTGGATCTACCTCTAAAATGAGATTTCTGTTTTCTTTGTCAAGATGAAATCTGATTAGAGAAAAACAAAACACATCATTTTGAATTTCTGGCCCCCTGGTATCTAGAATAAGACAGGTGTGCACTGATAAATTTGATTTAAAACCCGGAGATAGGCAGGTAATTACAGGATCTAGAAAGTGTTCTTTTCAGACATGCTTGGCCACAGCAACTAGGCTCTTAGCATATTCAGTACTGTAGGCATGAAGATCACAACTCCAGAAGCCACAGATGGAGAACCCAGCGTGTATTGGTCAGACACAAAGCCTTCCACCCCAGGCCTACAGCTCACTAGCTATATCAGCTTGGGAAAATGACTTACGTCTCGGTGTCTCAGTTTCTTTACCTGTAAAATGCAATAATGATAGTGTCTACCTCTAAGGACTTCGTAAGAGGGACAACCAAGTTAATGCTTATAAAATGCTTAGAACAGTGCCTCATTCGAAGTGTTTGTTAAATGGACTAAATAGTAAAACTTTGAAGCTAACTCAAACAAGAGAGAAATTATAGATTATAACCTTGGGGCCTTGGCACTATTCTGCATTTTTGTTTTAAGTGTCTGTTCAGAAGGGCAGGAAGGAGGCATGAAGAAAATCCTTTCGTTCTGCCTGAGGAGCTGACAATTCCTGTGGGATGGACTGGGGTGGGGGAAGAGAAATCAATGAGTTTGATAAACAGCCTGCAATTCTCCCTGGAAAATCCCTAAAATTGATTCTACTAAGATCCTTGACTTTCAAGTATTCTATAAAGAAGACGAAAATAAGTGGATACTTTCCTCTAAGGTAGTAGGAAGTGAAGTTTCATTATTGTCTGTAATAATAAGACTTTTTAAAAATTTACATTTGAACCGAAATTTCTTTATTCATGGAGGGCTGTTCAAACATAAAATATAATAGTATCATTCATAGTAATAACCACAAACATATACTATAGAATGCACAGTACCTTAAGATCTCAAAACATATTTGTGTATCACACCTGCCTTCGAGGTATGTCCATGACCTCTGTACTGCAGATTCTAAGAAGCCTTTGACTTAGATCCAAGTGATGCATTTCATTCAGTATGAACTTCCATCCAACAACACATGACTTCATGACCCTCGACCATCGTTTCTTTGTCAATGAGATGGGGACGTTATTGAGTACATATGGCAAGTTATTAGTGAGTGAGCTGAGTGAATTGAGGCCTTTGCCCCCAGAGTGACCTATTGGGTGTATTGTTGCCTCACATGATAATTTTGAAGGATAGGCAAGTTAGATGCAAGTACCTTGAAATTTCACACTATGGAATATTATTTTCAACAGGATACAAGTATGGAGGAAGTATCATTCAACTTTAGCAATGGAATTCTCTTTCCAAATAAGCCCTTCCAGTTGGAAATCACTAAGTGCAGGAACTACTAAAAAAAAAAAAGCCAGGGATCCCTTGGGAAAATGGCTGATTCCACCCCTAGGAAAAAAAAAAAAATTACCTTATCATACTAGACAGCCAGAAACCAGCCAGAACTCCCAGGGCTTCAACTGAAGGATTCCAGAGACACTCAAAAGAGCTCCCACTAGCCAAAACCAGGAAAAATTAGGAATTGATTTAGTGATGATAATGATACAAAGGATTAGAAAATATCAACTGTGCCAGTCTATGGCTTTGCACCTGATGTTAACAAAGACTGCTTTTGGAAGATTCTAAGGAGGTAGCTATTATTCAAAAATAGTAAAGGACTGAAGACTAAACATTCACCCCGAGATTCCTGTGTGAACAGTTTCTGCGAATAATGTTAAATACAATGTTTCAGACCAGGTATGTCTGTGCATGCCTAAAATTCCAGTATTCAAAAGGCTGAGGCAGGTGGCTATTAAGTTTTAGGCCAGCCTGGGCTACATAGTGAAACTAGTTAAAACAAGCAAACACACATGCAAAAAAGCCAAGATATGTTTCTCTGGATGTGAGGACAGTTAAAGAATGCAGAAGAAAGCAAGGTTAGACATTTTCCTATGTCCCTAATGAAAATGACCACATCATGATCTAGTTGGTGGTCATCCGTGACTGTTCTTGTCACCACAGAAAGACAGCTGGGCATTATGAACCATGAGGAAGCTATCCTATCAGAAGACTCAGTGTGGTGAGGCTTCTGTATCTAATATATTCCAATTTCAGAAACTGCCAAGATGAAAGGAAATGTCGGACAACCTCCACAAACACACAGACAGCAAAGTAGAGTCTCAGAGAGAAAGGGGGATGAGAGAGAGAGAGAGAGAGAGAGAGAGAGAGAGAAAGTAATCTCTAGATTAAGAGTAAAAAACCATATGAGTTATCCAGAATGTATGAATCTTTTTTTGTCTCAACTGAAACAATCTGTTGTCTGTATTTTCCAAAGATACTTGATATGAAAGAAATCAATGTTAGTTTTGAGGTATGAACAATGGTATGGGGTCATTTTAACTGAAATGATTTTACATGGCTTAATATTAACCATTTAAAAATGAATAGTTGACATGGAGGTCACTGAGGATGTTGTACAACCCATACTTCTGTCTAGCCTCAGAACTTCTGTTCCCCCCAAAATGCAGGTCAATTCCATTAAGCAGTTGATCCCTAGTTCCCCTCCAACCACTCCTTGTCTCACTCTGTGGGAGCCTACTCTGAATATTTCCTATAAATGGATTTGTGGAATATGTCAGATCTTCCTTTTTATGCCTAAACGATATCCCACCACACAGTAAGTCTACAACTTACCCACTCATTTGCTGATAGACTTTTGCTCTGTTCTCATAGTTTAGCTATTGTATATAGTGCTGTGATGGACAGGTGTGTGCACGTATTTGTTTGAGCACCTGCTTTGCATTGTTTTGAATACATGCCTAGCAGTGGAATTGCTAGCTCACACTTTGTTTAACTTTCTGAGACTACACCAAAACATTTTCCACAGAGGCTGTATGTTTCCACCAGCAGTCAGCAAGCGCCACCCTCATATCCTTGGCATTTTCCATTTTCTTACTATTACCATCCTAATGCATATGAAGTACGTTTTATTTGCATTGCCCTTATGACTACCAATGTTAAATATCTTTCCTCCACTGCTTCCTTTAATTCTCCCTTTGAGACCTGTCCATTCAAGTATCTCTTTAAAATTAAGTGGCTTCATGACCTGGGTTTGATTGCCAGAACCCACATGCTAACAACCATCTGTAACTCCAGTTCCAGGATATATGACAGCCTCTTCTGACCTCCATAGGCACTGAACAACATTGGTGCACTTACATACATGCAGGAAATACACTCATACATATAAAATAAATTTTTAAAAAGTAAGTAGTTTCAAATTAATGGATCTACAAAGTAATGCAGGGACAAGACACTTGTTGCTAGTTACAGGATTCAAAAGACATGATAGGGAAGCCGTAGCAATGGATCTCCACAGTATGGTAGTCTGACAAGGTCCACATAGCGACAAAGCCAGCTGACATGCCAAGGTGCGTGGGGGAAATGTCAACCCACCTCAAGATGAAGAGCTCTAGGCAATCAATGGAAGCTGAGGGAGGGAGAATCCATTTTCTCCAGGGACCAGCATCCTGAAAAGTTATCCAGTCCCAATGGGCAGCCCTAAACCCAGGCATACACAAGCACCACTCAATGGAGTCAATCTCCGTATTGTTATTGTTGTTACATATGTGTAACAATACATGGGTAACAATGATAATCAAAGAAGAGGACAAGAAATTGAGAGATGGTAGAGGGGAATAAGGGAGGATTTGGAAGGAGACTAGAGGGATGGAAAAATGCAAAGATAGTACTCAAATATGAAATTCTGAAAGATAAAAAGTGGAAAAATATTAAAAATAAAATTAGGTGGTTTCTTTTTATTGTTGAGTTGTAATAATTCTTTATATATTCTGATTCTTAGACCCTTATCAAATATAGACTTTGCAAACAGCATCCGGTCTTTATAACTTTCTTGACGATGATGCTTGGTATCTAAAAATTTTTAATTTACTTATCAATAGATACTGGCATTTCAGTACCATGTCTAATCATTCATTACCAAGCCAAAGGTTTTGGAAATTTTCCTCTGCGTTTTTTTTTTTTTTCTAAGAGTTGTGTAGCATTATCACTTACATATGAGCCATCGGTCATTTTGAGTTCATTTTTTATGTGGTGGGAGATGGGAATTCAGTTTTGCTGTTTTGTATTCATTATAAGAGGCCTTACCTTAGAGAACCATAAAAATGATACAGATGAACGGTAAAAAGTGCCAACTATAAAGACTGTTCATGAATTCAACAGTGTTGAAGTTAGATAATGAGTTCATGGAATTCATTATAATACCAGTGTTACCTCCGTAAATATTTTTTTTTTAATTTCTATGCTGAAACAAGGACATTATTTATTATAGAGTATCCAGAAATAGTTACAGCTAAAAATATATTATGTCTGAAATTGGTTTCAAAGTAACTTTGATGAGAGAACCGGGATAGATACAAATGAGTGGATTGTCGGCGTTCAGTTACTGAACCTGTATGATGACAGCTGTGGATTCATTCTACTGAACTTTTTCTCCAGTTCTTAATATATTTGAAAAATGGCCAAAATACAGCTTTTTAAATGTTATGTATAATTCATTGCCTCAGAATCTGGTCGGTAACAGTGAGAATATTTCCAAATGCAGACAAAAGGAGACAGGCTGCTGAGCAGTACTGGTAGCTAAGCTTGGCTGTTCTCAAGAGCCGTCAATGTCTGAAGGTTTCTTGGTAGATGAGCACACTTCAGGAATTATTCCAGGAGGGTATGTAACATTTGATTGGGCCTTGATGAAGAAGCATCGAGTCCATCGAGAAAACAGGAAATGAGAGGGTGGCCTAAGTAGAGGGCCCTGGAAGGCAAAGGGTAAGAAGAGTTGAGAGGAATCAGATAAAGACAAATTCCAGGGAAGCAGACAGTGGACAATTGGGATGATCTCTGAATATTACGTAAGTAAGCACGGAGCTTCCACTAAACTAGTGCTGAGAACCCAATGGTCTACAGCTAAGATAAAGTCTTCAGCCCATAAGCTTGATGTGTATGCTTGAACTGAGCTGACATTAATGGAAAAAGAATTCAGGACACTAATTAAATATGAATTCTTATGGCTGGAGAGAGCACCGACTGCTCTTGCAGAGGACCCAGGTTTGATTCCCAGCACCCACAAGGCAGTTAAGCTGGGTGTGGTGGTCCACGCCTTTAATCCTAGCACTCAGGAGGCAGAGGCAGGTGGATCTCAGTGAGTTCAAGGTCAGCCTGGTTTACAGGGGCTATAGGGAGACTCTGACTCAAAAAAAAATTAATTCTTGAATTTCTTGGAAAATGAGAAGATATCACAATACAAAGGCTGAGTTCTTCCGTTCATCGACTGCCTGAGCTGATGGTCAGTCTCTGCCCTCTCAAGACAAACCATCCTTTTCTAGAGAATTTGGTTGTTCCCACCCCTATCACACGCACCCAAAGGCAGGGGCAGAACTATAATTTATCACCATACTTTAAGCAAAAAGATTTTTCCTTTGTAAGAGAACATTTATTTATCTGCAACTCCTCTTTGTCCCTTTCAAAAGTGAAAAAATAAAATATGCTCATAGAAGTCTGAGCACCTCAGTAAAGTGCTTGGAAGGGCATTGTTCTTCTGTGAAATGGAAGACAGCTCTATTTCAATGCAGCTGGAGTCCAGAGCATAGCTGGGAAAACACCATGGCTACAAAGCAGCAGCAAGAATAATAAAGGCGCCCCAGGTGCATGAGATGCTCTTTCCACTGTCACTCTGCTATTCAACATGTCCTCTTGACCATCCTCTATCTCCATCTTACCAGGGAGGAAAATGGCTGAGAAAGTGGTGTTTCCAGATGGGAGGTTAGGATCTGAGGCCATAAACCCCCAGAGCTGTAAACCTCCAGACCCTGCAATGAGCAGAAAGTAATGCGTGATAGATAATTGTACAAGATTTCTTCTTGACTGTGAGTTAGGAAGGTCTCCCCCACAGACACACTCACTCCCTCTACCTTGAGTTAGAGTTTGCATCTCCTTCCCTGTGTTTTCAAGGGTTTAAATACAGAAGAAGTGAAAGTCCAGGAGAGGGACTGAAGGCCTGAGAAGCATCTGGAAGGCAGGAGACATGCCTTGAAAATTCCTACTCTGCCGGAGCAGACCCTTCTCCTCCCTCCCACACACCCAACTACAGTGAGGAGGGTCCTTCCACTTGGTGCAGTCTGATCCCCAGCTTCCCTTCCTTTTCTTTCCTTTTTTATTATTTGTTATTTTATATGTATGAGTGTATTGCCTGCATGTAAGTATAACCATGTGAAGCAAGATCCCCTGTAACTGGAGATACCAAATGTTGTTAGGTGCCATGTAGGTACTGGGAACTGAACCTGGGTCCTATGGAAGAGCAGCTAGCTCTCTTACCCCTGAGCCATAACTCCATCCCCTTCCTTCTCTTCCTTTTATCAGTAAATGATAATCAAAAGAGGGGAGGTGATAGCTGAGGAGAGAGCTAAGTGGTAGAGCATTTGTTTAGCATGTGCAAAGCTCTGGGTTCAATCCAACACACACACACACACACACACACACACACACACTCGAAGACCTGCACACAGCCAAACACTAACACTGTAAGGCTTCCTGGGTCTCAAACTCTACTGTGTCTGTCAGCAGATTTCTGCTCAGAATCTCACAATTTCTGCCTTAAGAAATTGGCCACTCATCAAACTTTGATATGAACTCCCAGAGATCCTAGCTGTCTGGAGTGGTGCTGGCTCTTTACTGAGGAAACAGCGCACCCTACTGTTACTTATAATCTCATCCAAACTGCTTTCGGGTGAACTTGAGTAAACACCTGCTCAGCCGCCCCAGGAAAGAAATCCAAATTCACTCGCATTTTCTTTCATTTTATATTATCTTGGTGTGGAGGATTCTACATACTATCAGATGTATTATTTATCAGAACAATAATAACAAAATGGCCAATTATTAAGCATCATGAGCCAAGTACCACACATGTAGTATTTATTCAAATCTCTCAAAAGTAAAGCTTATTACACTCATTTATGGATTAGGAAACAAAAAATTACTTGATATAATGATCTTTATCGACTAATGTAAAAACAGGAGCTGGAGAGATGGCTCAGCTGTTAAGAGCACTGGTTTCTCTTACAGAGGACAGAGGTGCAATTTCCAGCACCCACATGGAAGCTAACAACCGGCCGTAACTCTAGTACCAGAGTATCCAATGCCCTCTTCTGACCTCCGTGGGCATTGCACAACACAGGTGCAGCTACCTGCTTGCAAGCAAATAGAATATTTTTAAAAATAATTACTCGCTGAATTCCTCATATTGAGCATCTCTTGTCTCTCAGGCCCCAGAAGCACATTGATGAGCTATTCCCTTTGTATCATAGCAGAGGAGGAAGAGACAGATGGGGAAGCTCTAATGCTGGCTGAACCTATGATCTGCATCACTCTGCCAAGTGTTTACAGGAGGGGAACATGTGCATTTGGAGGCCAGAGGACAGCTCTGGGTGTCCATCCTCAGGCACTGTCCACCTTGGTTTTTGAACCAGGGTCTCTCCATTTTTCACTGGCATACTGAGTAGGTCTGACTGCCTGGCCAGGATCTACCTGCCTTTCTTCCTTCCCCCACAGGGATTACAAGATGCTATCACTACTGTTTGGCTTTTCTACATTTGCTGGGGATGAGACTCAGGTCATCATGTCTGTGTGGAAGCACTTTACAGGCCGAGCCCTTCCCAGTGTTTTTTTTTTTTTTGAATTTAAATACTTTATATAATCCTCCAGTAATTCTCTGACATAGACATTTATATAGGAATTTCGAAGGTGAGAAAAATAGGTTCAAAGAGTTCAACTGACTAACAGCTCTCCAGTGAGAAAGCTAGGCTATCTTTAAGGGTATATATTGGGCAAGATGCTTTTTTATTTTGTAAAGATGGAGTTTTATTACAGAGCCCTGGCTGGCCTTGAACTTACAATGTAGACCAGGCCAGCCTCAAACTTACAGAGATCCCCCTGCCTCTGCTTCCAAGATTAAAGGGACATGCCATCATATCCAGTGGGATGCTAGTCTTTAAATGTGCATTAAGACCCCCATGGGACTTGGGCAATTCTGCCTAGGGCAGTCAGATGATTAGTTAAAATAATTGGGCAACTCTGAGTTTTCTCTATCATGTCCCTAGTCATTCAGTGAGCTCCAAGGACATTAACTGAGCCTCTATCCAGTGCCAGGCTTTTTTTAGAAACCAGAATGCTGGTGAGAAGCAAGTCAACAAAATGAAACCTGCCTTCAGGGAGCTTGAGGTTGGGTGTGGAGGGACCAGAGAGTCAGCACTCAACAGGGGAACTCCGGAAGACCTTTCAGATGAGAACAAGTGCAGAGAAGAGTGTTGTATAGCAGCACTATAGGAGTTCAAAGTGCCCTAAGTGAGATGAGCTGTACTGGAAGGTCCAACTGGAGAAGGGACATTTGTACTGCCCTAGAGTGCTGGGGCACAGAAGAGAAGACCAGCCAGGAGAACAGGCAGCATATGTGAACACTGAAGTGGAGGTACAGCCAGGTTCAAGGGTGCTGCGAGAGGGACAAGTGGGCTAGAGGATGAGTCAATCAAAGAAAGCTGAACTTTGAAGTATCAGACTAGGAGCAGTGCTCTCCCGCTGGCTGTGGGGAAGCACCGGCTTTGTTTCCTCTGTCCCTCTCAGGCCACTGCTTCTGTACAATGCTGTTGGCTCTCTATGCTATCCTAACTTCCACATCCGCAGATCCATCGCCCAGGGATTGAAAGCACTCAGAAAAGAAAACAACTATGTCTGTATTGAACAAATACAGACACTTTCCTTACATTTCCTCTCTAAATTATACAACCCAGAAACTATTTACACAGCATGATATTTTGTGTTAGATATTACAGGTCATCAAGGATAAAGGAGGATGCGTTACATAAAAAATATATGCGTATTCTGCAGCATTTTATTATACAAGGGACTTGAACATCTGCAGACTTCAGTGTCTGCAGGAGTCCAGGATCCAACTCTCTGTGGACATTGAAAGACAGCGGTACAATAAAAAATAAGTTAGTAGAAAAATAAAATGAAAAAAAATGTAAGACATAAAACAACACACATTTTGATTACTAGATTTAATAGTCATAAAATTACTTAGTCAAACTGTTCTTATTATACTTCTCTCACTGGGGAGACATTTACAAACAACAGGCACTTGATAAAGAATACACTTTAAGAAAGAAGCACTGTCTCAGAGCCCCCGTGAACTTCGGCCCCTGGACAGATATGAGACATTCAGCCAGGGGACAAGGAGAAAGAACTGGGTGAAGTAGGCATCGAGAGCAAAGGGAGAGCCATGCGGAGCCAGCTGGTATGCTTGTCTGAAGGACGGCAGATTTACATCTAGGTGAGCTAGAGAAATGAAAGGTGAGGCTGACAGCCAGGCTTGGGGCTTGGAGTGCATTTTCGAGCTCTGAGCAGACCCTAAGTCTCAGAAGCACTTGTCGGGATCATTGCCCCCTTCCGAGTGCTAGAAAAGCAGCTCAGTGTTGTTCTCAGTGCAGAAATGGCTCTGCATCTTCCATCTGATCCAACTTCAGCCAAGTCATTCTAGAAAAAAAAAGGGGGAAGGGAAGAAGGAAGAAGTGGGGAAGAAGAAAGCAAGCGGCAAGGGATGGAAAAGAAAAGGCCTCTGAGTGGATGAATACAGTTGCCCCATGAACAACAGGATTTGGGCAACACAGCCCAGTTATATAGGTAGATGTCTTTTTAAATTTGCTACAACTTGAAAAGGCTCGCATGGCCAAGAAATAAATGGGCCACATGATTCAAGAATACTTGAAAATGAAGAAAATGTTAGGTGTGCCATAAAACTGTAAAAATAGGTAGATAATGGCCTAATTTTTTTAGAATTATTACCGTAGAATATACATCAATCTATTACTAAAAGTTAATATTCATTAAAACTTTGGTCCACCACACATGACACCTTTTGCGGTGGGAAGAAATATAAAGCTTCACTCCTAAATTACAGTGATGTAACGATGGTAGCATGTCCTGAACAGCTGTAATAACTTCATAGCAACTTCCCCTATTCTGGCGTGTGCTGAGTAGCCTCTTAAACCACCACGTGATGCTAATTATCCCAGCAGGACATAGCTCATCCCCCCAGGAAATGGCACATCTCAGAAACAAGTGTTCTTTCACTGCTCTGGAGTAGCTGGCATCATATATTACATACATCAAAATATGTACTAATCAACTGTTTGTTACCTAGGAGGTCAATGGTAGGCTGTTGGGAGACAATTGGAGGAGTCAAAAGTTACACATGGAACTTAGACTGTGCAGAGAAAGGAGAGCTTTTGCACCCCAATTCCCACCCTGTTCAAGGGTCAACGTAAGACTGGAGTCAAAGGTTGCCACCTGTAGCTGAATTAGTGAGCTCAGAAATGTGGTAGCTAAAGACGTTGATCACTTGAGCATGGCGATGGCATTAGAAATACTCACTTTGCCATCCCATGTTCATCAGGACCTCCCCAAGGTTAAAAACAAAACCCTAAAAATAGGGGCTGGAGAGATGGCTCAGCGGTTAAGAGCACTGACTGCTCTTGCAGAGGACTCGGGGGTTCAATTCCCAGCACCCACATGGCAGCTAAGAACCATCCTTAACTCCAGTTCCAGCAGAATCCGACACACTCTTCTGACCTCTGAGGCATTGCATGACATGGGTGCACCAACCTACATGCAGACAGTGCATTCATACACATAAAAAATAATAAATAAGCTGGGCGTGGTGGCACACGCCTTTAATCCTAGCACTCAGGAGGCAGAGGCAGGTGGATCTTTGTGAGTTCAAGGCCAGCCTGGTCTACAGAGTGAGTTCCAGGACAGCTGGGGCTACAGGGAGACCCTGTCTCAAAGAAGACAATAATAATAATAATAATAATAATAATAATAATTTTTAAAAACCCTAAAAATAATAAATAAATTATTTCCGCTTCCAGCCCTGGGCCTAAATGATTATCATATTACTACATAAATGAGGAATCAAGGCTCAGGGAATTGACACAGGAGACTCAGTTTCATTCAGCGAAGAAAATGGCAGATGGAATTTCCAGCACAGCCTTTGTGAGCCTAGGCGGGTGCTTCTTTCCTGTAGCTCATATGTTTCTTCTCCACTTTTGATGAGGTGGGAGATCACAGAACTGGGTGAGGTGCAGGGGAGCGTAAGAGCACCAGGAAAGCATGTGAGACGAGAGAGGACGTGTACTGTGTCACCACAGCATTCTCCATGGCTGGATCGTCAGGTGATGAAAACACCACAACCAGCAGCACTGTAAAACTTTGACTGTTTTAAAAATAAAACTCAGTCTAAACAGCTGATTTATGAAAACATTGAACCTATAAACAAAAACAGGAAAAGGTACAACTAAGTGATATTGAAAGTGGGGGCTGGGGCTGAAGAGATGGCCTAGCGGTTAAGAGCGCCGACCGCTCTTGCAGAGGACCTGGGTTCGATCCCCAGCACCCACATGGCGTCTGAGAACCGTCTGTAACTCCAATTCCAGGAGAACTCCAGTTCCAGGGGAATTCGAAACCCTCTTCTGACCTCCGCGGCGTTGCACGACACGGGTGCACAGACCTGCATGCAGACAGTACATTCATACACATACAGAAATAAATAAAAATTAATAAAAAAATTAAAAAAAAAGAAAGTGGGGGCTGTGCTGAATAGTGTGGGTGTCAACTTGGCACACTGGGAAGTGGGACGCTCAGTCGGGAATTTCCTCCAGAGGCCTGATGGGCATTGGGAGCTCCGCGTAGTTAGGTCACCAGGAAGCAGGGGAGGGCACATGCTCAGCTGCCTTTCCCCTTTTATTCAAATCAAGGCATTTTCCTGATTGTTAAGTGATGTGGGCAGACTCAGCTCACTGTGGGTGGTGGCACTTCTGGGCAGGTGGTCCTGAGTTGTATAAGAAAGCAGGATGGGGCTGGAGAGATAGCCTAGTGGTTAAGAGCACCGACTGCTCTTGCAGAGGACCGGGGTTCGATCCCCAGCACCCACATGGCGTCTGAGAACCGTCTGTAACTCCAATTCCAGGAGAACTCCAGTTCCAGGGGAATCCGAGACCCTCTTCTGACCTCCGTGGCATTGCAAGACACGGGTGCACAAACCTACATGTGGACAGTACATTCATACACATAGAAAATAAATAAAAATTTAAAAAAATCTTAATTCAAAAACCATACTATTAAAAAAAAAAAAATGAAAGCAGGCTGGAAGCGGACCTGAGAAGCAAGCCAGTGAGCAGCGCCCTGTCATAGTCTTCTTCAGTCCCCACCTCCAGGCTCCTGCTCTGCTTGGTCTCCCTCAGTGATAGAGTCAGTTGGAAGAGAAAGATTCCATAAACCCTTTCCTCCCCAAGCTTGTTTTAGTGTTTTTTGCTGCAGCAATAGGAAGGAAAGTGGAACAGGGCTGGGGAGAGGTCTCAGTAGGAAAATGTGCTTGCCACCAAGCATGGTGACCTGCGTGCCATCTGGAGGACTCACGGGTAAGAGAGAACCAACTCGGGGCTGGAGAGATGGCCTAGCGGTTGAGAGCACCGACTGCTCTTACAGAGGACTGGGGTTCCATCCCCAGCACCCACATGGCGGCCGAGAGCCGTCTGAAACTCCAATTCCAGGAGAACTCCAGCTCCAGGGGAATCCGAGACCCTCTTCTGACCTCCACGGCGTTGCACGACACGGGTGCACAGACTTGCATGCAGGCAGTACATTCATACACATACAGAAATAAATAAAATTAATAAAAAAATAAAAATAAATAAAAAATTCCATTAAAAAAAAAAGAGAGAACCAACTCCCATAAATTGCCCTCTGACCTCCACAAATGCACAACCGCACACAAATAATAAATAAATAAATAAATAAAGTAAAAATGATTAAAATAAAATAGTTTTTAAAATTAGAGAGGGAGAGAGGCAAACAGACAGACAGACAGAGATACTGGATTATTTAAAATTACTAGCAGACCTGACAGATGGGAAATCTGACCTAGATATGCCCTGGCTGGTTACCATTAATTGAACTGAACATGGGCTCAGTGCCTGCTCCACATTACCTCATCTGGTCTAATCTTCAAAAGGACCCTTGCAAGTAAGTCTGGATTCCTCTTTTACAGACGGAAACACCAAGCTTTAGCAAAGTTACATGAGTTACCCTGAGTTCCAGAGCCAGTAAGGGAGAACTCATGGGGATCAAGTTCATGGGGACCCAGAGCCTGGGCTCAAGCTCACTGTTCTTTATCTCTCAAGAAATCGAAAGCTTTGATTGGTTGGCCCGTGAAGTGCAGGTGTAAGTGTCATGGAAGTCAGCCAGGGAGTCCAGCACTTAAGATGCTGGGGGTTCTTGTCTCTGAAATGGCGGACACTGAACTTCCCAAACAGCCTTTTAGTAAACCATTTGGATGGACTGCGGCGGGCTTGTCAGGCAAGTGTATGCTCTCCTGGTTCCTGCACAGGTGCGTAGCTGGGCCAGAAGGTTCCACTGGAGGCTGAGTGGGCCATAGCTCCCAGTGCTATCCAGCCTACAGGCCTGGAAGACACAAATACTCATTGAAGTCCATGTGATTCCTCAAGAGTAGCTTTGATTCTGACAGTCAGCCAGGAGCATCGCCAGGACCAACCTAAGAAAGGAAGTAGCAACCCAGCTCAGACAAAGAGGTGAAATACAAGCTCTGTTTCCATCCTGAAAAAGGAGCCTTGGGATTGTCCCGCTGAGGTGGCCACCAACATTTCATTCCATGACAACAACGCATCGTTCTGTAGGCCTTACTGTGGGTGGACTGTGAAAACGGCCATCCTGCCTATAGGGGAAATGTTTGACAATAAGTCAGGAAAGTCCCTGTCCTCCCACAACTCATATTCTAGAGAGCAAGAACACAAATGCATAATAAATGAAGCAATTACTGGTTGAGGTGAGGACCGGAGAGGAAATAAGTGGGATGATGAGTCAGAGAGGAAGTGAGAGAGTGAATCCATTGGTCTCAACAGGAAACAGTGAATATCCTCAGACTGGGTAATTTGTTAGAGGGACAGTTTGTTATACTGTAGGCAAAATTGGATGAAATTATGCGGGTGCATCTCTGGCTAAAAACAGGAAGGTACTACTTCTTCTCTGAGCCTAAAGAGCCAATGGAAGAAAGTGTCTATAGAACCTGGGGCAAGAGGTCACTGCCAAGCCCCCCTTGACAGGAGCAATAAATAACCTTTAGATGAAATGCTGCCAATGGGGTGAGCCCACAGGGAAGGAGCCGGAGTAACAAACATCACCAAACATCATTATGTCGTTATTTCTGTTGTTGCTGTGATGAAATGCCCGGCAAAGCAACTTAGGAAGGAAGGCCTTCTTCCGGCTCATAGTTAGAGGATCCAATCCATCAAGCTCGGGAGACTGTGGCAGCAGAAGCTGGAAGAAGCTAGTCACATTGCATCCTTCATCAGGAAGCAGGCTGGGACAGCCTGGGGCTCAGCTCTCTTTCTCCTCTGTATTCTGTTCGGACTGCAGCCCGCGCAATGGTGCTGTCCTCATTTAAGGTGGGCCTTCCCATACCAACTAACCAAGTCTAGAAAACCCCTGGTTGACAGGCCCAGAGGCTTGCTTCTGTGGTGATTCTAAATCCCATCAGGTTGACAGTTAAGATTAACCATCACTGTCAGACATGCCTTTATTTCCCACTTACAGGTTAGAAAGATGGGTTTAGACTAGCCAATAGAAAGCCAAGGTCAAAACTCCATTGTCAACTGACATTAATTACAGTCTTCAAATGCAGATTGCTTTTTCAGTCACCTTTGGGGCTTGGCCTGAGAGAAGAGAGTTTTTTTTTTTTTGCAAACGAGATCATATTAGAGTAATGAACCCAGTTATGGTTTGAAATGAAATGTCCCTCACAGGCTCATGTTTCAAATGACTGTTCCCCAGATGTGGCACTATTTTGAGAGGCTGTGGAAGCTTTAGGAGGTAAGGCCTAGCTGAAGGAAGTAGGTCACTGGAGGCGAGTCTGTGGGAGTCTATTCTCCCTGGTTCCTTTCTGTGCCACTCTGTTCCCTGACCGTCCACAGTCCCCAGCCTAAGCACATAGGCCAAGCCACCATGGGCTGAACTCTGTGAAACTATGAGCCAAAATAAGTTCTTCATTTAAGTTATTTTTCTCAAGTATTTGGCTACAGAAATGAGAAAAGGAACTTTATGGCAAAGCTGGAAGAAAGTATTCTCTAGACCTGAAGAATG
Organism: Rhizomys pruinosus; assembly: GCA_009823505.1. Classification (NCBI taxonomy): domain Eukaryota; kingdom Metazoa; phylum Chordata; class Mammalia; order Rodentia; family Spalacidae; genus Rhizomys; species Rhizomys pruinosus. The sequence goes on from VZQC01013731.1 coordinate 1,985,359, forward strand.
ACGTTAACCAAGCCACTTAGGTTTTCCAGGCCTGTTTTCACATTTGCCAAAAAATAACATTAGGTTTAATGATTTCTAGATACAAGTTATGCTGTGTATGGGAAGCACAGGCTTTGGAGGCAGGCAAGTGAGTTCAAACTCTGTTTAACCAGGTGACTGACCTTGGGTACAGGACACTTGTAGGTCTCAGCTTCACTACCTGCTGATAAGGGTGACAGTGTCTACCTAGCCCAACCAGAGTGGTTCAGTAAAATAATCCCTGGCATTTTGTGCACAGAGTAGAAGCTCCACTCATCTATTCTAAGCCTTCAAGACAAGAGAGCAGGCTCTGAGATAGAAAGCAGGAGTTTGAAACCAACCAGGTCTACCACTTTCTGGACAAGGAGCTTCAACAAGTCACTTAATCGTGCTAAGCCTCTGTTTCCTTGTCTATAAAATGGTGGGAGACATTGCCTTTTAGTGTGGAACTTTTGCTAAAACCTTGTGAGATAAATAGCCACAAATTGAATGCTCTAGACCAGCTTCCTTCAGTCAGAATATTATGCAGCTGGCTATAACATTACCAAGAGCTCTTCAGAAGGCTCAAGGGTTTGTCTTTGTACTTTTAGTTTAGGAGTTACCTGAGGTTAATTACATATGGTATTGCCGGAGTGTTTACTATGACAGGATTGCACCCTAAGTGGCCAATCTAGCTTTGCATTTGCACTGGATTATAATTGTCCCAGATGGCAGAGGACAGCACCAGAAGAAAAGAACACGTGTTTACCTCAGATCTCCAAAAGACCAAGAATTGCTTAGTCCAGCCTCCTGCACCCCAGTATATTGTTTAAACTGCTTTTTAAATCCCTAGCAAGACTTAGAAGGAAGCACCAAATATTCAAGTGACTATGAAGGGCACTGCTAATTTAAATGAATAGCTTTGGCAAAGTGAACCCTCCCCAAGGGTCCCAGAGATAATGGTGGCTTGTGTTTCGAGGTTGAAGTCAGAATGGGTTGTTTATTGCCTCTAAGGGCAAGCATTGCTATAGCAACACATGACTTAGCAACAGCTTTGAGCAGACTACTTCTTTGAAGGAGTTTACACAATAAGGATCACTTGAGGCCTCTCTGGAAGAGAGAACAGAGGACTGGTATTGTCCTCTTAAGCATTAAGGATGTTTAAAGATCAGTCATTTCTCAAAAGCTGTACAATAAAAGGGGTGGGGAAGACTAGAGTTTTTGTATTAATGTAGTAGAGATACAGTTTCCCAAGTACAGAGACTGCAGATGATTTTGTTATTTCTCCTTGGGGGACATCATCTTAATCTTCCACTGTAATTTAGGGACTTTTGTGGGTTTGCTTCATTTTTATCATTGTTTTTATTTACACCAAAATTTCCATCTTACTTCTGAATCATATCATTATAGTATATCCATCATTCATTTATACTTCCTTGACATCAAATATATTTTGAGTTGAAAACAAATCTTTAAATTTAATTTTTATTAATTTTTAACTAGCATATAATTATACACATTAATGTGGTTTCATGAGATATTTTGGTCATGTATATATTGTATAATCAGGCTACACCTATTTTTCATTTCTTTATTATGAAAGATTTTAGTTTTTAATTGAAAATTTTACCCTAAAAATAATGAATTGACTATGCTGAAACATAAAGGGACTGGCCTTGGTGGAGAATGGCTGTTAGGGGCTACAAAACATATAGCTTTCTGGCATCCGTTAGCACTGTTGGAGGAATCATGAAGGTTAGTGGCCAGCTGACATTTTGCTGAGGGGAGAATTTGGATCCTGCTGTCCTGAGGGAGACTAGAATCCCACTCTGGACCATTCTGGTTTATCATTTCTTTATTCAGCACATGAAGCTATCCTCCTAAGATCAAAACCATGTTTCATTTTAAAAAGCGGACAGACACAGTATCATGAGGGAAAATATGTCCACTGTTCAGATGTGATGACAGGACTTTCCTGGAGATCTCATGATTTTGGAGTAACATGAAATTTGAGAGACAGCTGTGTGTGAATATTTACTTTTAGGCTGTTCATGTGTTTGCATTTCAGCATTATGACAAAATGCCTGAGATGAATAACTTCTAAGGGAGAAATGCTTATTTTGATTCATGGTTTCAGAGGGTTCTGTACACAGTCACTTAGGCATGTTGCTTTGGGTCTGTAGTAACACTGTGTAGTAGAGGAAATCCACTCACCTCATGACAACACAGTCCTAATATCCCTTTCAAGGGCATACCACCAGGGGCCTGACTACCTTCGACTCTGCCCCATCTCCTAAACTTCCCATCATCTACCAATACTGCCATGATCAAGACCTTAACACCAGGCCTTATGGGGTACATTTAAGATCATAACAATAAACATAATGGCTCATGAAACTCTTAACATGTTTGCCTCTAAAATGCTTTTATTCAGTGATCAATATAATATAGTTAGAAAATAAAGGGGAAGGGGAATTTCAGTGGGAAAATATTCTAAGACAGAAAAACTTTCATGTGCATTTATTAAATGCTTTTTGTATACTAAGTATTCATTTGGATAAATTCATAGGTGCACAGTATATCTTTAAACAACTAGGATATACAATATTCATAACCAATATAATGTAAAGGTTAAAGCCACAGGCATGGGGTCAGACTTGGATGTAAATCAAGTTCTACAAATGGTCAGATAGGTGATCTTCAGGACTGTGTTCAGGCCCACAGCGGAAGGAAGTGCAGCAGGGGTCTAACCCTCTGTGTATGACCCCAGAAGACTTAAATGATATGAGTGTGGATGGGAAGAGTTTGTGGCTTTCTGGGGAGTCCTCAAGCTCTGCTGATCTATCAGAACATCTGTCTTGCTCCAGCTGCAGTTCCAGCTGGGTTGTATTCTGACACAGCCCTTTGCACCTGCCTAGGAATCCAGCTTTGGGACACTTGGTTTACTTCGTTAAGCTTCCCATCCAACTCCATTTTTTTTTTTATTTTGTCAGAGCCATGAATTAAGCAGGAAACAGATCTGATTTATTAATTCCATTCCTGCTCTAGGACTGTGTCCTGAGGCTTGTAGACATACAGTGTAAATCACAAAGAATAATAATAATAATAACAATAACAATAATAATAGCAATAAAAGAGTCCTCTTCTAAAAGCTGCCTTAGGGAACATCTGCTGACTTAGTGGGGACCTCCGGTGGTCCAATTTCCTCTTTCTTCAAGCCAAAATAAACCTCAGGGAGAGGAGTAGTGACAGAAACTTTAGAGCCAAGAGGAGAGAAGTTCATGCCTTAGCCCCTTTCTTGCCTAGTTATGCAATTTCTTATTCTTTCTACAAAACAGGGAAGAGATCATATGTTAGTGTACCAGATGTAATCCTCACAACAACCCCACTAAGTAAGTTCCTTAAATGACGCTCATTTTGTACAGGAGGAAATTGAAAGTTTGGGGAGAATAAGTGTCACCAGGGCAGCTGGTGGTCTTACAGTTTAAATTCAGGACTGTATCACACTGGACTGCTAACTGGAAACTTTCAGTTCCTTTTTAAAGTTCCTTTCTGCGCATGTCAGCCCAAATCCCCAAAGTGTGGTTTTGGTGTAAGAACTCGGTCACTGAAAATGTTGTAAATACACTTCACCCTCCAAACTGTCTCCCTTCTATAGAAACTGAGTCGAGTTTCTATTCACTCAGCAAGTGCTCCCTATATTGCTCTGAGCCAGACACAGAGCTAAGTTCAGCAGTCCTCATTTCATGTTTCAGTCACCTGTAGTCAACCCTACTGGAAAATACTCAGTGGAAAATTCCAGAAATAAAGTTATTCCTAAATTGTAAATAACCTTTATTACAAGGTCTTATAACTAACTGTTTTATTTTATTATTCCTCTTGCTAGTCACTTATTGTGCCCAGTTTATAAAGTTAACTTTATCATATAAGAAAATTCAAGGCATATATAGAGTTTTATCCTGGCGGAGGTTCAGGCATCCTCTGGAGTCTTGGAACCTACCTCTCCCCCAAGGATAAAGAAGTTAACTATTCTGGCAAAACCAGAAATAAGACCCAACTACTGGCTTCAACTAGCTCAGGTTAGTCAGACACACGAAGAGGAAACCAGTGTAGCAGATGTTTTAGGGGTCTCAAGAATGCAGGTAACAGCATTGAGAGGTTAAAGGGGGTGGGGTGATGTGTAAAGGAAATCCCTATGCAACCTTAGAAACAGTATGAAGAGCCAAAGCCCAGCCACTGCCCAGCTGAGGGAGCCTGAGCCCAGCCCTCAGCCTCTCTGAGCCTTAATGTCCTCAGTGTGCAAAATGGGCATAAAACCTGCCATGAGGCTGTAGCAGTGAACTATGAAAGGCTGTAGGCCATGCTTAACAGCTCCATTTTTCCATCACCATGTGTCATGAAGACCAAGATGATTCTCCCTTTTGCACTCTGCTCTCATCTTTTTTCCATCTCCTCTGCACCATTCCAAACAAGCCACTGTCATCTTTGGCATGGCCTGAGCAACACACCCCTAAGTGGACTTGGTCCTGAGCAACACACTCCTAAGTGGACTCGGTCCTGAGCAACACACCCCTAAGTGGACTCGGTCCTGAGCAACACACCCCTAAGTGGACTCGGTCCTGAGCAACACACCCCTAAGTGGACTCGGTCCTGAGCAACACACCCCTAAGTGGACTCGGTCCTGAGCAACACACCCCTAAGTGGACTCGGTCCTGAGCAACACACCCCTAAGTGGACTTGGTCCTGAGCGTTCCCCTTTGCAGCTTACCTCGTCACGAAGCCAGATCACCTTTCCCAAGCACAAATGTAATCATACGAACTACCACCGCTTCAGTGTCTACACAAGACCCCTTAGTGGTCTCTACACGGGCTGGAGAAAGACCACATTCCTTGACAACCGGCCTTTGCCTGCCCTGGCCCCCCTGCAGCTTCCTCGACTCCCTCCTCTCTACAGTCTTGCTGACATTGTTTTGACTTCTTCCCTCTTCAGGCTGCCCCCTGATACAGTACAGGTGAGGACCCTCTTCCCTCTTGTCTCCTCAGCTCAGCTCAGCTATCCTTCCTCATGGAAGCCCTTTCTAAAGCTGTCAATGTCCATGTCAAATCTCTCAAGACTTGCCTCCTTCTTTGACAGTGTCTAATTAAATTGTGACATCATATGCACAGATTACTTCATAAGGATGCTTCAGAGGACAACCCATAAGTCAGTCCCAGGAAAGTACATGGCCTAATATATTCTAGTAATGTACCATCTTGGTTTGTCTAAATGTTCATACTAGATGAAGTCCCCTAACAGTACTTTTCAAAATTTATTGCTCATTGGGTCATTGGTCATTAACAGTACAGGACTGTGTTGCTGTTAATGTGAACTCCATCTGTTTCCTGCACACAATGGGAGCCAAAATAGCAAGAGACCTGGCAGTTTGGCCTCAGTACTAAGTGCCTAAAACATAGCTCAGTGATGACCACAGAAGAGATAGAAATTCAAGGAAGATTTGCTGTGTAAATAAACATGTGGCACTTAGTAAGCTTACAAAAATGGAAGTCCCTTTCCCCCTACCTCAGTCTTCTTATAGTTGAAAGTTTTTAAAAGTGTCTTTCTTGATGTTTTAATGGAACAGATAATTTGTCAAAGTCCCACACAGTATCAACTCCTAAGATTTCCCCCTGTACAAGAGATGGTCAGCAGAGGGCCCCACAGGAGCGATTATTGAAGTCAAGTCAGAGAAAACAGAGGCTGCTGGGAGGCAGTCGATCTGTCCCCATATCTTTATGTCAATCCTGGAACAGCTCAGAGGGCCTGTCACCAGCAGGCTGCCAGGTGCTGTGGCACCATAGTCTGCCAGGTCCCTAGATTGCCTGATCTGGCTTCATGAGCAAACTGGCACCACCTTCCTAGATTATTTTGATGCAAATCCATGATCCCCTCCTGGAGTTGTCAGTTTCAAGCTGAAGAATTTGTAATCAAGAGCTCACAGTTTGCTAGGATTATGCATAGGCGTTAGGGGAGATCTGCTGTCTTTGGGGGCCACTTTTTGCTTGCCAGTCAGTAGTTTTATTTCCATTTTAATTTTCAAAGCATCTGCCCCCCAGCAACAGCCTGTGGTTTGGAATTCATAGCTCTGCTGTGTGTTTACCCACTATGCTTGCTTGTAATTGACAAATTTAAATTCTGGTCATATTTCATTTATTACCCAGACCCAGGGAAAAATCTTAGGCGGAAACCTAATTACAGCGAAAGTGCCACAAGGTAATTGCTGGGAAAGAACTCCTGGAGCGCAGGGCTAAATATTTCATCCACCCATAAAATGATTATACTGACAAGATTCTGAAAAATAATAAAATCTGTTTAATAAAAAAGAAGCAAAATATCAGTGTTTTTACACACGAAGTATTAAAACATCCTTCATTTTGGACAGATCCTAAGTCATTTGATTTTTATTCAAATGGTGATCTACCCTCAACCCAGTCCCAGAGTCCTTCCCACCCAAGGCTGTCTTGAAACTTCCAGGCCTGGCTTAGCTTCTAGAATAATTTTGAATCTTTCTGTTGTTCAATTAGAGCTTTGAAGGAATGAACCTTTAGTCACTCTGTTTAGATTGCTACAGACTATTACTTCTGCCTAGTCACCACAGGAGTCTTAGAGAAGCCTCAAAAGACATCCATGTGTAGCATCTACCACCAAAGCCAGTCTTAGCAGCCTGCGGCCTACCAGAGGGCAATGCTCACCCAAGTTCCTCTGAATCTGCAGGTTACTGCTATAGCAGGGGCCAGTCTATTAATTTAGCTACTGAATAAAGACATTGAGCAAATCGTGTACGTCAGGAATGTGTTAGTCCAGGTGCAGAAAATGGCGAACAAGACCGGTTTTTCCCTTTAAAGAATTAAAAAAATTCTTATATAGTTTATGTGTATGAGTGTATTACCTAGATGTATGTAAATTCACCCCTGTCATGCAGTGCTCATGGAGGTGAGAAGAGAGCATTGGATTCCCCTGGAACTGGAGGTAAGGATTGTTGTTAGCTGCCATGTGGGTGCTGGGAATCAAACCAGGGTCCTCTGCAAGATCAGCCATTGCTCTTAACACTGAGCCAGCTCTCCAGCTCCAATAGTTCTCTCCCTTAATAGAATTATGTTAGAATTATGTTACAGTGAAAGTGTTAAGCCAGAAACCCAACAACGACAAGCACAAAGAAATAAGCCGAAAACATTCTAAATCCTGTCAAGTACTGTGTGGAAATGAACAAGTGGCTGGAGTAATCTTAAAGGATGGCTTGCCTGATTCTTAAAGCATGCTAGGAGCCCCATGTGGGGGACTCAGAAGGAAATACCTGCCACACAATTGTTGGCAGGGTGCACCAGAGCTCAAAGCCAGGAGGAAGAGGTGTGTGGAAAGCTGTGCACCAGAGAGAAGAGCGTAGGATTTATTCCAACTACTAGAGAGAACCACCGAAGTGCTCAACAGAGGAAAAGGCATGATGCAGTTTCCACTTGCAAAAGCTGAGTGTGCTTTATGTAGTGTGTAGGGTGGATTAAAACACTGAAGTCATCCATCCTAGAGCAGGAGTCCCCACGCTACACAAGAGAAATAATGTCTACTGAATTCGTTTTTAGGAGATGAAATGTTTCTTTGTTTTCCTTTTGGAAACTTTTATGTATTATTCTTTCTGCCTGTCTACTTTTCTGCAAAAAAATGAGATGTACAGATTTCTGTTCCCTGCTATGAAAAGTGATGTCGGGGCAATTTTATAAATGTTACTTTCTGATTTTTATCAGAGTGAAAAAATAATTAAAATTATTATTAATTTGCAAGTAGTAAACACTTCATACTTTGGTTCCTCCCATTTTAGTTTAATATAATTTGCAATAAAATGTACATATTGTTTCATAAAGCATATCACTTTTAAGTGGTTTTTACTCCTAGGATTATGTTGGAATATCTGAAATCTTAAAGGAGTAAAGACTGTCCAGATCTTGGTTTATAATGTTTGTCACCAGATTTTTATTATTGATGTAAAAAAAGTTTTTGTTTTAAGTAGGTCACATTGGCAGCTTTGTAAGGAAAATTTGAGGTGTTAGGATCACTATCAACTCTCAGCATCGGGCTGTTTGGAAATAAGCTTTTTGTCTGATAATCTGGGCTTTTTTTTCCCACTGACAACTGTTGCATCACTATTCTGTTCCTTGTCATTGTTCAGCATAGATAATTGTACACTTTTGTGTACACATAATCTTATTTAAATTTTTTGCATAAAATAAATGCTTCTAGATGTCATATGGCAGTCTTTTTAATCTTTTTATCATGCTATGTTTTCTTAGGAATTTTTTTATGTGAAAGGGCTAAAGTCATAGAGAAGCAAAAAACATGATCACAGCAAGTCCGTTATCTCTGCCGATTAGTGACTGTGCCTGTGCTGGTCAGTTTCCCAACAATCAGGACCTTCGAAAATGCTGACGGCACCTGCAGGCAGGATGGCAAGGACCTGGGAACTTGTCCTCACTCACCCTCAGAGGCTGATTCTGCCCCACTCTCCCCATCAGTCTCAGCCCAAAGCCCCGACAGAATGTGCCTCTTCTTTCCACCTGCCCGCTGTGATCAATGGAAATGAATAAGATTTGCATTATGACTTGGTCTTCACAGTCTATATAGAATGTACAAAAACAGTGGAGTTGTCCAACATCTTCAGAATGCAATTTTCTGATAGTATATGTCACTTATTTTCTCATAGATAATCAAGAGTTAGCTGTAAATTGAGTAAAAGATGGGCAGTTCTTAATTCTGTGTTTAGATATTATCCATGCATTTACGTATCAGAAAATGGTCAGAGAACAATGGATCCCATGGTAGAAAACCAGTATCTCTTAAAAGGGCATAAAATTCCTCCTTTTACTCTTCATAACTCCTTAGAAAGTATCAAATATTGCCTCCAATATCTATGCACGTGGATCAATAAGGTCCCGCAATCAGTGGGTGTATCCTATTTAGAAAAGTGAAGTTCAGACAGCTTGGTTCTTCAAGCCTCTGATCTGTCACCAACACAAACTGGATTGATGATAATTTAGGAAACTGTATGCTGGGCAGTTAGAGTGTAAGACAGAAGGTCCCTAGAGGTCCTGTCATTTGAAACCAAATCAGAACCCTTTGAGGGTTGCAGCAGAAGAGTTCTAGCAGGGTCTTCCTCAGATGTGAGCAGAGTGATATAGGTCTGGCCCTTAGGGAGGGGAGAGTGAACTGATCAGAGGATCAAACAAATAGAGGTGGAATTGTTGATTGGTAATTTGACAAGTTTTCTTTGAAAAGGAAAATGTAAAATCTCTTAGGAATTTGGTATTTACATCTCAGAGAAAAACAACACAAAAGTGCAGACTTATATTTGAGAATTAATGTTAACCTTTTGTGTCTAGTTTGAAGCTTCTTGTATTTGTCTAAAACTACAAGCCAGAATTTTGTATCTCCTTTGATAAAAAGTGTGTATAATGTAAAGTAGTTTTGCATATTCTTGTGCTGCACATGGGCTGAATTTTTAGACTTTTTTTAAAGACTTTAAGCAGAACCTTGTAATTTGTGTAAATGACAAGTGTAAAATCCTACCATTAAATGCTTAAAAATATGCACTGTTTCAAATAAAACCAAGAAATGCAGCATTAAAAAAAAAAAAAAAAAAGGTAGCGGTGCAACGCCAGTAAGGACACTCTTGCAAGGAGCTTAAGCAGGAGGAAAGTCTGCCTAGACCAGGGGCACTGCAGCAGAGGTAGAAGGAGGGGGTTTGGAACACAGAAAAAAAAAAGTTCATCTAAGAACATCTGTATTTTAAAAATCACACCACAGACTTTAGCACTAGACTTTCCATTATAATGGTAAATAAAAGTAGGCAACAACAAAAATGTCAGGAAACAGAAGGAATAAAACCTAAATTAGAAATACTAATCTTGGGGCTGGAGAGATGGCCTAGCGGTTAAGAGCGCCGATGCTCTTGCAGAGGACCCGGGTTCGATCCCCAGCACCCACATGGCGGCTGAAAACCATCTGAAACTCCAATTCCAGGAGAACTCCAGTTCCAGGGGAATCCGACACCCTCTTCTGACCTCCGCGGCATTGCACGTCACGGGTGCACAGACTTGCAAGCAGACAATACATTCATACACATACAGAAATAAATAAAAAAATTAAAAAAAATACTCTTAAAAAAAAAATACTAGTCCCAGCTGTCCTGGAACTCGCTCTGTAGACCAGGCTGGCCTTGAACTCACAGAGATCCGCCTGTCTCTGCCTCCTGAGTGCTGGGATTAAAGGCGTGCCCTGCCATGCCTGGCCGAGAGTCTGTTTTTCTCTGGTCTTCTGGGCTTAGGAACCATGTCACCCAACTACTTTCCTCTCTAATTAAGTGGCTCTTACTTAGAACTGAAATTATATAAATATTTAAAGAGAAAAATGTTCCTGAATTGTAGTGTCATGGGTCAAACTTAGTTTGTCTGGGGCCATGTATTTGAGACTCAAAAAAGATAGCCAGCAAAGTTATAAGTCAACGTCCTGTGGTATGGTATTCAAATCACCTAGGTTAAAGTGGAAGAGGAAAGGACTGGAAATGCCGAGTCAGGGGACCTCTCCTTAAATGTGCCAAGACCATCTGTGAGGTTGGCCCCTGAGTCTGCAATTTTACACACACCTTGAGCAACTATGGTACACTGTACACTTTGAAGAACTCTGCTTTTAAAATGATTGATTTACAATGCTGAGCAGGGCCCAGAGGAATTTAAAGTAGAAAGAAGGGGCTCAAGGTTAAATTACAACTAGGTTAAATAAATACAAAGAAATAAAGTCACCTTTAATCTTATAATCATAAATGTTGGTATTTCTTGTTAACAGAATTGTGACTATCCTTCCAAATCTGCTTTTATGCCATATGCATTCATTTTTTCATAACTAAAGATGAACGCACACTTATATTCTTATATAATTGACTTCATGAACCTAATATATCTTTTCATAAAGATGCTCATTCTTTATTCCATGGACAGTTGATGGGGATGTGGGGGTGGGGACACAGTGCCCAGAGGGAGATGTCATCAGATCAGGATCTATGCCTTTAATAAACAGAGGATGTATTGTTAGAGGATGGATGGCTGACATAATAGAATTAGAAACATATTTTATTTTGGGACACAGTCAAGTCTTCTCTGATTGGTGGATTTCTGGAAATAAACACAACTTGTGTCATGAATTTGCCTTGCTGCATAAAAGGATCATCTAAAAAGCCAAGCAAAAAGAATTTTCAAACAAAAAGACATGGTAAGCAATTATTAAAGCACAATGCTGAATTGAAGAGCATCAGCGTATGTCCACTGATGTTCTCAAAAAAAAAAAAACTAGCTCTTGCTTGCAACACAGAAAGGCTGGAGGTAAAGGAGAGCCGGATTCTGACACAGTAAGTATATCCATGTTAATATTTGGAACATTGTGTTGGAGGGTTTCCAGCTTTCTCTAGGCTTCTGCACCTATGAATCTACAAGGCTTCACACTGCATTTTTCATGGTTGGAGTGTTTGGGATATAGACGTATTAGATTTAGCAAACAGAAATGTAGGATTTCCCATTAAATTTGAATCTGGGACAAATAATAAATTTTCAAACAAAGTGTCATACAATACATGTAGGACCTGGATACTAAAATTTTTCTGTGGATTCTCTAAAATTCCAACTTAGCTGAATATCCTATATTTTATCTGGAAGCCTTATTTCGGTAGCTTTCTATGTCAGAAAGAGAAGAAAATATCAGGACAGGATTATAACTAGACATGAAAGCATTCAGTTAATTGAGGAGCAATGTAGATTTCCATTAATAACATATTTCTGTATTTTAGAAGTGTTTCCTCAGATGAAAAAGAAAATGACTGTCTGACACCAACTCCTGGAAAACAGTGGGCAGTGAACCCAACTTTCACTTTAGATGACAGCGGCCAATGTCTTTCCTGCTTGTTTGTGCATTTGGGCATGGGAAAGCCCTGGTTGACTAGACTAGACTTATAGGAATTTTTCCTCATCCTTCTGACTGGAGTCATGACTTTCAGGTAATGATGCAGGAGTATGCTCAAGGTTGCTATCTCCAGAAATCTTGTGCACAGAGGCTGTACAGGGTCATATCCAGAAGGGAGTTGACATGCAGCAGGCAGTGGTCCTTAGACATACTGACTAGTACTTTTAATTGATAATGAGCAAGCAGAGGAGAGAAATGAGAGCTCTGAGATCTAACAGAAGTGAAATAATTTACTCAATTTGTTTTCCTGCAAGCCCAGGCTTTTTATCAAGACTGTATAACAAAACTAAGTGAGGCAGTCACAATTCAACTCCATAAAAGGCTTAATCACTTGTTCTACAGCAGCCTTTCTCTTTATGGGGAATTTACCAGCTTCTTAATGTCCTTTATTTGATTAACATTAAAAACAACTGGCTCCTGTCCTGGATTCTGGTAAAGTGGTAGATTACAAAGTTAATAAAGACAATACATTTTTTAAGAGCCTCAACTATAACAGTCTCAAGCCTTAAGTAGCAGATCATGCATTGATAGTTCTATTTTCTTAGGAAAAAAATTCCACAAAGACAGGTCTAGCTATTTAAGGAAAGAAAAACTACAACAGTCACTGTTGCTCTAAGACAACAGATTGCCATAGTTGATCTTTTTGAGTTTTTCATTGTGAGCTTATAATACTTATTTAAAGGAAATATAAAGTGAATTCTTTGTGACTAGCCAGCGTCTGGATGTTGTCATGTTGTAAACAACAGTCAATCAAATGTATTTACAAGAGTAATTCAGAGCTCCTTATACATAGAGTCTAACAACTGGTGGGTGAGTGGAAGGCCTTTAAAATCTACCAAAAGTTTTGTTAATCTGGTAAGACAGATCCCAACCACAGCCAGCCAGGCAATGGCAGTTACTGAAAGTCTACATGGATTCTGAATTTGACTCAGAGTGATCACAACCCCACATCCTACCCAACTCTCATTACCAGTTGATTTTCAGGATTCTCCATCATAATCATGTCTCACACCTACTTTCTAAAGATTAGTTTCCTTTAAACACCCTATATTTTCCTGCTGTCTATAGGGAGTTTCCAACATGCATATATGAGGTGAAGTTTCCATTTGTCTGCATCAAAATAAGGGAGCATGAGAGAAAAGAGGCCATGGCAGGGAAGCTTTTTCTTTTTCTTAAAACGATTTTATTCTGAAACTTTTTCCTTTTATTTCTTTTGTTTTAATGGTAAATTAGTCTTGATTTTATGAGAGAATGATATTAGTTCTTTTTCTTTTATATTCTTAATGTTCTTAATTCAGAATATAACTATTGCTTACTCTGTGCTAGTCACCCCACATTTGTGGGGTTGCCTGTGCATACATTATTAATATGTATATATTACATTCAATGAAGCTCAAAATATCTGGGGGCCACTGTGGGCTCTTTTACTGTTTCATGAGATATGTTAGTTATCTAGGCTGCCTAACAAAACACCACTGACAGAATAACTTAAGCAGCAGAAATATTTTCTCGTGGTTTTAGAGCCTGGAAGTTGAAGATCAAAGGTTTGCTTGCTTCTAAGGCATCTCTTCTTGGTTTCCTGTGTCCTCACATGGTCTTTTCTTTTTTCTTTCATTTTTTTTTTAATCAGAAAGGAGAAATCAGGGTGTTGCAAGTCCTGATTATGCAGAGATGCTAAACTAATCACATATCATGCAAACTCCAATCATCATTTTCTATCCGCCCTCCAAAAGGAGGAACAGGTAAGGATTATCCCCTCCTGACGATAAGGTCTTTTCTTATTATGTATAAATATTCCTGATTCTCCTTATGTGTTCATTAATCTCTTCTTAAAAAGACAGTGTTCATATCTCAGTAGGTCTAACTTTTTTTTTTTTTTTTTTTTTGTCTTTTGAGACAGGATCCCCTGCAGCCCCAGCTGGCCTGGAACTTGCTCTGTAGACCAGGCTGGCCTTGAACTCACAGAGATCTGCCTGCCTCTGCCTGCCGAGTGCTATGATTAAAGGCATGTGCCACCACTCCCCACAAGGTCCAACTTTTAACACCTCCATTTTAGCATGAACACCACTTTAAAGACCCAGCCTCTAAATATAGTAACACTGATGTACTGTGGCTAACATTTAGACATGCCGATTTGAGAGGGGCATAAGGCAACCCACAGCAGATGGTATTCCGGCCTTGGAGACAACATACAGCAATAGAAACAATCAAGGATCCAAAATCACATAGACAGGATGAAGACGATGACTGGGCCTGTTCCTGTCCCACAGGAATTAAGCTTTCTGAGACTAAGATTCTTTTTCTGTGTAACTATGATAATAACTATTTCAGAATTGTCAGATTAAAGCTCCTAACATAACACATGACACATGGTGAGTGCTCAAAGAACAGTCAGGTCAGTTCTTTTATATCTTCCTCTACTCTCATTACTCAGCATGCATAACAAAGACATCAGCAAGTGTTTGCATAAACATATTCAACAAGGTAAGTAAGCTGGGTGTGGTGGCACATGCCTTTAATCCCAGCACTTGGGAGGCAGAGGCAGGCGGATCTCTGTGAGTTCAAGGCCAGCCTGGTCTAAATAGCGAGTTCCAGGACAGCTGGAGCTACAGGGAGACCCTGTCTGGAGAAGACTGAAAAAACAAAAACAAACAAACAAAACAAAACAAAAAAAAAAAACAAGGTAAACACTGGGACAGAAATTTGGATGAAGCTACATCAGGTAGGGTTAATTCAGGAAGACTGAATTACCTTAAGCAGATGGAGGATTAGGAAGCCTTAGAAAGGGAAGGATTACTGAACAGTATCTAATCCAAAATACAAGGGAGAAGTCTTACTAGCTGTGTGAATAATGCTTTTATGCAGTGCAAAGACATCAGACAACATACACTCACTCTTTTTCCAACTCTTTCAGTCTTTCTTATTATATCTAGATGAAAGTCTCAGTTTGTTCTGCCTTTAATCCTTTCCAAACACAAAATAAGAACTCATTTTTACAAAGACCAGCTCATATAATGATTGAAATTTTCTCCCTGTTACTTTTTGGTTACATTTTATTCCACACACACTGACAGTATAGTGTTTATAAAAGTAAATTTAAATTTTAAAAGGAGACAAATTATAAATATGGTAGTAATAGTAACCATATAGGTTGTATAGTAATATAGGCTACAATAAGCTGTTATTACAGTGGTCCAAACATGAGTGAAATTTAGGAATTACTGGTTTAGTCTGTGCCTTTCACAGGAAAACAAGAAGAAACCAAGGCTACGAAGAAAAAGGTACTCTTTTATAAAGTTTTTTTTTTTTAATTGCTTTATGTGTATGAATGCACTGTCTGCATGCAGGTGTGTCCACCTGTGTCGTGCAACACCGCAGAGGTCAGAAAAGGGTGCTGGACTCCCCTGGAACTGGAGCTCTCCTGGAACTGGAGTTTCAGATGGTTCTCGGCCGCTATGTGGGTGCTGGGGATCGAACCCGGGTCCTCTGCAAGAGCGGTCGGCGCTCCCAACCGCTAGGTCATCTCTCCAGCCCCGAAAAAGGTACTCTTTTAAAATCACATAGCTAACTGTCATTAGGACTGAAGCTCCTTTCTCCTAAACCCTCTTCATCTATCTAACTACATCAGAGAAAAAAATTCCATATGGTTAAATTAAAGATAAACTGAAGGTAAAGCAATCAACAGACTGTGTGTGGAGTTTTAGGAAGGCATTGGTTCAATAAGGCTTACCTGGATTGTAAGAGAGCAATAGAGAAGACAGACTTCTCTGGCACCTGATGCTGGTGACCTAAGGTCTCATCAGATTGGCATAATAACCTAGGGCGACATTTCTAGTTCTGAGGCCAGTTCCCAAGGTTATAGTGACAGAAATTTCTCTTGGTATCAAACAAAGATGGCTTGAATCCCAGCTTTTCCATTTGGCAAGGAATCACTATGTGTCTCAGCTTACCTGTAGTCTACTCATCTGAAAAAAAAATTAAGAATGGTAATAACAAAGACTTATGGAGGGCACTTAAACCTGCCAACTACCTATGATGAGTTACCTCACTTCTCAAAATAACTCTCCCGGACATTATCATTCCCTTTGGTTACTGAGGGCATTTGGTTTATTTTTCATTTCATTTTATTTTATATTTTATTTTATTATTTTCTTTATTTTAATGTGTATGAATGTACTGTCTGTATGTAGGTTTGTGCACCCGTGTAGTGCAATGCCCGGAGGTCAGGAGAGGGTGTCGGATTCCCCTGGAACTGGAGTTCTCCTGGAATCGGAGTTATGGACGGTTCTCAGCCTCCATGTGGGTGCTGGGGACTGAAGATTGAACCCTGGTCTTCTGCAAGAGCAGTCGGCGCTCTTAACCGCTAGGCCATCTCTCCAGCCCTATTTGGTTTATTTTTACCTATACAGACGAAGGAGTGGTGGAAATAGGCTTCAAACCCAGAGTCAATCCAGAGTCTGGCCTTAACCCCAGCACTTCACTGTGAAGACTGAATACAGGTAAGGACTAACAAGCAGTAAATAGCTGGCACACATAAGGCGGAAAAATGTTAGTGCTTGGGACTACAATTCCCAGAATGCCATAAGAAAGGAAACTGTCCAATAAGGATGCTGTAAGCAGAGACGCTTACAGGAAGCCAGGCCCAACTTCTATCGCCTTTCTCCCTGCCTAGCGGTAAGCCTGTTCTCACAGGTCCGGGCGGAGGGAGGGGATGCTAGGCTTTTATTTGTGGAGTCAGGAGGTGAGACCTGCTCGGGTGTCTCTGTCAGTTATCCTGCCAGCTGCTGGGTGCCTGGTGTGTGAAGGGGTGGCGAGAAGGGAGGGCGAAGACCGTGGAACCTTCCAGGCTGCCCTCCTTACCCGCTCAGCTGTGGTTGGGCCCCAGCCATTTTGGAGGTCCAGTTGGGTGTTACGGGGGCTGGGAGGAGAGTGTGCCTTTCAGAACAGTCTGCCCCGGACTTCTGTCATGGTTGAGGGCTTGAACCCTGTGGAACGGTTAGTTCCAGTGACACATTCCTGACCGTCTAGTCCTCTGCCCTCGAGGCTGGTCCTTATAGCTCCCGTTAAGTCCTACTTTGAATAATGGCCTAGCTACTTGAGGAAGACTTGATCCAGCCCTGGCCTGTGGGATCCTGACTTTTTAATCCTTCTGAACCTCAGCCACCTTTTGAACCAAAGGAAATTTCTCGATTTATTAGTTCTCTCTTGCGTTTTATCTCTTAAACTTTTTTTTTTTTTTTTTGTCTTTTCGAGACAGGGTCTCCCTGTAGCCCCAGCTGTCCTGGAACTCACTCTGTAGACCAGGCTGGCTCTGCCACCCAAGTGCTAAGGATTAAAGGCGTGCGCCACCATACCCAGCTTATCTCTTAAACTTAAAAAAAATTTTTTTTATTATGTGTATGTATTGTCTGCATGTAAGTGCACTGTGTCTTGCAGTGCCTGTGGAGGTCAGAAGAGGGCACTGGATCTCCTGGAACTGGAGTTAACCAGCCTTCTTTATTAGCTACCGTTTGATTCTGGAAACCTAACCCTGGTCCTCTGCAGGATCAGCCAGTGCTCTTAACTGCTAAGCCATCTCTCCAGCCCTTCTTACATTTATTCTTTACAGTGTTTTCCCTTTCCCTCAAACGTGAGTGTTTTGGTTTGGCACGTCCAAGTAAGATTGGTATTGAAATAAGATTGTTACTGATTTTTGTTTGTTTGTTTTAGTATACAGGGCCTTGGAGGTGGTTATAGAGTATTTTATTCATTAATATCCAGAAAACAAAATTATTTCTTTTACAGCTTCTCAGAAAGGAGTGAGGAAAAATAGGAGAAATGAGTGGAAATAAGGAAAAGACAGAGATTGACCAGCCGGTTAGTTTGCTTTCATTATTTTGGGCAAAGAGGCCTGACCCATACCTATCCTGATTTCACATTGCAGGATTGTCTGTGCTAACTGTGATTTAGTTTTTCCAAGTCATTTTGAGAGATTTGAATAGCTTAAAGGTTGATTTCTAGTGAACCACCTCTTTGAATACATACTTGGCTAAATATATGTACTGTAGGAGATATAACACAACATGCTGTACATTACACATTTCAGTTAACCAGAATTAAAATGTGTGTGTCTGTAGCTCCTAAAGTGGTTAACCATTTATTACTGTGGGCTTAAATTCTAAGTGCGGCCTTGTCATTCAAGAATAAGTTAGAAACATTGGATTAAAATAAAATTAGGAAGAATCCTATGCAGTTAAAAAGTGGTTTATTAATGTTGAAGATTTCTGCAAAGGGAACTCTGTTTCCATCTTAAGGGCCCCCATCTTATGGATATGGTTGATTAAAGAAGAAACTTCATCCTAAGAACTTCGTTTAGAATTGTTTTCATCTGGAAAAACATAAAACACGTTGATGTTTTCCTAGGTTCTGGTCAGAAAGACTCAATTTTTTTTTTACAAATTACCTAAATTATTTTTATTGTTTTATTTATTACTTTTATGTGTATGAGTGTATTTCTTGCATGTAGGTAGGTGCACCTGTGTCATACAATGCTTGCAGAGGTCAGAAGAGGGCATCAGATTCCCTGGAATTGGAGTTACAAATGGTTGTTAGCCACCATGTAGGTTCTGGGAATCGAACCCAGGACCTACGCAAGAGTAGCCAATGCTCTTAACTGCTAAGCAATCTCTCCAGTTCCCTAAATTATTTTTAAAATGCACATACTTCTTTTAAAATCCCTTAATTTGAATTTTATGTGTGTGTTTATGTGTATGTGTATGCACACTACATGTGTGTGGTCACCTCCAGAGGCCAGAAGATGGTGAGGGACCCGCCCCCCACCCAGAGCTGGAGTTACAGGCAGTTGTGATCTGCTTGATAGGGGTCCTGGGAACCAACTGAACTTGGGTCATCTGAAAGAACATCAAATACTCTTAACCACTGATCCATCTCTCTAGCCCCCATGTAAAAATATCTGATCTGTACATTTTTTTTGTTTCTCTTTTACAATCAGATCCTTATTAGTAATAGTCCTGACCGTAAGCAAAGGGTAGAAGCCCTTACTAAAAACCTTAACACCATTGCTATGGACTTGAAGAAGATGAGAGGTAAGGATGGTGTCACTAAATCAAAATGCTTGCATATCATTATTGTAAAGCAAATGGTAGAACTAATTTGTGCTTGGCCTGGGTGTATTTTTCCTGCTAATTATAATTTCTCTATTAAGAAGTGTTTGCAATGAAATATGAACTAGATTTCTGAAGAGAAACTAGGTTTGAGCATTAGCCTGGGAGTTAGCAGGCCTGAATTCCTATTTCTGACACCAACAAGCTTATGGTGTTATCTAACATTGCTAAATTTTCCTGTCTTCCCTTCAGCACACTGTTACATGACTATGTCACCTACAAAATTCATTGTCTTGATCCATGCGTCCTTACCAAACCCCTAAGGCAATTCTTTAAAAATCAAAAGTTCGATTCTGTCAAAAGTGAAGGGTTCTTCATTTAAAATATTCCTAGACTAATAATAGACCTTATAGATCATGCAATTTAGTCACTCCTAGATAAGTCCATTATTTTATTTTAGGCATTGTAAAATTTCTGTGATTGAATATTTCTATGGATTATCCATCTCTAAGCCAACATGCTTTATGTTGGAGAACTCCCTTTTTCTTCCATCAACTCATACATTTTCGACAGTTTCCGTAGGGATCAGCTGAAATCTGCCCTCTCCCCTTTTCTTGTATGAGTCCTGTTACTAACCAGGAAAATGACTTTGAATGTAACTCACATGTTCACACACAATTCTATGTCACATGTAGACCCATATATTCTCCCCAGAGTAGCATTTCCCAAACCTTTGTCTGTGTCAAGATGTGTTAAAAGATGGTATGCAGCAAAGCAGAGCCTACATTCTCAACAGTAAGGTCAGCCTGGGAAGTGCTAGTGAGAACTACACAGTGCTCTGTATTTCTCTTAGAAATTCACAGTGCACTTATTTGTGACTCTCAGAGTGTGATGTAAAGAAATCCATCTAGCTTGGTTTAAGTTATCATTTCTCAAAATCAGTATCAATACTTCAGTGAAAACACTCTTTCTAAAAGGCAACTGCTGAAAACCTTCCTGGCCCCAAAACAGGTACCCTGAGCTAAATTTATTTTTTTAATTAATTAATTTATATATATATATTTTTTTTTTTTATCAAATCTAGACCCATGTCCCCCCCATCCCCCCACCCCACCAGAGCTCATGCACTCTGCCAAACATGGCTGAGCTAAATTTCTAAAGGTGCTGCTGCCCAGCATCAGCCCTCGTTCCCTGCCCTGCTGAGTTCTCCCCGCACTGGTCCATTTACATGTCCATCCATGCTGTCCTCTGTGTCTCAACCCGAGCACCTTTTCTGGAATCTCACTGCTGTACTACAGCTCCTCCGTACCAGGCTGACTGCCAGTTACTAGCTGAAGTCAAAGTCACTTAAATTGGGAAACGTTAGTGGACTGGCATCTTTTTCTTTGACCCTTCCATATCGCCTGTCACACTGTGTTGTAGTTGTGTTTCTTTTCTCTGTTTACCTGAGTGTTCCTAGCACTTAACATAGTCCCTTGGTATAATAGATTCTTGGATGAAGAAGTGGTTCTAGGTGCTTCAACTCACTTAAGAGTAGATTTATATCCCTTCCAGATTTGATTATCTAATTGTTCCACTTTGGAAAGCATCACCTGAAGTTATATAGAAATAATAAATATGGGGCCAGGCATAATGGTGCACACCTTTACCTAGCACTCAGGAGGCAGAGGCAGGCAGATCTCTGTGAGATTGGGCCAGCGCTGGCTACAGGGAGACCCTGTCTCAAAAAGAAAAAAATAGAAATAGTAAATATATAATAGACGTGTTCCTGAAAAGATCAGGCAGTACTGATATGAGTGACCTGTAGAAGTTTAAAAAAGAATTAAATATCTACAGTCCATTTTTTTCCCCGTTCCTCAAAATAATACTGCCAAATGCTAACACTGAATTTTCATTAATCCTGCCACTCTTCTAAGAGTTCTGTGTATGAAGTTGGAACTGTTTCCATTGATATTTACAGGTGTGTAAACAGACATATGAGGTTGCCCATTGTGGGCAGTGCCATCCCTGGGCATGTAGTTCTGTGTTCTATAAGAAGGCAGGCTGGGGGCTGGAGAGATGGCCTAGCGGTTAAGAGTGCCGACTGCTCTTGCAGAGGACCCGGGTTCGATCCCCAGCACCCACATGGTGGCTGAGAACCATCTTTAACTCCAATTCAAAAAAAACTCCAGTTCCAGGGGAATCTGACGCCCTCTTCTGACCTCCGTGGCATTGCACAACATGGGTGCACAAACCTACATGCAGACAGTACATTCATACACATACAAGGATAAATTTAAAAAAAATCTTCAATTAAAAAAAAAAAAAAAGAAAAGAAGGCAGGCTGGGCGCAGGCCAGAGGAGCAAGCCAATAAACAGCCTTCTTCCATGGTCTGTGCTTCAGCTCCTGCCTTTGAGTTCCTGCCCTAAGTGTCTGCCCTGACTCCCTTTCAGAATGACCTATAAGCCAAAGGTGAAATAAACTTTCAGCCCCAGGTTGGTTTTGGTCTGTGTTTTATCAGAGTTATAGAAAGTAACTAGAACAATCATCATGTTAATCAAAATAAGCCAAACTGCACAGATTTTGTGTGTTTTCTCTCTGGCAGAATAGAAGCAAATTTATATCTGAACCCTGGGCAGGTGGAGCGGGGACATGAAGTAGAACGAGAGGGCCAGGGATGTGGCGTGGTAGACTGCTCCCCTAGCTAGCATTGACAAGGCCCTAGGTTCAGTGTGGAGTACTGAAGTAAGTGCGCCAGAAGAGAGGACCCAGCAGAGCAGAGGCTAGCCTTTGAGGGGACCCAGCAGCAGCAGAGAGGCTAGCCTTTGAGGGGACCCAGCAGAGCAGAGGCTAGCCTTTGAGGGGACCAGCAGCAGTAGAGAGGCTAGCCTTTGAGGGGACCCAGGAGCAGTGAGAGGCTAGCCTTCTAGGGGACCCAGCAGCAGTGAGAGGCTAGCCTTTGAGGGGACCCAGCAGCAGTGACAGGCTAGCCTTTGAGGGGACCCAGCAGCAGTAGAGAGGCTAGCCTTTGAGGGGACCCAGCAGCAGTGACAGGCTAGCCTTTGAGGGGACCCAGGAGCAGTGAGAGGCTAGCCTTTGAGGGGACCCAGCAGCAGTGACAGGCTAGCCTTTGAGGGGACCCAGCAGCAGCAGAGAGGCTAGCCTTTGAGGGGACCCAGGAGCAGTAGAGAGGCTAGACTTTGAGGGGACCCAGGAGCAGTGACAGGCTAGCCTTTGAGGGGACCCAGCAGCAGTAGAGAGGCCAGCCTTCGAGGGGACCCAGGAGCAGCAGAGAGGCTAGCCTTTGAGGGGACCCAGGAGCAGTAGAGAGGCTAGCCTTTGAGGGGACCCAGGAGCAGTAGAGAGGCTAGCCTTTGAGGGGACCCAGGAACAGTAGAGAGGCTAGCCTTTGAGGGGACCCAGCAGCAGTAGAGAGGCCAGCCTTCGAGGGGACCCAGGAGCAGTAGAGAGGCTAGTCTTCGAGGGGACCCAGGAGCAGCAGAGAGGCTAGCCTTTGAGGGGACCCAGAAGCAGTGACAGGCTAGCCTTTGAGGGGACCCAGCAGCAGCAGAGAGGCTAGCCTTTGAGGGGACCCAGCAGCAGTACAGAGGCTAGCCTTTGAGGACAGAGAAAGTTACTCAACTAGGAACAGTGAAAAAATAATTATTAAGTATAGTTGAGGCTTAGCTTGCAAAAAAGTGGTATGCAATACACTTAGCTGTGGAGAGTTAAATTTAAGCTGAAATATAAATGTTGAGTTATCCCAAACTGTCCTCTTCGAGTATATTTGAGGGTGGGTGGGTAGGTAGGGAGTCAGTAAAAGAACTCCGTCGTCTTTAGTCAGGGGCATATAATGACAAAAATTAAAAGAAAAAATCATGCCCTTAGGAATGTATAGGGAGATGCTAATAGGCCCTCTTAACCCTCAAAAGAAGAAGCCAGACAGGCATAAAAGAAAAACCACAGGCATACATAAAAAAAGAAGCGAGCAAAATAGGGTGAGAGGCTAGAAAAGCTGAAGACAGGTGCCCGTGGGAGACTCTTCTTATAGAGCTGATTCTTCACACTATTTACATGTATAACTTAGATAAATAAGTTTAAGATATATTAAATTTACACAAGTTGAATATAGGTGGATAGCTGAGTCATTAAGCTAAAAAGTCTTTTTAGTCAATTTTCAATTAACCTATGAATTTAAGTAAAGTGGAACATTGCTTGTGACATCTGTACTGTTAAATAAAACAGGAGAAGAAACAGCTGCAGTTGGTCCAGAAAGGGAGGGAGAGGACACACACCTTTTAGATGTGAGATTTGTTAGTGTGGCGGGGCCTCAAGGCCACGGTTGGACTCAGCATTAGACAGAAACAGTACAACACGGGGCTGGAGAGATGGCCTAGCGGTTAAGAGCGCCGACCGCTCTTACAGAGGACCCGGGTTCTATCCCCAGCACCCACATGGCGGCCGAGAACCGTCTGCAACTCCAATTCCAGGAGAACTCCAGTTCCAGGGAATCCAACACCCTCTTCTGACCTCCGCGGCATTGCACGACACGGGTGCACAAACTTGCATGCAGACAGTACATTCATACACATACAGAAATAAATAAAATTAAAAAAAATTTAAAGAAACAGTACAACACATGGAGATCCAAACATGATGAAGGAAGCCTCTTCTCTTTAAAACCTGGAGAGGATGGGGGCTGGAGAGATGGCCTAGCGGTTAAGAGCACCAACTGCTCTTGCAGAGGGCCCGGATTCAATTCCCAGCACCCCATGGTAGCTAAGAACCGTCTTTAACTCCGGTTCCAGGGGAATCCAACACCCTCTTCTGACCTCCATGTCATTGCACAACACGGATGCACAAACCTACATGCAGACAGTACATTTGTACACATAAAAAATAATAAAGTAAAAAAAAAAAAACGGAGAGGATTACTGAGAGAGGATGAGGAAGAAATGGAGGAAGAGGAAAGAGGCAGAGAGGGAGAGAGAGAGGACGGGGCAGAGTTAGCAGAGCATGGTAGCAGAGAGCATGTAGGAGCAGATGCCACAAAGTGAGAGGTCAAGTCACAGCACAGGCTGCTGCTTCACTGTCCAGAGAGAGCTGGGGAAGTGCGGCCTGATTCAAGCCTTTGGATCTGGGCTAAAGGTACAGGCCTATGTTCTAACGTGTGTCACGTTCTATGTTCTGTTTCTCTGTTTTACTCAGAGCTCTCTGAGTTACTGCTGTGCGACCTCAATCTCCATTTCCATCAACTTGTGAGGAAAGAGGACCCACAGGAAACACCACAAAACAGCCTAACTGAAAAGTCTGAAGTACCAGATATATTGTACCTTGCTCCTATCAGTTTTTCAGACTGACTTTTTCTTTGTTTATCTTGAATTTCTGTTTTTGTTCAGTTAAAAATATGGAAGAACTGACTTTATTAATATAATTAAAAATAATATAAAGTTGAATATAAGTATTTCATAGTCTTGAAAGCTGTTTTCATGTCTCGAAGTGTGATTTATTTAACTGACAACAAGATTATGTCATGGGAAATCGGCTATTGACTATTGATTTTCTTGTTCTTGAATTTAGCTTACATTGACATGGAAATGATAAATGGATTGCTAATGATAACTAATGGTTACTGAATGATGAATGGATTATACTATGAATTTCGACTAATAAGATTTCTTCTAGTAGCAAGCACCAAGCACAAACATCTACATCTGAAACTTTTTGTACAATGTGATTTCAGGAATATCAAGATTTAATCTAATTCCTCTATTAGTCATGTTTTGACACGTTGATATCATTGTTTCTGAGTGTAGACAGATGTCCTGGTTAGCCTTGTCAACTTCACATACCTTCAGAATCATCTGAAGGATTCTCAGTCGAGGGACTTTCCAGATCACCGTGGCCTGTGGCCATGTCTGTGAGAGAGTGTTTTGATTGAAGATTATGTGGGAGGGCCCAGCCGATTGTGGGCAGCACCATCCCCAGGCTGGTGGAATAAGTCATGTTCCTCCTTGGTTTCTGCTTCAAGCAGTTCCTGCCCTAATTTCCCTCAGTGGTGGGTGGTGACCTGGATGTGGCAGTGGTGGGTGGTGACCTGGATGTGGCAGTGGTGGGTGGTGACCTGGACGTGGGAGCTGAGAGAACCCTTCTCCTCCTCTAAGTCATGGTCATGCTTCTAGTGAAGTAATGGAAACAAACTACTAGGATGATGGATTTCCTCCATATGGTGGGTAGAAGGAGGTAGAAGCAGACTTCTAAGTCCCTTCCAAAACTGCTTAAAAAATAAACCATGAAAATAAAGGTATAGGATATTCTTTTCCACTTATAAAATTTGTAGATCAGGCAAACCAAAACTTTTTTGCCAATAAAAGTTATATAGTAAACCCACAGTCCCAAAGGAAAAGGCTTTGGGCAAACAACAGACTGTCTCTGAATACCGGGTTCCGGCTCACTGTGTATCAATAACACTACAAATGCTTCTCCACTTAGACTGATGGTGTCTTGATAAGGCTTACTGAAATAAGTTGAAAATACCGAAAAATAAAAACATTTCCGTGGGCTGGAGAGATGGCCTAGTGGTTAAGAGCATTGACTGCTCTTGCAGAGGACCCGGGTTCAATCCCCAGCACCCACATGGTGGCTGAGAACTGTATTTAACTCCAGTTCCAGAGGAATCTGATGCCCTCTTCTGACCACGCCACAGTGCACAGACCTACATGCAGACAGTACATTCATACACATACAAAAATAAATAAAATAAAAAAAAAAAACACAAAAAACATTTCCTGTACACAGCCAGCTGGATATCACAGTTTAGCCTACGTCACATTAATCAATGCACAGGCACTTTATCCTGCAATTGGATAAGGTCATCTAACACAAACTCCATTTCATAGTAAGATGCTGAGTAGATCTTGTAATTTATTGAAATGTCCATAATAATAATAATAAAAAACCACTAGCAACACAGTTGTTTCTCCCTAGTGATCACATGGCTGACCAAGAACCACAGTGTTAGACTTCATCCCAGGAAAAACAATCAAAATTCAAAATCTGAAATACAATTTCAACCGAACAAAGATCATTTCCCTACCATCATGAAGTCAAGACTTACTAATGGTAGATTAAACTAACATAAACCAGGGACCAACTGTACTTGTAAGTATAAACAGAAGGGAAGAGTTAAATTGCCATGAAGGCTTTTTAAAGCCATTTTGAAAAGGATGAGAAAGGGTTTCATGATAGACTTGTCAGTAGGATAACAAGACAGAAAACTGTGCTATGGTTTGCATGGGTATTCTCCAAAGGACACATGTTGGATGCCTGGGCCCCAGCATGGTACCAGTGAGCAGTGATGGTACCTTTAGGGGTAGAGTCAAGTGAAACACCATGTGTGAGCATGCATGCCTTGAAGGGGATTTAGTTCTCTTCTTTCTGCTTCTCAGCCACCATGAGGTAAACAGACCTTTGCATGGTTTCATTTTAATATCCTGTATGTCCCATCAGAGACCCAGAGTAACAGAAGCAAGGGTCCATAGGCCGAAATCTCCCTAACTGAGCACAAGTAAAGGTTTTTAGTTATCATAGGCATTTTGCCACAGTCATGGAAAGCCGACTAACATAAGCAGTATCTAACAAGAAAGTTGGATAGAATTGTTTTTGTATGTATAAAGCACTGTTCCTTCATCTTCCCAGGAAACCTTCAGGACAGTCTACATGACAGGAATGTTTTTTGAATCGTGGGGGTGGAGGAGGTGCATTGTGCAAGTGGATCTTGGTATAAAGTGCCAACTTAGACCCAGTGTGTTTGACAGCATAGCTGCTGCTGACAATTTCAAAATGTTTCCTTGTGGTATTTGTAGCTAAATTTGCTTTGAATAAAAAAAATATGACAGTGTGCACTAAATAATAAGGTTGTTTAAAAAAATCCAAAGCTAAAGTAAAAGATCATTTTAATCCCGGGAAGTTATCCAAGCATCCATTTATCTTGTCATCAAAAAGCACACAAAAATACCCTCAGCAAAACCAGATAGGAAAGAATACGAAGTTATATTTTTGAAGCCTCTTAAATTATTGTTGCTCAGAGAATAAATTTTAATCATTTCAAGTTATGTAAAAAACAGATTGCCTTTCACTGACAGAAGTTTCATTATAAAATATCAGTTTTATATGACATCAAACACTATTACTGTTTCAGTGTGGTTTTTTTTTTTTTTTAAGTTTTCCCAAAACTATTTCTTTAGCTGTGTAAACTACCATATTTTGAAATGGACATTCAAAAAATCCATATCTCAAAATGAAGGACTGCTATGCACTGGTAGTCTTCAAGTTGAAAATGATTACTCCTGCACTTTACAAACATCCTAGGAAATAAATAAATTATGGGATAGCCAACAGTCTTGAAACTCTTCAGAGGAAAGGACAAAACCCTGTGTTCAAGTCGAGGGGTTCACTTCAGTCCTAGGTGTCTGTCCATTCATGGAGGTTTGCTGATCTTCCCATGTTGGTAGCAGAGTCAGGAGGAAGGCTTGTTTGCTTGGCTAACTTGCTATGGACACCCTGCAGCATGTGTTAGTGTGCACTGGTATCTGGAGCCTCGATTTTTCCCATCAATGAGCAAAAGTGGCATTTTCCTGAAGTGGTCAATAATATCTGACACAGACAGGAAGTTCTGGAAAAGTTAAGTAGGGAGGTAAGTTAACATTGGAATGGCACCATGTAGCACGATCTAGTTTTTCAATTTGCATCATTATGAAAATTGAGGGGAAAATAAAAGTTTTCAAGTACCTTCGAGATGTTGACTATGAAAACATGAAAAATATTCATCATTGACATCCAATAAAGCATAAGATAAAAATTTCAACTTGGTCTGGCAAGATAGCTCAGTGGGTAAACTTGATGGCCTATATTCTAACCACAGGACTCAAAGTGTGGAAGGAGAGAACCGATGGGACAGGATGTCCTCTGATACCACATCTGTGCTACACACAAAAATAAAAGTTTTGTAAAAATGAAAAAAAAAACAACTTCCATAATGGATCAGTTACCCTAAATATTTTAATTATGATATCTTTGTTTTGGTCTCTTTTTTAGTTTGGGGCTTTTCATTTATTTTTATTTTATGTGTATGAGTCTTTTGCCTACATGTATGTAAGTGCAATGTCTGTGGAGGCCAGAAGAGGACGTCAGATCATCTGGAACAGGAGTTATAGACAGACCATTGTTAGCCACCATGTGAATGCTGGGAACCAAACTCAGGCCCTCTGCAAGAACAGCCAGTACTCTTAATCACTGAGCCATCTCCAGAGCCATACTGTTTTTTATCTTTGGAGAAGGTATCCTTGTAACACCAGCTGGACTAGAAATCAATATGTGCACGAGGCTGGCCTCTGCCTCCCTAGTTGGGAGATTAAAGGATGAGTCACCACAGCTAGCTCCATGGTGTCTTTGGTTTTATTTCTGGTTTTGGTTTCTATATCCCTACTTTACGCCAATTCATACTGTTAGGAATCAGGAATCAGACATGGCTCACATCTGGAGATGGCTCCAGCATAGTGGAGCTGTTCCCTTACTGCCATCTCCACATTCACAATCCATAGCCTGGATCACTGTGCTCCTGACAGGCAGACCTCTAGGCATGGTCTGAATTAAGTAGCCCACACAGGAATATATACTTGCCCACAAGAGACGGTGTCTCCCTTTATGTTAACCTGTGTTTTCATGTTAGACCAAGAGAAATCTTGGAAGGCAACAACTTTGCTTCTGGAGAGCCCATGCAGCTGTCCAGGGAGGTAGTGACCCAAACTTGAGGAAAGTGTGCTTCTTCTACTCAGCATGGTCACTACTTTATTTGGGTTGAAGTTTTTGGTGAATTATTTTCTTTCCCCAGATGCTTTTCTTTATATAATGTTAAGAACCATGTCTCAGGACTCTGAGCTTGTTAGTTTCTTTCTCAGAGGCAGCCTTAATAGTTACTTTCACATCAAAAAGTTGACTTGGCCAAATAGGCCATCTTTACAGATTCAAACCTCTAAGTTTAGCAAGAAATTACTTAAGTATCAATAATTACAGGTAGCAACTATTCTAGTTTCTCTGCTTTCTCAGATGGGATTTTAAAGCTTTTTATTTATGTGCATGTGTGTGGGCCTTCTTGTCTGCATGTGCACCATATGCAGGCACTCAAGGAAGCCAGAAGGCATCAGAATCCCTGGAACTGGAGTTACATGTCATTAGCTGCTTGTGGGTGCTGGAGACTGCATCCAGATCCTCTACAAGAGCAGCAAGTACTCTTAACAACTGAGCCATTTCTTCACCCCTCAGATGATTTTTATTTTATTTTATTTCTCAAATCTAGACCCGTGTCCCCCACCCTCTGCCCCCACCCCACCAGAGCTCATGCATTCTGCCAAACATGCTTTTCATCTCTTTCTCAGTCTTTCTCAATATTCTCCATGTTGAAGTTGACTATTTTGAGCAGTTCACTGTTTCAGTCAGTTCTTTGATGCAGTCCTTTCTGTTGTTGTTGTTGTTGTTGTCGTTGTTGTTTCCAATATGATCACTCCCAACTGCTTGGACAAAAGCTCAAGGGGCCGTGCACAAGAAATACTTACAACTAGGTAGTTGGCACTAGCATCCACAGATGAGGGATACCATTCGTCGTTTGTTTTTCTGGGACTGTGTTACTTCACTCAGCATGATGTCCTCTAGCTCCAGCCATTTTCCTGCAAAGCTCATGATGTCATCTTTCTTTACTGCTGCATAGAACTCCATTGTGTAGATGTACCACATTTTCTCTATCCACTCATCAGTTGAGGGGCATTTGGGTTGGTTCCAGCTCCTTGCTATTGTGAAGAGAGCTGAAATACACATGGCCGTGCATGTATCTCTGCAGTGGGGTGAGTCTTGAATGGTACATGCC
Source organism: Rhizomys pruinosus (assembly GCA_009823505.1). Lineage (NCBI taxonomy): Eukaryota > Metazoa > Chordata > Mammalia > Rodentia > Spalacidae > Rhizomys > Rhizomys pruinosus. The sequence continues at coordinate 2,015,394 of VZQC01013731.1, forward strand.
TAGGAGTGGTATGGCTGGGCCGGGTGGCAAGTTCATTCCAAGTCTTCCAAGGGTTCTCCACACTGCTTTCCATAGTGGCTGTAACGAGTTTACATTCCCACCAGCATTGGATGAGTGTTTCCCCTTTCCCCACAACTTCTCCAGCACTTGGTATCATTTGTTTTCTTGATCCTACCATCTTTTTTTTTGGAGTAGTTTATTATTTTGGTTTTGATTGCATTTCCTTAATGATTAGTGATGTTGAACACTTCTTAAGGTGTTTTCTCAGCCATCTCTAATTCCTCACTTGTGAAGTCTCTGTTCGCTCTTTGCTCCATCTCTTGTGGCTTTAAGGATTTTGTCTTTGTTTTGGGTGTCAGCATTTTTAACTATGATGTGGCGTGGAGAGTTTCTTTTCTGATCTTGTCTGTTTGGAGTTCTATGTGCTTCTTGTGTTTGTATTGGTTTGTCTTTTTTTAGTTTGGGAAAGTTTTCATCTATTATTCTGTTGAAGATCTGATCAATACCATTCTCTTGGGATTCTTCTCCTTCTTCTATTCCTATGATGCAGAGGTTTGATCTTTTCATAGTGTCCCACAGTTCTTGGTTGTTCCACTTTTGTGTATTTTTAAATTTTTCATAATCTTTCCTTGAGGTTTTTAGTTGTTCTGTGTTATCTTCCAGGTCTGATATTCTTTGTTCTGCTTCCTCCATTCTGCTTCTGAGGCTTTTTCCATTCCTTTCCTTTTGATTGGATGAGTGTTTGATTTCCTTTTTCATTTCTTCTTCTGATTTCTTTAGTGTTTCTACTTCCTTTTGGAGCTTCTCAATCTCTTCCTGTAGTTCTTTGCTTCGCTGGTTGGTTTCCTTATCTTTTTCAGCATGGGATCTTTTCAGTGTTTCTACTTCCTTCTGGAGTTTGTCATTCTCTCTCTCTCTCTCTAGGTCCTTCTTGAGTTCTTCATTCTCCTTTCTTTTAAATTTTAAAATTTTTTATTATTTTTTTATGTGTATGAATGTACTGTCTGCATGTAGGTTTGTGCACCCGTGTTGTGCAATGCTGCGGAGGTCAGATTCCCTTGTAACTGGAGTTCTCCTGGAATTGGAGTTACAGACAGCTCTCAGTTGCCATGTGGGTGCCGGGGGTCGAACCTTGGTCCTCTGCAAGAGCAGATGGTGCTCTTAACCGCTAGGCCATCTCTCCGGTCCCTCTCTTTTCTTAAATCTTTGATTTGCTCTTTATAATCTTGTAGTTCTTTAAGTATGTTCACAATTGTCTTTCTGATATTTGTGTCCTGGGCCATCCCCAGGGAGATCCCACTGTAGGACTCTTCCATAGGATTGGTTGATCTTGGTGCAGGATTATCCTGCCCCTTTGCCATGTTGTCTCTTCGTATTCCTGGCATATGGGCTTCTCCTTGCCTGTATTCCAATGTGAGCCCCAAATGCCTCTTCACTGTGTTGAAGGCTTGCTTTGCTTTCCTCCTTCAGATGCCTTCGTAATCCCAGTTTGGGGTGGGGGGTGGCACCTGCACTTCAGCTGGTCTTGGGAGATCTCAGATCTCAAGACTCACACAACCCTACCTTTTATACCAGCTGGGAGGATAACTCCGCCCCAACAGCCACAAAAGCCAATTAAGCCAAAGGCAACAGGATTAACTAGATTAAGTCAAACAACACTCAGACTTGCTAAAGCACCCAGCTCCTACCTACCTTCCTGCGCTTCAGCTGGTCTTTGGAGATCTCGGAGATGATATTTTAAATAAACCTTTACACTATAATCTTTCATTAAAATTTTGTCAAAGAGGTCCAAACCAAAGAGATTTGCCTTTGACAAACCTATATGTATTTTTTAAATTAAATTATATTTTTTTTCAGTCAGGGTCTCCCTATATAGCCCCAACTGGCCTGGAACTATGTTATACCAGGTTGGCTCCATCTCTCAGAGTCCATCTGCCTCTGCCTCCCAAGTTCTGGGATTAAAGGCATGTGCCTATGCCTAAGTGATATTTTTAAAAAAATTATACTTAGGGATTAGAGATGAAGCTCAGGGGCAGAGCATTTGATTAGCTTGCAAGAGGCCCTAGGTTCAATTCCAAGCACCACAAAAAGGTCAAGCCTATAAGGTTGGATTATTTAGAATAAAAGATAAGAAAGACTATAAACAAACAAATAAATAAATAAATAAATAATAAAAGAAAGACTCCTAGAGCAGAATTACTTACGGGTAGTATTTCTTTTTATTTCCCTCAGTAAATAAAGGGCTTCACTAAAATGGTTAACTCTACTGTTGGCATATAGCATAAAGTTTGGTAAATTTTGAAACTTGAAGTCCTTACCTCTTTTCCTCGAAGTCCAGTCCCCAGTAAGTATTCTTGTGTTTCCTCTTGATAACGGATTTGGATGTTGTAAACTTTGTCTTTGTACAACACCATGAGGACATAGGGGTTGCTCACTGTTTTCTTAGAACTGTCTCTAACTAGGAATGTCCCATCCTAGAAGAGGAAATTCTTATTACTAATGGGAGGAATGACAGTTAATCCTTTTGTTGCCTGTAAGAGACAAGCCTGTAATTTCTGCCAGTTGAGTGAACTACCATTGGGTTCCCCTAACAGCTATAGACTCCAAGTGCCCTGTATCTCTTGATTATCAGGAAAGACAACTGAGATTGTATCAGAAATTTTCAAGTCAACATCTTTGAAGCTTCTTAATACAACAGGATAGATAGATAGATAGATAGATAGATAGATAGATAGATAGGATATTTCAGTAATGAAACAGGAGAAATAAGGACCCCACTGTCTAACTCAGTATATGACTTTGCATTTCTGATAACTGCCTAATCTTTCTTTGCCAAATCCACAGAATATACCCTTTGCCTATGAAATGCACCCTTTGAATCCTCGTGATTGCTATGTTCAGCTTTCATTCATCACAGCCTGAACAAAAGTGAATGCAGACCTTCTGTATTCATTCTTATTATCCCTTTTGCCAATACTGATAAAACTTGTACTTTTCATACAATAAATTATTGTAGTATAATATAGCACTGCAAAGATCTAATACTAAAATAGAGCTAATTAGTAAGATCCATGCAATTCACTTCCTCCTTCATGTACTGAATTAGGATGGCTTTTAAACCTCCATCAATATGCAATAAAGGCTTTCCTTTGTTCCTTCCATTCCCAGTTAATTGAGCCATTTAGAACATCTCTGGTGAGGGAGCTTACCTCTAGATCAGTGAGTCATAGGCTTAGCTTGCAATTGGAGTCACTCAGGGAGTCTTTAGACCCCCTGAGTGACTCCAATTGCAAGTACCCCCACTAATTAAAGCAGGATCTCTCCAAGATCCAGGAATTTAGCTTTTTAAAAAAATACCCTACAGATGATTACATTCCTGCTAAGATTGAAAAGTATTGCTCTAGGGGCTGGAGAGATGGCCTAGCAGTTAAGAGTGCCAGCCACTCTTGCAAAGGACCAGGGTTCAATCCCCAGCACCCACATGGCAGTTGAGAACCATCTTTGACTCTAGTTCCAGGGGAATCTGACACCTTCTTCTGACCTCTGGGGCATTACAGGACACAGGTGCACAAACCTACATGCAGGCAGTACATTCATAAACATACAAAAATAAATTAAATTAAAAAAGTATTGCTCTAGAGTTAAGAATTTGAAAGATGAAGGTTTTTGTTTTCCCATCTTTGATAAAGAGATTTAAGGCTGAGAGTAAACATTGGACTTCTTCAGTATAATACTAAAGGATTAGCTAAAACTTTCTAGCAGGCACTGCTGGTGTGTCTCCTAATATGGATCCTTTCTCAGCAACTCAGATGGTATCTGAGTATTAAGAGGAGGAAGAACTAGGAAGAATTTTGAACTTGGTTTGGAGTGCACAGAGCTTAGATTGGGGATTTCCCAGGACCACCTGAAGCACAGAAGGATACAAACAGAGGGAATTCTCCCAAATTCCTTCTATGAAGCTAGCATCACTCTATTACCAAAACCAGGCAAAGATACAACCAAAAAGGAGAACTATAGACCCATCTCATTAATGAACACAGATGCAAAACTTCTCAACAAAATACTTGCAAACTGCATTCAGACCCACCTCAAGAAGATCATCCATCATGACCAACTTGGATTCATACCAGAGATGCAGGGATGGTTCAACATACAAAAATCAATAAATATCATAAAACACCTAAATGAACTGCAAGACAAAAACCACATGATAATCTCAGTTGATGCAGAAAAAGCCTTTGGACAAAATCCAGCATCCCTTCATGCATAAACTCCTAGAGGGAATTGGATTGGAGGGACCATTCCTCGATGTAATCAAAGCCATATACAGGAAACCCACAGCCAATATCATCCTAAATGGGGAAATGACAGAAACATTCCCTTTAAAGGTAGGAACTTGGTAAGGCTGCCCCCTGTCACCACTCCTCTTCAATATAGTGCTTGAAACACTTGCTAGAGCAATAAGGCAAGAAAAGGAAATTAAAGGAGTACTAATTGGAAAAGAGGAAGTCAAGCTATCCCTTTCTGCTAATGATATGATTGATTACTTAGGGGATGCTAAAAACTCCACTGGAAAACTCCTAGAAACCATTAAGAGCTTCAGTAAAGTGTCAGGATACAAAATTAACCTAGAAAAATCAGTAGCCTTCCTTTACACCAACAACAAGCAATGGAAGAAGGAATACAAGGAGACCTTCCCACTCACAATAGCATCAAAAACAATAAAATACCTAGGAACAAACCTAACCAAAGACACCAAAGATCTCTACAAAAATTTTTAAACCCCTGAAGAAGAAAATTGAAGAAGACATCAGAAGATGGAAAAACCTCCCATGCTCATGGATTGGGAAAATTAATATAGTAAAAATATCCATTCTACTCAAGCTCTTGTACAGATTTAATGCAATCCCAATTAAAATCTCCAAGATTTTCTTCACAGGCTTGGAAAAAAGTCCTTAATTTCATTTGGAAAAACAAAAGACCCCGAATAGCCAAAGCAACCCTGAGCGAAAAGAGCAATACAGGGGGGATCTCTATACCAGACTGCAAACTATACTACAGGGCTATAGTCATAAAAACAGCTTGGTACTGGCACAAAAACAGACCTGTTGACCAATGGAACAAAACTGAAGATCCAAACTTGAGCACATACAACTTCAGCCACCTCATATGTGTCAAGGAGGCCAAGAAGACACAACCGAGGAAAGACAGCATCTTCAGCAAGTGGTGTTGGCAAAACTGGATCACCACTTGTAGAATAATGAAATTAACCCCCTACCTCTCTTGCCCTGTACAAAAGTCAACTCCAGATGGATCAAAGACCTCAGTGTGAAACCCCAAACTCTGAAAGCAATAGAAGAAAAAGTTGGCAGCAGACTACAAGACATAGGCGTAGGAAAAGACTTCCTAAATCAGACAGCAGCTGCACAAGAATTAAGGTTGACAATTGACAAATGGGACCTCATTAAACTCAAAAGCTTCTGTACATCAAAAGAAACAACCAAGGAAGTGAAAAGAAAACCCACAGACTGGGAGGAAACCTTCATCATAGATACATCTGACAGAGCATTGATTTCCAGAATATATAAACTACTCAAAAAACAAAGAAGAAAGAAATGACCCACTCAAAAGATGGAGCAAAGAGCTGAACAGAGACTTCACAAATGAGGAATTAGAGATGGCTGAGAAACATCTTAAAAAGTGTTCATTGTTGTATCCCTCATCTGTGGATGCTAGTGCCAATTACCTTGTTGTAAGTATTTCTTGTGTATGGCCCCCTGAGCTTTTGTCCAAAGCAGTTGGGAGTGATGCATATTGGAAACAACACCACCAACAACAACAGAAAGGACTGAATCGAAGAACTGACTGAAACAGTGAACTTCTGCTCAAAACAGTCAACTTCCTCATGGAGAATATTGAGAAAGACTGAGAAAGAGATGAAAAGCATGTTTGGCAGAATGCATGAGCTCTGGTGGGGTGGGAGAATGGGGGGGGGCACGGGTCTAGATTTGTTAAAAAAATAAAAATAAATTTATGTGAAAAAAAAGTGTTCATTGTTGCTGGGCGTGGTGGCGCACGCCTTTAATCCTACACTTGGGAGGCAGAGGCAGGTGGATCTCTGTGAGTTCAAGGCCTGCCTGGTCTACAAAGTGAGCTCCAGGCCAGCTGGGACTAAAGAGAGACCCTGTCTCAAAAAGACTAAAAAAAAAAAAGTGTTCATTGTCACTAATAATTAAGGAAATGCAAATTAAAACCACTTTAAGATATCTCACTCCAATAAGAGTGGCTAGGATCAAGAAAACAAATGATACCAAGTGCTGGAGAGGTTGTGGGAAAAGGGGAATGCTCATCCACTGCTGGTGGGAATGTAAACTCGTACAGCCACTATGGAAAGCAGCGTGGAGAACCCTTGGAAGACTTGGAATGAACTTGCCACCTGACCCAACCATACCACTCCTGGGTATATACCCACAAGACTCATCTTACTGCAGAGATATATGCACAGCCATGTTTATTGCAGCTCTCTTCACAATTAGCAAAGAGCTGGAACCAACTCAAGTGCCCCTCAACTGGTGAGTGGATAGAGAAAATGTGGTACATCTACACAATGGAGTTCTATGCAGTGGTAAAGAAAGATGACATTGGGGCTGGAGAGATGGACTAGTGGTTAAGAGCACCAACTGCTCTTGCAGAGGACCCGGGTTTGATCCCCAGCACCCACATGGCTGCTGAGAACCGTCTTTAACTCCAGTTCCAGGGGAATCTGACACCCTCTTCTGACCTTTGTGGCATTACACGACATGGGTACACAAACCTACATACAGACAGTACATTCATACACATTAAAAAAGATAAAAAGAAATATGACATGATGAACTTTGCAGGTAAACGGATGGAGTTAGAAGATATCATGCTGAGTTGAAGTAACACAGTTCCAGAAAAACAAATGAGGAATGGTAACCCTCATCTGTGGATGCTAGCACCAATTACCTAATTGTATGGCAAAGTGAGCAACGTTAATGTGATCTGAAAGCAACTATGCTCTTATATTGTAGAATCCCTTAAAAAATAAACAAAAATTATGGGGCTGGAGAGATGGCCTAGCGGTTAAGAGCACCGACCGCTCTTACAGAGGACCCGGGTTCGATCCCCAGCACCCACATGGCGGCTGAGAACCGTCTGAAGCTCCAATTCCAGGAGAACTCCAGTTCCAGGGGAATCCGAGACCCTCTTCTGAACTCCGCAGCATTGCACGACACGGGTGCACAGACTTGCATGCAGACAGTACATTCATACACATACAGAAATAAAAAAAAAAAAAAATAAACAAAAATTAAAAAAAAGAAATTGGTTCAAGAGGATCCCTTTTGATGTTACATGATTTCTTTGATAATACAGACTCATTCATTAAAGAACTCGCTAAGATTCTGTCAGCCAACAAATGATTACCTTAATTTAGATTTCCTTTTTTGCCAGGCAAGTGATGCCCAGTTGAAGGAAACATTGCTAGAAGGCAGGAAGCTGGCAATAATGGGTCCCAAAGGAGCAGCACCCAGGGGCAAGAACAGTACCTAGCTCACAATTGGGACTTGGTACAAGTCAATTCCCATTATATCCCTCCATTAATATTTATAACTACTTAAAAATAAACTAAAGCATGATACCTGGTTTATCTTTCTGAGAGCAGCTTCTGCCTCTGGTCGAGTAATATCAGAAACATACCACTCTTCATCTAATGGATGCTGAAATACACATTTAATAAAACCCTGTAAATTCTGCAGGTACGTAGATAAGTGAAAAGAAAAAAATCTCAACCAATAACTTCCCATAAATCACCAACTCAATTCTACAAGGTTTGAACCATTTGTTTTCTTGACTCAAATAAAGAATCACTTAGGTCAGGCTATATAAAAGACATTTTGTGTCAACTGCTTTTTATATCAGGACACTGATTGCAAAGCAGCTGTGATTAAGCCTTCTTTATATAATGGAACCCTTCATAAGGACAGAGTCAGAAGGACTTCTTCAGTGTCTTATATAGCATTAGCATACTTAATGTTAACAATCTGTGTTAATGAAACAACTCAGAGACTGTTTGTTTCAAGGTCATAAACTAGGAAACATGAGAAATAGGATAATTTTTCTCATTATTTAAGGGTCTGAAAGAACACCGAAGGAAACATTTCTGTGCATATGCACCCTCCCCTTCAGTTTTTGTTGTTGTTGTTGTTGTTGTTCACTTGTTTGTGGTGCTGGGGATCCAGTCAGGGCCTCACAAGTGGTAGGCAAGTGTTTTACAATGAGCTCCACAGGCAGCTCTCTCCCCTTTAATCAAATAACAACAAAACCATAACAAATATAGCAGTGAATTTGACAGGAGGTTCTCAGGATCCCTTTTCTAAGGAAAGGCAAACAATAAAACATGCAGTATTACCTCTTCTTCCCCTGGAGATGGTGGCTGAGGTCTGTTTGGGACAGGCAAGGGCAGGTTTCTGCCTTCAACTCTGAGAGGTGGTCTATTGCTGGGACCTTAAAAGTATAATGTTTTTGAAAATTGGTTTACTGTAAACCATTGCTTTTGTCTCTCATTGCACAGGTCTCACAAGTATGTCTACAATAGTAATTCCTATTTCAAGAAAACAAGGCCCATTTATGAAAAGTCACAGTTGCTCTATTGTGTTCTGCATATCAGTAAGAATATTTAATAAGAAGTAGACCCTTCATAGACTCCTGCAGTATCAGTGCACAGTAAATGTATTCCCAATGGCTACTGTACTGGCAATGCAGTATAAAGGGAATTCTGTCTACCTTGTCTTCACAGGAAGAGATGCGAGTACCTTGAGAATATTGTCAGCTTTTAGAACCAACATTTGCCATCTGGTCTTTCATACACTTGTTTGTTTTTATTTTTTGTGAAATGTCCTAAAATGTAGAACTGCTGAACTCACAGGCAAGTACAAACTATTTGGTCAGTCAGAATTACATCATGGAGCATCGGAAAATTACCTAGCGTTTGTGTCCCCTGAGAGTTTCTAAGATCTCAGGAAAGGTGTGCTGTGCTGACTGGGTGCCAAGGCTTTCTCTGTGTTATCAGAACAGCTGTTAAAAACAGGAAAGGTCTATTATCGGGAATGTTCTCTTAATTATTCATTCTGCAATTGTGTATTCAGCATGATGCTGTCTAAATCTTGAGTAAGGCACTCTATGTACATATCTTTAATCCTCACAGCAAAGCAACATTGCCAGGTACTATTATGTTTATTTTGCGTATAAGGAAATGGTCTCACCAGATCTAAGCAAGTTGTGTATAGCAGTGGGAGAGCCAAGACTCAAGCATATTGTCACCAAACATTGCTCTGCCTATGTGAGACTGTACTGTCCAGGGCCCAGGAATCTGCATGCTACCCAGCACTTCCATGCTTAAGCACCAGGATCCACTTGACAGTACTATGAGGAGAGGGGAGCAACTTGAGAAGGTGATGAGGTCTCCTGAGTCAGTCTTCTGGGATAGTCTGAGGTGGCCCTCCCTGTTTCTAAAGAGCAGGAAGGCTGGCCCTGAGCTGCTAGCACCTGCCTAAATAGAACACTTACAAAATGCTTATTGAATGAATGAGATTTAACACTACAGGAGAATAAGAGAGCCAAGACCTATATTATGTGGCTGTATTTCATTCAGCTTCTGTGTCTCACAGTCAGTAGCATGAAGCTATAATTTACATACAGTACACATCTCAAACACGTTTTATTAAAAGCCACCTACTACCTTTAACATTTGGATTCTCAAGGGAGTTGTGATGGGCTTTTGAACAATATATGGCTCATTCTTTAGCTTTCTGGGGTTGAGAACCCCATGGAGAAGACTAAGGACCAGATGTCCTACAGTCTTGGGATGAAAGGCATCAATTCTGATTAATGTACTATTCTAGAAAATTGTATTAGCAATCCCCATCACCAATCAGAGATCTATGGATTCTGCTTTGGCAATTGTTGCTGTAAAGAAATATCTGGAACTCAGATACTTATAAGAACAAGCAGGAAATATAAATGTGGGGTTAAGAACAACGATTTTGAGGAATTCTGAAAAAATTGAGATGTATTAGGGAACTGGACCCATGTGGTACAAACAGACATGGTAATCTCCAATTTGAGAGCTTAATGGCTGCCACTGTCTAGGCACTCTCGTATGGAAGGATAGTCCAACAGAATACAATATTCATGAAAAAGGATATTATTGAGCTATAAGTCAAACTTCCTAATGTAGTTTTCTATTTATTTATTTTTTATTTTTTATTTTTTATTTTTGTCTTTTTGAGACAGTCTCCCTGTAGCCCCAGCTGTCCTGGAACTCAATCTGTAGACCAGGCTGGCCTTGAACACACAAGGATCCGCCTGCCTCTTCCTCCCAAGTGCTAGAATTAAAGGCGTGTGCCACCACGCCCGGCAGTAATTTTCTATTTAAAAATGTGCTGATTCTGCATATGGACCATGACTATAAAAAAGTGTTCTCTTCATTCCTCATATATTGTTAAAATTTCAAGTCAATATTTAAATACTGGGTAATTTCACATTAAAGGCCATATTTTTAATTTCTTTTGAAAAACAAGTTAGAAAACCTGGCAGCACCAGGCCAGTTTCCTGACGTGACAAAGTTCTGCTTATTCGAATTTGGTAACTCTCCAATCACTTGACAGTCGTACACAAGCATTTTTAAAGTGGTATGTGCCACTTACTCGCTTTAAGAAGAAAAATCAACACAATACAGTCCTACCTCGAAGGCCTGTGCTGGCAGTGGCTGCAGTGTCCTGTGGGGACCCACTAGAAATGCAGAATTGCAGGTCTCACTGGCTCGACTGAATTAGGTCTGCTTTTAAGCAAGTCTCTGTGTGCACACTGAAGTTTGAGAACACTTAAACACCCAGAGGCAGTACTGTTGAAAATGAAAGTCCTGGGCCTCACCCTACTAAATCAGACACTTTTATTTTTTATATTTTTTCTTTGAAACAGGCTTTCATGTAGTCCAGGCTAGCTTCAAACTTGCGCTTTAGCTGGAGGTGGACTTGAACTCCTGCTGTGATCGCAGGTGTGAGCCACCGCACGTGGTTCCAATCAGGCTGGGTTCTCTTAATCTCAGTTTTTCTTTTTTCTTTGTAATATTTTATTTATTATATGAGTGGGTTTCTTTTCATGTATGTAAGAATAACACTTGTGTACAATGCTCCCAGAGACCAGAAGAGTGAGTTGGCTGCTGAACATACATCATTTGGAGCTATGGACTATTGTTAACTACCATGTAAGTGCAGGGGATTGCATCCAGTTCCTCTCCAACAGCAGCTAGTGCCCTTAACTGCAGAGACAACTCTCTAGCCCTTAATCTATATTTTTGGTTTGTTCCCCAATTCATAACCTGAGAGCAGATTTATCTTAGAGACCTGAAACTGCAGAGAAACCAAGTACTGCTTGTAGCTCTCGATGGACCAATCAGGGACTTAGCTCTGTGTGGGAAGATAAGGGATTAGGGATGACCTGCTGGTGATTGTGTGTGTGTGTGTGTGTGTGTGTGTGCATCTGTGTGTCTGTACATGTGTCTGTGTTTATGTCTATGTTTGTGTGTAGTGTGGTATTTTATGTAGTGTCTTCTAACAGCCCTTGGTACCTTATAGACATTGAATTAAATGTTGTATAAAGAAGTCACATCTTTTAGGACACAATGCCTTTACCAAAAGGCTTTGAGGGGAGTTGGGAATATACACACATAGAAGTAGATGGAAGTTAAGAGAATATACAAACCTTGAGAGAAATATGGAGGCAGGGAGGCACTCTGCTGAAAGCCACTGTTACTGTTGAGACACAAAAGAGTGAGCTTTAATTTGGGCTGGGTGATCGGGCCACACTGGGAAGCTGGTTAAAGAGGCCAGACGGTAGATACTTCTCCCTCCGGGGCACTCCTTGCTGACCTCACGGGATGGGAAAAAGGAGGAACTTGTTCACTGTTCTGTACTGGTCCCAAGATGAGCAGACCAAAGTCTCATAAGCTTCACAACAAAAAATGGAAAGGAGTAAACTCCATTTAAAATTTACTTTTAAAACTGGACTGTGGTTTGAGGTCTTCATGTCTACAGAATGGCAAAAGAAGGAAAATATACCAATGAGCATGTTGTATGAAACTGCTGGTGTGAAGGGAGAGGGTGGGTGGAAGGGGGAATTAAGTGGGTGCCAGATGCTGCAAAGAGGGCTGTGGAGGGCCCTGAAATGCTGTGTGTTCCCTCCATGCTAACAGTAAAAGTCTGCTCTGGACAGCAATCCCTGTGGATGGGAGTTTTCAAGAATGAAGGAAGGGGTTGGAGCCTTGTGTGGGAAAAGGCAGAAAGAGAAAATGTCAGTCAGGGCAGAAGAGAAAGCAGCTAGAAGGAGCAGAAAAAATGGAGGGCACGAAGACCCCGGGGAAAATGAATGATTTTAGCTATTTTCCCAGTCACTGGCAGAGGTAGACATGCCTTGCTGGACATTCCATTTTCTACAGTATACAGGGTGGGAAGTTGGACTTCTTTTGAACACTAAAAGATTTCAGTGGATCAGGAGGCTGGAGGCTCGGGGAGCAGTGTGAGGCAGCTCACTGGCTTGTCTGGGCAGACTGATCTGGGTCTTGCTCTCTTTTCCTGTTCCTGTTCCTGTTTCTGGAGAGTCTTGTTATGAGCCTGAGAAATACTAGTTTTTGAAAAACCAAACCTGTAGACAGCAGCCATGCACAAATTCTTAGCATCTGTCAGCTGCAAGGCACATCTGTTTCTCATCCAAGGTTCAGGGGTCCTCCAAGTACTTCAAGTAACAAGTTTCTTAATATTTGTTTGAACCCAGCAAGTAAAAACATTCCCATTTTCTGCCAAAGTGTCCATTCCAAGGGATAATCATGGGAGAAGTCAATTCTGTCCTTTTCTAACCCATGTACAGAAACTCGGCGAGCAACAGTGAACTGTCATGTTGTTCCCAAAGCTTAGTGTGCTCGATAGCTTTAGTGTCACCTTGACACACCTGAGTTGAGGGAGCTTCAGTTGGAGAATTGCCTCCATTGGACTGGCCTGTGGCCATGTCTGTGGGGTATTTTCTCGATTGTTGAGTGATGTGGGAGGGCACAGCCCACTGTGGGTAGTGCCACCCCTGGGCAGATTGCTGTGTATTGTTTAAGAAAGCAGGCTGAGCATGGTCCAGAGAAGCAAGCCAGTAAGCAGGGTTCCTCCATGGCCTGCACTACAGCTTCTGCCTCCAGGTTCCTGCCCTGAGTTCCTACCTTGGTCTCCCTCTGAGATGTTGAGAGCCCAAAACACTTTCCTCCCCGAGTTAGTTTTTGTCAGACTGTTTTGTCACAACAATTGAAAGCAAATTAGAATACTCAGTTTGCTTTTGTTTCTTGAGACAGCTCTGCCCACTGGCTCATTTCTTTTTTACTCACTCAACCTGGCATTTACATCAACATTAGGTTGTGCTGGTAATTTCAACTGTCAACCAGACACGGCCTAGAATCTTCTAGGAAAGGAGTCTCGGGTGAGGAATTACCTAGTTCAGGATTGTGGGGGATTGTCTTGATGGTTAATTGATGTAGGGGGACCCAGCCCACCGTGGGTACACCATGTCAGAGGCTACAACCTAAACTGTATAAGAGTAAAGAAAGCCAGCCAGAAAACAAGCAAGCAAGAAGGCATGGGTGCACTCCTTCCTCTCTGCTCTTGACTGTGATATCATGTGACATCACAAGAACCCAGCTACCCTTGTTCTTGCCTGGACTTCCCTGCAGTGATGGACTGTACCCTGGAATTGCCGATGAATAAATCCTTCTTCCCCTAACTTGCTTTCTGTCAAGGTATTTCCCACGGCAGTGGGAATGAAGGGGATGAACCAAGAACATAGGTAGACCAGATGTTCCATTTAGTTGGAATTTAATGATACAGCCACCAACCTTTCTGAGAAGGTTCCCGGCAATTGAGGCGATGGGAATGTGTGCTTGGGGCTTGGCTTGGCAGATCTTGAAGGGAAAGTGTTGCAGCTCATAGCGGGCAGTGCTGGCTGGGGCAAATGTCTTTGATGTACTGTGGGGGAGAAGAAGAAAATTGAGTGGTCAACATCCAAGTGCCACCAGGAACGTTTAGACCTCCCCCTAGTCATTTTTTTTTTTTTTTTGTCTTTTTGAGACAGGGTCTCCCTGTAGCCCCAGCTGTCCTGGAACTCACTCTGTAGACCAGGCTGGCCTTGAACTCACAAAGATCCGCCTGCCTCTGCCTCCCAAGTGCTAGGATTAAAGGCGTGCGCCACCACGCCCGGCCCTAGTCATTTTTTTTTAAAAGAAGCTGATATAAAGAAAGCCGAAAAAACATAAGAATAAATGTAATTGGAAAGTAATAGGAAAGGACCCCATTCACAAGTATTATTTCATTTCTTAAAAGTCACAATTGTATATTTTTTCATTTACCTGAAGTTGTTGATTTTTTTATCCACAGGTATAAGAGGGTATAAATGTTAGACATTTTTCTACCAAGATATGTATGCAATTTTATTTTTTCCATGTAGTTAGGTATTCTGTACTGTTACATATGAATGTAATAATTTTCTTTGGTAACCCACCTAAGGAATTCCATTTTTACTACAGCTATGCAGTATGGCAATTGGTATTTGTTTATATTAATTTGACAGGTATAATTGGTCATGCAGGGTTCCATACTAAGCAATTCCACTTAAATGACCAAGCAGAAAAATGAGAGAAAGAGGTGTAAGAAAGATCTGAACATACCATCATCTTCATCCTGGTAAGGAGGAAAATAATAAAAGATATTAGCTTATCATCAATACGCAATTTCTAAGAAGACATTTCTCAATTATATGTGTCTAGCTCTTTCTTTTAGCACAGTTATAACTCTTCATAATAAACACATTGTGGAGAATTTTCTAGAACTTCTGCCCCACTTAACAAACCAGCTGGAACTTGCTAAGTGGTTTATGAGTTTCTAATATAAGCAATCATTCAAGGACACTCCAAACTGAGATTCTCCTCATATGCCCAGCTTGAAATAGGTTCTGAGATTCTTAACAGGGCTCAGATATAATAATATTTACAATAACTATGATGTAACCGAAAGATTCATACATAACATTTCAC
This sequence comes from Rhizomys pruinosus, assembly GCA_009823505.1. Taxonomy (NCBI): domain Eukaryota; kingdom Metazoa; phylum Chordata; class Mammalia; order Rodentia; family Spalacidae; genus Rhizomys; species Rhizomys pruinosus. Next base: position 2,030,539 of record VZQC01013731.1, read on the forward strand.
CATTTTAATCTGCCTTGTGAGCCAAAGAACAGGCTATTTCCTCTTGCCCTCAGATAAGGAATGAGATTCAAAAGGACAAAACAATTTTGTCATTGACTAGAGAAACCCAAGGGCTAGCTTGAACTCATTTGTTAGGCCAACCCAGTGGTGATGAAATATCACATTCTTCAATTCATTGTTACATGTGCCTACCATTTGTTAAGTGCTTTTTAATAAGTTTCCTACCGTCAGACCTACTACTACTCAGAATCACTCATCCCAGTGAACAACCTGGAGCCTCGGCAAAGGACCACACAAATAAACCCGCAGGAGGGCTCTCCTCAACCTCACTCTTCTTCAACGCTGATGCTCCCATGTCCCCTCAGGTTCAAGAAACCACCACTCCCGGATTCTCATGATGAGAGTTAATCCTTCCAGAGACAGTGCTTTAGGAATGTAATGGCACCCTTGCTGCCCACACTGCCCTATATCTCTGCAGCCCAAGCTGTTGTCCTCATTGTCCCTGCTGGCTAGGCTCTGATGGCATGTCCTCGCATTTTTAAAGACATTTCTTTTTTTTTTTTTTTAATTGATGTTTTGTGTATTTCAGTATATCATTTCTCAGTTCCATTTAGACATATTCCCCTTTCCCTTCCCCCTTCCCCACCCCAGATCATGCACTCTGCCATAACTGTCCTGCATCTTTCTCTCAGTCTTTTTATTTCAGTTCTTTTGTTGTTGTTTTCTCCAACTTGTATTGCTACAGTATATATACATAAATATATACATACCCATATCACTTGAATTGGAAGATTTTTTTTTCCTAAAAGCCATCATGTTTTCCTTAAGGAAGTGCTCGAAGGTTCCTCCTTGGCAATCCCAAGCAACCATCAATCCTGCACTTTGCTCCACATTTGGGTCTTTCCCTCTCTCGATCCCCCAAATGAAGTCCAGTAAACATGTGTCCTGTCTCAATCCTCCTGTACTGGCCTCCATGATACAGCCCAGGTAGTCCAACAATAGCAGTCTATATTCTGATGAGGCTGACATCCCCTTAGCTGTTTAGTCCACAAGCTGGGTGTCTCAGTAGTCCCCATCTAGCATTGAAGGATTGGAGAATTCTTGGAGAGACATGAGTCCTCAGTCCATATTGGACATTTCTAATACAAGAAAGAACCTGGGCTTTCTTCTAAAGTGACCCTGGTCTGTGTCCTCTGCACCATTCAAGGATCATCACGGATTTCACCTCTCTCATGACGTCCCCACAGAGCTCACTTTCTTCCTTTAGCCTGCACAGATCATTCCATGGTCTGCAGTTTTGCCTGTTTGATGTGGGGATGCCTGTCTCTATAGTCCAACAAATATAGAATCTAACAGAGGGCTATGGAAACATCAACCATCGTTGGCAAGCATCTGATCAGGGATAGACATCTATGGTAGACATCAAAAAGTATAGAGTGGGCCCCAGCGAGATGGCTCAGGGGTAAAAATATGACACAAGCCAAATGACCTATGTTTGATCTCCAAAACCCATATAAAAGTGGAAGAAGAAAACTAACTGCACAGCTGTCTTTTAGTCTCCATATTCATGCTGAGACATATGTGTTCCCCTTACACAGTCATAGACTAATAACAACAATAACAATAATTTAAAATTGTTTTTTGAGGACAGGGTCTTCTTATAGCCCCAGCTGGCCTGTAACTCACTCTGTAGACCAGGCTGGCCTTGAACTCATAGAGATCCACCTGCCTCTGCCTCCAGAGTGCTAGGATTAAAGGTGTGCACCACCATGCCCTGCCTAAAGATGGTTCTTAGCCACCATGTGGGTGCTGGGAATCTAACCTGTGTCCTCTGCAAGAGCCGTCAGTACTCTTAATCACTGAGCCATCTCTCCAGCCCCAATAATTTAAAATCATTAAAAAGACCCCAGAATATAGAGAAACCCAAAGTGGCTTATATTTAGATGCAGATTTGTTATCTGTGCAACTTTGAGAATCTTTTTCTTTCTGAACTTCAGTTTCCTCCCACTGAGAGAAGAACGGTTCCCCACAGGGTCATTAGTCGCAAAGCATAAAGAAAGCTAAGAGTGAACAGCCAACCTTTGTGTGAGCCTGAGGGAATGAACGGGACTTGGGCCTTCCAGTGTGAAAATTGAGAAAGTCCCAGAAAACAACTGGCATTTGTGCTGGTTAATTTTTGTTGTCTACTTGACCCAAACTAGAATCACTCTGGAAGAGGGGACCTCAGCTGAGGCCTGTGGGCATGACTGTGGGCATTTTCTTAATTGCTGGTTTATGTAGGAGGGCTCAGCACACTGTGGGCAGTGCCGCCCCTGGGCAGGTCGGCCTGAGCTGCACAAGGAAGACAACTGGGCAAGCCAGGGAAAGCAAGCCAGTATGCAGCGTTCCTCCATCGTCTGCTTTGGTTCAGGTCTCCAGGTTCCCACTTGAGCTCCTGCCCTGACTTCCCTCAGTGACAGACTTTGATGTGGAAGTGTAATAAGCCATTTTCCCTAAAGTCGATTTTGGTCAGCATTTTATTACTGCAGAAGTTGGTACCCGAGAGGGGGTGTTATGTAAAGACCCTGACAATATTGTTTTTTAGAAGAATGTGGAAGATTTGGAACTGTGGACTAGAAGTGGTCGAATGTTGTAAGCAGAGCTTAATGGGTCATCCTACTACAGGCCTAGCTCAAGATGTTTCAGAGGGAGAAGACAGCAAGGACCTAAACAACAATGGAGCTAGAGAACATTTCTATGATATTTTGGCATAGAATTTGGCTGTATTCTGCCTGTGTCCTAAGAACTTGCCTGAGGCTAAACTGAAAAGTAATACGATAATATCTTTTGATGGAAGAAATTTCAAAACAGCATAATATTGAATCTGTGTCGTGGTTATTGATGGTGACCCTTAGGCAGGTATACAATGCAAAAGAGTAAATGGGGCAGAAAGAAATACTGAATTGTACAGTTTGGAGAGGAAAAGAGCCCTAGGAAGATTAATGTTTTCTGCCAAGGCATGTACTAGAAGAGAAGCTGTAACTGATAAGGAGATTAGTACCCTGACACCCAGGCCTCCAGCTCTATGCCTAGCAACAGTTGTACAATCGGAAGACCCCACCCAGCTAAGCCTCATACTTCTGAAAGATAACCCAAGAAGTTTTCTCCTCCTGAAAAGCAATTGTGCTAACATACAAAAGCTTCTGCTGATGTTTCCAAAGCTGGCAGGTGAATTTGGCAGTACCATCTAAGTGGTACTGGCTTTAGAGGCGTGGGAAATGCCAAGAATGTGGAGGCCAATGATTCTTCCTCTGTGGTTTCAGAGAGCTGCTGAGGCCAGGCAGCATGTAGCAAGGAAGTCTCTGTGTAGAGAAGGCCCTGGGAGGCCATTTTGAGGAGCAAGCAAAGTTAAGCCAAGGTTATGGCAGAGATCCTCAGGTCTGGGAGATGCCAGACCTGTGAAACATCTGCCAACAAGAGCTGCATACAAGGAGTGGAACCCGTCTAAGAGAGGGATGTTTGCTGTGAGAGGCAAGGTGGAGGGTTGAGCCATCTCAGCCATCTGAAACTCAAGTCCACTGACATGGAGCTACAGGATTCGGTGTCGACCCTCTGGTTCCAGGTCTTGCTTTGGCCTTGTATCTCCTCACTATGCCCCATTTCTCTTTTGGAACGAGAATGCATAATTTATTCCATGGTACGCTGGAAGTATGCAATTTGTCTTCTTTGTTTTACAAGGGGTTACAGTTAAGATTGCCTCGAGTCTCACAAGGGACTTTTGGACTTTTGAACAGTGTCGAGACTGTTAAAGACTATGGGGACTTTTAAAGTTGAACTAAAGACATCGTATATTATGATATGGCCAAGAATGTGTGGGGGCCAGGGAGTGGAATGTGGTGCCTTGAATAAGAAATGCTCCTATTCATGTATCTGAACACTAGGTCCCCAGTTGGTGGTGGTGTTTGTGGAGGTTTAGGAGTGCAGCCTTGCTAGAGGAAGTATGTGCCAGGGGTAGGCTTTGGGAGTTCATAACCCTGTCCCACTTGTGGTTTCCTCTCTCTCAGCTTGCTGTTTGCCACTGATGATCTGAGCTCTCAGCTTCCTGTCTTGTCTCTCCACCAAAGATGGACTCTTAATCCTCTGGAACCATAAGCCCAAATAAACCTCTTCCTGCCGTAAACTTACTTGCTCATGGTATTGTATCAAAGCAACAGAAAAGTAATGAATACAGCCTGCTAAAATAGCATTCAGCAATATGATCTCCTCTCTTTGGTGGGGGGGGGAGGGCATAAAAGCTTTCAAAGACAAAAAGAAAGTCTTGAAATTTTTTCTGTGAGACCCAGACTCTTCAGCATCTCCTCATTATCCTTTCCTCCATTCCTGTCCTTCTGTCACTTTGCCAATCACCCCTGTAAATGGGGTTGCAATGAAGCCAGCCACTCTGGGGACTCTTAGAGGGATGTGAGCTAAGCAATTCAGCTGATGAACTCCAGAGAAAGATGCAGACACTAATATTAAAGAGCCTACTATGTGAAGGTCTTGTTCATGGTGCCCAACTTTAGGGAAGGACAAGGCAGTCGTGACCTCACCAAAGCCTACACTGGGAGTCCCTGAGCCAAGAATTTATACGATGACATTTCAGACTTACATTCTCTCTTCTGTCTGCTCCCCGTCCATGCCTGAAATGAATTAAGGCAAAGAAAAAGAAGTGAGCATCCAGAGTTTCCAAGAGCCAGCCTCGGAATATCATTTCAGTAAATTGCATAAGGAGAAATCAAACCCACTGAGCTATGGCCAAAGGAGAAGCTGCACATGCCAGCAGAAAGGCTGGGGAGAGGGAGGGATGGAGATTTGGCCACCGGATGCTCTGCTATCATTGCAAGCTGAGCTAGGCAAACCTTTGTTCTGTGGAGTTACTGTAGCAAATAATTACATAATTACATACACATATATATGTATGTTTAGTCAGCATTCTACTTCTCTAGTAGCTATTGAATCTCACTGAGTAGATGCTTCTCCAAGTAAATGAAAACATTTGCAGTCATATTCTCCTTTGCTGATATTTTAAAGCAGCCATCACAGGGCCCACCCTTCAAGTAATGAGAAAACGGATGGAAAATGTCCCTGCTATAGGGCTTTTCCAAGGGGCCCACGGTGCCATTGGCTCAGATAAACAAGCCAGTTCCACAGCTGTCTGAGTGCGATGGCTTGCTTCTGTGCCGCCTGGGTGTCAGATGTGTCCTGTGCCATCCATCAGTCCTCTCTGTGTTTGAACATGTTGATGTTTTGGTCATTATGACTGTTTTACATTCGTTTGGATTTTGTTAAAGAATACATTAATATGTTGTGAAACTCTGTAACAGGATTCTCTTGACACATCCTAGCCCAGGTCCTAATTGAATCCTCACAGTAGCCAGCTCAGGGCGATGGTGTGGGTCTCGATGGCAGTGATGGCAGAGATAAACACATCCTCATTGTTTTCTTCCTAAGTAGCAGGGCTGGCTCTGACCTCAGGTACCACCTCTGTGTCATGTGGTAAACAAACCCCATCTGACTTTGTAGCAGAGGTAGAAATGTTCAAGACTGAGCCACACTCAGTCTTCTGTGGTCATACAGCATGACTGGGCACTAAGAATGAGAACACTAACTTTAAAACCTTCCCAATACTTTCTTCTCTGCTCCCTTATCAAAAAATAAAAGTGCCAAAAGCATGCCATGCAGGCTTTGGTCTGACAAAGTAGGGAAAGCCCAGCAAAATGTGACTGGTTTCAGACAAGGTCTCCAGCAGCTGTCACGCTGAACTCTGGAGTAAGCCTCTCTATTCATTTCTCAGCTAGATTCTCAGGCTTCTCAGAATCCTCAGTAGTTTTGGTTTAATCCGTAGATTCCTTAAACCTGCAAAGAAAGGACCGGCCCCTTCTCATAGACAGACTGCAGATTCCACTCACAGTTGAAGGACAAGCTCAAGCAACCCAAGACAATTACCTTGGCACAGGTGGCTTCTTCCCAGGTAAGGGGCTACTTCTTTCATGCCTGTCCATGGCTGGTGGTAAAGGAGGCTTTTGTATCTTAGGTAAATGCTCGCCGAAAGTTCTGTTGGGTAGCAGGAGAAAGATGTATAAGAAACCACCTTGACTGTCTGGACAGAGTTCTACAGTGATACTCCAAGGTTGCCCTCAGTATAGACAGTGTCTTACCTTCCCACTGGAGCAGAAGGCTGCAAGAGATTAGATGGAACATATGAGTGCCCAATGCTTTCCAAAGAATATGGATAAGATTAAAAAAACAACAACAACAAAATAGAACCATGAAAAAAAAAAATGAGAAAAATAGCTTACCTTGTCAGAAAATGGTGGTTTCTTTCCTGCAAGCAAATGACAACTGGGTGTTAATTTGAAGACAAACAGTTTGATGAAACCCAAGTCTGTGTCTTTAGGGGCCTAAATGACATTAAACCTGGGCACATACAGAAGGGACTTTGACAGAACACCTGATTTAATAAGCTTAAAAATATCCCATGACTTATCCAAGGTTACACAGTTTATAGACATGCCAACTATGTTGTGGGTTCCCTGCTCCTCCTCAACGTTTGACTTAGTATAACTGGTCAAATGGATGTTTGTCTTCTTGAGGCTTTATGTCTCTTTTATTGTCCCTTATCCAGCCTATTCTGACTCTGAAATAAACCTCTGTGTCATGGAGGAGTAATTTTTCTCCAGACCAATGGTATGCTTGACATTACGTAAAGAACTCCACTTGGTTTCTAAAATTTGTTGTTGTTGTTTTGGGGTGGGTTTTTTTGTATTTTTAAGACAGGGTCTCCCTTTAGTCCCAGCTGGCCTGGAGCTCTCTATGTAGACCAGGCTGGCCTTGAACTCACAGTGATCCGCCTGCCTCTGCGAGTGCTAGAATTAAAGGTGTGCGCCACTACGCCTACCTCTAAAACATTTTTTAACTTGGGGGGGGGAGGGCACCAGGAGATGGTCCATTTTAATTGATGGTGATGTTGCGTGGCCTTTTGTTTGTTTGCTTGTTTTTGTCTGAGAATAGTGGCAATGCTGCCAGGTATTTATACCTGAGAGCCCTTTAATGTCAAATGATGTGGAACAACTTATTTTTTATTCTATCTGTCCCATGCTGTATGATAAAAGGATTACTAGTTAGATACCAGTAGATCTAGAAGTAAAACCCTATATGACCTTGACTGATGCTTGAGTTTACTGGAGCATGTTGGGTTCAGTTTCCTCATTGACAAAATGTGGATGATAGATGAGCTCAGTTAAGGTTTGTTGCAAGAGTCCCATGACAACTTATATGTAAGATTAGGGGCAGGATGGGTGGTTGCTGATAAATGCTAGTTACCTCCTCTTGCACCTTAAGGTACATGGTGATTTGTCCACATGAAACTGCCACATGAAAGTGTTAACCAGAAAACTTAGGTTGATAGCCTTTGGCCTAAGTAAATTATTTTTAGAAACTTTGTTCATTAGTAAGAAAGAACCTAATTTAACACACATAAATCTTCTGCTATGCAAATTCTCTGGGCATGTTAGGAGTTTTATGGTCAAGATCCAAGTATTAGCAGAAGAGGGTGGCTCTCTACCACACCATGAACAAGAATGAAATTCAAGCATAAACTATGTGAGCAGGAAACAATGCCTTTAAAATATTTTCCAAAGTACAAAAAGATAATTTTCAGGAGTAACTTGTATGTCAGAAGATGATTGTGAAGTTGACATCAGTGCTCTACTTTTCTGACATCCTGGCCCATGGTGGTAATAAGCAGGGTTAGTTTCCATTCAAGTCTGCCTTCCTTTCTGTGTAATTTGTACAGCTCTCTATAGTGAACTCTCTAAACTCGATGGATAACACAACTTCCTATGACTCAGCAGAGCTGTGACATGAATTAGAGAAACAGCAGTAAGCTGTAGCTTCTAATCCAGGAGCTTAAGGTCATTTTGCTAACAGAGGAGACTACTTGGGTGACAAGAGTTCCACTGGAGAAAGACTGGGATGGAGCTGGGATCTGGATCCCATATCTGCTCAATCTCAGGGCTCCTTTCTCAGGTTCACCTGGTCTACCTCAGGTTAGAAGCTGTGCTCCTCACTGCACTGAGACGTGTAAAAGAGCACTCACTTCAAAGTCAGAAAAATGTGGGTTCAAATCTTTTTTTAAAATTATTCTACTTATTATATTTATTTTATGTGTAAATGTATTGCTTCCATGGAGGCAGGTTTACCCATGTCCTGCAATGCCTATGGAGGTCACAAGAGGGAGTCAGATCCCCTGGAGATGGAGTTACAGATGGTTGTTAGCCACCATGTGGGTGTGTGCTGGGAACTGAACCCTGGTCCTCTGCAAGAGCAGCCAGTGCTTTTAACCACTGAGACATTTCTCCAGCCCTGTGGGTTCAAATCTTAACCTACCCAGACCTGGTGACACATGTCTTTAATCTCAGCACTTGGGAAGCAGAGGCAGAAGGATCTCTATTAGATGGAGGCCAGTCTTGTCTACATAGTGAGTTCCAGGCTAGCTGAGGCTACAGAAGCCCCTGACTCACAAACACTAAACTATAAAATAAATACCAAATCTTAACCCATGTGCGAAATGGAGTGTATCGTTCAACCTCTCTATTGTTCCACCATATAGGAGGTGGGGCTGATAATACAACCCTTCCATTGGGTTGGCATAAGGCTTAGGATTAGAGAAACTATAAAGCACTTGCTCACATTGTATGTTCAATAAATGATAGTTATGTTTTAGAGTTGAATTAAAAATAACTCCATGTGGCATTGCATGACACAGATGCACAAACCTACATGCAGACAGTACATTCACACACTTACAAAAATAAATAAAATAAAAAAAAATAACTCCATATGAAGGTAGCTTGAATCTTAGAATATCTGTGTAAGTTATAAGACAAACCTAGCATGTCCAGTATTTAATAAACTGTACACATCAGTAGGAAAGGGCAAGTCTGACATCTGAATATTATCTTAGTTTTACAAAGCATTTCTTCCTAACAGAACATCCTCCTTACTATTACACTGCTCCCTGAAGAAACAGCTAAAAATGAAAAAAAAAAAAAAACTGAGAGAAAGATTGCAGACAGTTTGGCACAGAATGCATGATCTGGGATGGGGTGGGGGGGGGGGGGGGGAAGGGAAATAAGCCTGAACTGAATTGGAAAAAATGTAAAAAATGCACAAAATAAAAAAAAAAAAATAAAAACTTTTAAAAAAAAAAAAAAAAAGAAACAGCTCCTGTGTGGTCAATAAGCGTCAGTAGCAATCAAGGCAGCAGGCTCCAACTCTCCTATTGCCTCTCAGGTCATTTTCTCCCTGAGTTCTTGGGTACTTCCCGCCAGGTCACGGCCAAGGGACAGTGAGCTGAGCATGCACAGATCACTGCCTCGGAAGAGCTGGCACAGCCTGGAGGTAAGAGGAGCTCTAGAACCAAGCTGATCAGTTTGGCTTTCTATTCCCATCAGTTGAGAGCTGAGTGATGGTGGAGTTACTGTTTTCACCTCAGTTTTTCTGTGAAATCAGGATGAGTCTTATAATCTCTATTTCACAATATTGTGCCAACAGTAAAATGAGACGGTGTGTATAAAAACCATGCAGTAAGCACTCTATATATGTAGCCCATACTAACGGCTTCAAACACGAGTCCACACAACCTAGTGTGAATGGCTCCCGGTCAGGAGGCACTAATGAGCGATCCAGGGAAGGTTTCGTGCTTCTGTCTATTGATGGAGCAGGCACTAGAGGAAAAAAGGCTGAGATCAGTTAAGAAGAGAGTCATTGGGTGGGGGTAGGGCTGTGGGCTCGTGGGCAGGAGAAAGCAGCCTGTGCTTACACTTTGCTGGTTTCTGGTTTCGACTCCTGCTGGGCTCTTCATGGTTGGCCTGAGGTGGGGATAGTGGCTGCATAAAAAAAAAAAAAAAATCCAAAGGTTCAGAAGCTTTTCCACAAAGGCCTCAGCCAGGCTTGGTGGCTTTATCTCCCAAATCTATCTGGATTTGTTTGCTTTCTCCATCATCACGTTCCACCCACAAAATGCCATCCCCACCCCGGCTGAGCCGCAGCCACACCCTTCAATCTGAGCTGTCCTCACCTCTCATGCAAAGGGTTTTCTGCCGGCTGAGGACTGGACAGAAAGTTCCCTGCTAAGCCCTCTGAGGGCTCTAGTCCACACACATCAGAAAATGAAAGCAACGCGAGGCCCTATCCAGCCGCCCCTGCCACATCCAAGCCTTTCCTGTGCTCATCTGAAACTCACAGGTCCCTACATGGAGTCTGCATACAATTCTTGAAAAACATGAAGCTCGTGTTCTTGAACATCTCTGTGCTATTTCCTCTGCCTAGAATGCTATCTGAGCTGTGCCCATGATTGGCTGACTTGTCCAGTGGTAGCTCATGTCACCTTTGAACTCTCCATGATGTTACATGGTCTTCTGCCTCACTAACTACATGTGACTATTTACATCATTTTTGTATCTGTTACTTGTTTATTAAAAAAAAACCTCTTTGAAATCAGGAATTTTTTTTTTGTTGTCCTATCATCTTTTCTGGGTGCCAAGAACACTGTATGGCATATAAGGAGTGGCTGGTCAATATCTGTTAATGTGATGGGTGAATTCTGCCTCCCAATGGTGAATGGAGGTGGAGGGCTCCAGACTTTAAAGCAAAATGCCAGGGTGAGCACAACTGGCTCCATGAAGCTCCTTTGCAGGGGTGCCGTGTCCGTGGGAGGGGGCTGTCCAGGAGGCTGACCTCACTATGGAGAGGTCTTGGTAACTGCTGAGACCCTCCTTTCACCTGCATCTCCCTCCTTGTCATCCTGAGCCTTCTGTGCTTGCCACAGTGGTTAAAGGGCCCTGTGCACCTGTGAAAAAATCATATTCCCACCGGGCATGGTGGCGACGCCTTTAACCAGCACTTGGGAGGCAGAGGCAGGGCGGATTTGTGAGTTTAGGCAGCCTGGTCTACAGAGTGATTTCCAGGACAGCTGGGTGGCACAGGGAGACCCGTCCTTGAAAACTCAAAAAAAAAAAAAATCATATTCCCAGCTACGACATCTTTAAACTGAGCTTCTTATTACTCCATAGCAACTGGACCGGGTGCTCAAAGGAAAGGAAAAGGGGACTCCACACAAGTGCTCCTCCCTGTGCTCAGTGCATTGTCAGTCGTGGGGTCTGAAGACAGTTGTCCCTGGAATTTTGGATCTGGTCAGCAGGTGGTGCCATTCTTTTTGCAAGAGGGAAAGGGGCAGGCTGGGAATCCAGGCAAGAACGGAGATTCTAGAGCTTTGCTTGTTCGTTAAACAGTGGGGAAACGTAACACATTGACGATTGGAAGGGGATTTCTTAACAAGTAGTTCATATTGTTTATGGTATTAAAATATCAGTAAACATTATGGCATAAATAGAAGCCGCTTGGATTTCTCCACAAAACAGAAACACCGAGAGGAGCACTGGATGGGAATTTTCCCTGATATAAATATTTCTTACAAACTTAGAACCAGGCAATCTGTCTGCTAGAAAAACAAACTTGGTATAGGCACAAAGTAGCCCAAAAGAAAAGGAGGATGCTTACTGACTGATTCCGTCCGGTTGGCAAGGGAGAAAGGGCAGCCATGGGTCTCTGAGGAGCACTGGAGGCTGCTGAGAGACCTTCCCATTCGGGGCCTGTCGGTGGAAACACAATATTAAAATGCTGCTGCTGCCTGCTGCCTTGAGGGCTGCTTTTCTCACACAGCTCCTTTGACTATTATCACCGTGAGGGTTTTGTCTTTCAATACACAAAAGGAGGGGAGGCGGGGAGGCTGAAGCAGTGTCGCGACACACTGCCCTAGTTTTAAGGTTTTATCAAATCNAATGTATAGCAGAGTACAGGAATTCAGGTTGGTTGGGGGCATGGGTAGGGAAGTGACTCTAAATTCGATTGAGAATGATGTATGATGTCCATACAAAGTTTAATAACAATAAAAACTAAATTTAAAAAAAAAAAAAAAAAAGAAACAGCTCCTGTGTGGTCAATAAGCTGGTCAGTAGCAATCAAGGCAGCAGGCTCCAACTCTCCTATTGCCTCTCAGGTCATTTTCTCCCTGAGTTCTTGGGTACTTCCCGCCAGGTCACGGCCAAGGGACAGTGAGCTGAGCATGCACAGATCACTGCCTCGGAAGAGCTGGCACAGCCTGGAGGTAAGAGGAGCTCTAGAACCAAGCTGATCAGTTTGGCTTTCTATTCCCATCAGTTGAGAGCTGAGTGATGGTGGAGTTACTGTTTTCACCTCAGTTTTTCTGTGAAATCAGGATGAGTCTTATAATCTCTATTTCACAATATTGTGCCAACAGTAAAATGAGACGGTGTGTATAAAAACCATGCAGTAAGCACTCTATATATGTAGCCCATTACTAACGTGCTTCAAACACGAGTCACACCAACCTAGTGTGAATGGCTCCCGGTCAGGAGGCACTAATGAGCGATCCAGGGAAGGTTTCGTGCTTCTGTCTATTGATGGAGCAGGCACTAGAGGAAAAAAGGCTGAGATCAGTTAAGAAGAGAGTCATTGGGTGGGGGTAGGGCTGTGGGCTCGTGGGCAGGAGAAAGCAGCCTGTGCTTACACTTTGCTGGTTTCTGGTTTCGACTCCTGCTGGGCTCTTCATGGTTGGCCTGAGGTGGGGATAGTGGCTGCATTAAAAAAAAAAAAAAAATCCAAAGGTTCAGAAGCTTTTCCACAAAGGCCTCAGCCAGGCTTGGTGGCTTTATCTTCCCAAATCTATCTGGATTTGTTCTGCTTTCTCCATCATCACGTTCCACCCACAAATAGCCATCCCCATCCCCAGCTGAGCCGCAGCCACACCCTTCTATCTGAGCGTCCTCACTCTCTCATGCAAAGGGTTTTCTGCACTGCTGAGGACTGAGCAGAAAGTTCCCTGCTAAGCCCTCTGAGGGCTCTAGTCACACCACATCAGAAAATGAAAGCAACGCGAGGCTCTATCCCAGCCGCCCCTGCCCACCTCCAAGCCTTTCCTGTGCTCATCTGACACTCACAGGTCCCTACATTGGAGTCTGCATACAATTCTTGAAAAACATGAAGCTCGTGTTCTTGAACATCTCTGTGCTATTTCCTCTGCCTAGAATGCTATCTGAGCTGTGCCCATGATTGGCTGACTTGTCCAGTGGTAGCTCATGTCACCTTTGAACTCTCCATGATGTTACATGGTCTTCTGCCTCACTAACTACATGTGACTATTTACATCATTTTTGTATCTGTTTACTTGTTTATTATAAAACCTCTTTGAAATCAGGGAATTTTTTTTTTGTGTCCTTCATCATCTTTTCTGGGTGCCAAGAACACTGTATGGCATATAAGGAGTGGCTGGTCAATATCTGTTAATGTGATGGGTGAATTCTGCCTCCCAATGGTGAATGGAGGTGGAGGGCTCCAGACTTTAAAGCAAAATGCCAGGGTGAGCACAACTGGCTCCATGAAGCTCCTTTGCAGGGGTGCCGTGTCCGTGGGAGGGGGCTGTCCAGGAGGCTGACCTCACTATGGAGAGGTCTTGGTAACTGCTGAGACCCTCCTTTCACCTGCATCTCCCTCCTTGTCATCCTGAGCCTTCTGTGCTTGCCACAGTGGTTAAAGGGCCCTGTGCACCTGTGAAAAAATCATATTCCCACCGGGCATGGTGGCGCACGCCTTTAATCCTAGCACTTGGGAGGCAGAGGCAGGCGGATCTTTGTGAGTTCTAGGCCAGCCTGGTCTACAGAGTGAGTTCCAGGACAGCTGGGGCTACAGGGAGACCCTGTCTTGAAAACTCAAAAAAAAAAAAAAATCATATTCCCAGCTACTGACATCTTTAAACTGAGCTTCTTATTATCTCCATAGCAACTGGACCGTGTGCTCAAAGGAAAGGAAAAGGGGACTCCACACAAGTGCTCCTCCCTGTGCTCAGTGCATTGTCAGTCGTGGGGTCTGAAGACAGTTGTCCCTGGAATTTTGGGATCTGGTCAGCAGGTGGTGCCATTCTTTTTGCAAGAGGGAAAGGGGCAGGCTGGGAATCCAGGCAAGACAGGAGATTCTAGAGCTTTGCTTTGTCGTTAAACAGTGGGGAAACGTAACACATTGACGATTGGAAGGGGATTTTCTTATACAAGTAGTTCATATTGTTTATGGTATTAAAATATCAGTAAACATTATGGCATAAATAGAAGCCGCTTGGATTTCTCCACAAAACAGAAACACCGAGAGGAGCACTGGATGGGAATTTTCCCTGATATAAATATTTCTTACAAACTTAGAACCAGGCAATCTGTCTGCTAGAAAAACAAACTTGGTATAGGCACAAAGTAGCCCAAAAGAAAAGGAGGATGCTTACTGACTGATTCCGTCCGGTTGGCAAGGGAGGAAGGGCAGCCATGGGTCTCTGAGGAGGCACTGGAGGCTGCTGAGAGACCTTCCCAGTCGGGGGCCTGTCTGTGGAAACACAATATTAAAATGCTGCTGCTGCCTGCTGCCTTGATGGCTGCTTTTCTCACACAGCTCCTTTGACTATTATCACCGTGAGGGTTTTGTCTTTCAATACACAAAAGGAGGGGAGGCGGGGAGGCTGAAGCAGTGTCCGACACGACTCCCAGAGTTAGATGTGTTATCATCTGGGAGTGCACACTGCCAGCCTCCTGAAAGCAAGCTCCCTCATGAGCAATATGCAAGTGGGTCTGCATTTATTTTCCGTCACCTCCTCTACTAGAAAGTAATTCCAGGAGACAAAGGTACATCTTGCTTCCAGATGACTTCCAGCACACGGTGTCTAGATCACAGTAGGAGAAGAGCAATTTGTGAATGAATGCATGCATGAGTGAATGAATGAATGAGTGAATGAACGAGGGAGATATGGGCTTGTAGGAATGGCTAGAAGAGGAACATCTTAAAGACTGTGGCATTATAAACACTTTCACGTTTATTCTGGCAGTCTGTAGGTGGCAGCGATATGTAACTGTGACAGGGTCCACTGTCAGGGCCAGCAGGCTGGGAAGAAGCCTTACCGATATACATGGAGTTGGTGTTCGGGAAAGGCTTGGCGGGCAGGATGGAGCTCTGCAGAGCCTCCTCGTCGTTGGAGGGGGGAGGTTCGTAATCAGCAGCGTCTTCCACCAGCACCTCATCCTCCTCGTTTGGAGACTCATAGTCACCATCATCCTCCCCATCAGGATCATCGTCATTGGGGCTTTCATAGTCATCGTCTTCCTGCCATCAAGGGGAAGGACAATGCATCCTTACAAGGTGCTGTTGGAACTCTCCACACAGTGAACACACCCTGCGGTGGCCCAAGGAGGTGATACCCTCCACGCCTATCAAGAAAGATCTTCAGAGCACAAGGCCTCAAGGCCACGGTATCAGAGCCCTGGGACTTTTGGTCATCACCTCGAGAGCAGAACTGAGAGGGACATGAGAGCAGATGCTGACCGGGAGCATTGTCAGGAGAAGGGTTAAAAGGCCCGAGGAATTTTCGAGGACACTAGTTAACAGTCACTTCCGGTCCTAGCATCCCTGTGCTCACGGCATGGCTTCTCACTGTGACTGATGGGAGCACTGAAGAGCAAGCAAATGGAAAAAAATTAGGTAAACAAAGCTGGGAACTGGGGAGGCTGACTAATATGCTTTAGGGGCTGGTGATGGATCTCAGGGATAGAAAGAGCTTGCTTGGCTTGTGGGTTCCATTCCCAGCACCATGTGAAGAGGAGGAGGAGGAGGAGGAGGAGGAGGAGGAGGGAGAAAGGAGGCAAAGAGAGGAGGAGGGGAGGAAAGAAAAGATGTGTCTGGGGGAATGTCTTGAACTGTTCTTTCTGCTGAATAGCGCATAGAATTGAAGGTGTGTAGCTTATAGCACAGCACAGCTGCTTTCCTGAAAATGACTTTCCATGGTTTAGACTTTATAAATTTTATTATTATTTAATGTGTATGATTATATTGCCTGCATGTATGTAAGTGCACCCATGTGGCAGAATGGCCACAGAGGTCAGAAGAGGGCATTGGATCCCCTGGACCTGGAGTTAAGGATGGTTATTGGGTTCTGGGAGCCAAACCTGGATCCTTGGCAAGAGCAGCCAGTGCTCCTAATGGTTTGGGAAGCAGAATGGCAAGTGTGGTAATGGTCAGCAGTGGGGTGGCTAGCAACCTAGAGCCCAGGGGGCCAGTCTAGCCTGGCCTCTATGTTCATAAAGAGAGCTCTGTGTTACAGTTGAGCCCAGTCGTTCGTGTACTGTCCGTGGCTGCTCGTACCACACTAGCAGAACTGAGTAGTGGAGAGAGAAACCTTTGGTCTTCCAAAACTGTGGCCTGTCCCTTTCTGAGCCCTGAAGTGGGGCCCATCAGGGCTTTGTCGGGGCCTTGTCGGGGCCTTGTCAGGGCCTTGTCAGGGCCTTGCTCCTTTTTCAGCATTATGATCAGTGTTTCCTACAAAGCTACAAGGATGGAGCAGCCCCAGCCATACTCACAAAGGACGACCAGCCACCATTGTCCTCTTCATGGCTTTCTGCAAAGGAGACAACACCAGAGAAGCTGCCATTGCGGAGTCAGAGCAGCTCTGCCAGCTGATGCCCACCACAGGCCTTCATCCCTGTTCACCCCTGGGGGTCAGTGACTACTGTGCTTGGACACAATTCTCCTCGACAGCTCATGTTTAATCTGGTTCTCAATGTAACACTATTAAGAGGTGGTGCGATAATTGGATAATTAGGTCAAGGAGACCTCATGAGTGGATGGATATCTTTCTTCAGAGACTGGATCAGTTCTCTCCAGACTGGGCTAGGTCTCACAAGAGTCATCCGGGTCCTATGGGACTCACTTACTTACTTCAAGAGCACCATGGCATTTTGGTCACTTCCACACGTGCCCCTCTGCTAGTCTCCCATTTCCCACACTTTGACTCCATTTGTTATGACATCCTAACCAGAAGCTGAGCTGATGGCAGCAGTGTGCTCTCGAACTTTTAGTTAAAGAATCTTCTTTTCTTTATAAAGTACCTAGCCTCGGTGCTTTGTGATAGTAACAGAAAATATAGTGAGACAGCAGGTTCCTACCAGCCATAGCATTTCTACCTAAGACTCTCCTTCCATAAGACGGCAACAGTGATTCTTAATCTTTCTTGTGTGTATACAAAAGTTGTTTAAGAGTACTTTCATATATGCAATGCCTGGGGCCCTATTTTTAGGGATTCTGATTCAGCGGGACTAGATGGGGCCCAGAAACCTGCAACTTGATGTTACATGCAATTTTTTTTTTTTTTTGGGTCTTTTTGAGACAGCATCTCCCTGTAGCTCCAGCTGTCCTGGAACTCACTATGTAGACCAGGCTGGCCTTGAACTCATAAAGATCCTCCTGCCTCTGCCTCCCAAGTGCTAGGATTAAAGGCATGCGCCACCACGCCTGGCAATGTTACATGCAATTTAACAGTAGAAAAACTGCTTGAAACAAGACATTGGCTGAGCTGAGGTACTTAGTCACAGGCGGAGTCTAGACTCCCCCAACAGGGCAAGCAGACTTCTTCAGCATACCTCTGTAGAGGATCTCTCCTCTCAGTGGGAACACAAACCGTTTCCTGATGAAAACGACTCAGAAGCTAGCAAGTACTGTGACATGCTTGAACCCAAGGAGCCTTAGGAACTGAAGTTCTTATCAGCTCCCAAAGCAGCCCTCCCTCAGCCCTGATAGTCACCTGTCTCCTCAGGGAACCGCTGGACTTGGGGTCTGCAAAAGAAAATAACAGTGCATTAATGGCCTGTTGATTTAAGGAGATCTTCTGTCATCAGTCCAGCCCTACACACTAATGGAGACTGTATCTCGTTGCCTTGGACTTGTGTCCTTGTTGCTTAGCAACCAGTTATACTGCCCTCCTCCGCCACCACTGCCAGTTTCTAGAAACCACCAAAGCCACATTGGTGGCACATCTGGGTGCTTGTGAGTGGTTCATGTTCTAGGGAAGGTCCCCTGATAGCCTGGACCTAGGAGCAGAATGCAGAGCAGAGAAAGGAACCTCCTCCCCTCCTTGGGCATCATCTTCAAGACCTCTGGGACTGAGGGGATCCCCACAGGTGAAGGGGTGGGACAAAACCAGTTCTGCGGCTGAACTTTGGGTTGAAAATTCTCTCGTTTCCTTGCAGCAGTGCCTGGCCTTGAGCTGCACTCACTTGCGTGTGAAGATGCTCCTTCTTTCTTCATTCTTGTTGATATCTTGACTTAATTTACTGAGAATCCTACAAGATAAAGAGAGACACATGAAGAGATAAAACATTTTCCTCTTGGCCTCCACCTTCCTGCTCCCTGATCTATGGAGGCCTCAGAGCATCTGGGCCAAAGTTGGCCAACCTGGGCTAAACTTGGCCAACCTTCCTCAAGTGCCTCCTTCCCCTGCCCCCAGCCAGCCTCATTGTCATCAACTGTACTTTTTTTTTGTTTTGTTTTTTTTTGGTCTTTTTGAGACAGGGTCTCCCTGTAGCCCCAGCTGTCCTGGAACTCACTCTGTAGACCAGGCTGGCCTTGAACTCACAGAGATCCACCTGTCTCTGCCTCCCGAGTGCTGTGATTAAAGGCGTGCGCCACCACGCCCAGTCCAACTGTACTTCTTACTTTCTCTTAGAACTTGTCCCTTCTCTCCTCAGCACCTAACCTTGTCCCTGCCACGTTTTCTGCTCCTAGAAAGCCTTCTGTCATCTCCTTATCTATATCCATTGAGCTTTCAAAGTATAGCTCAGAGCCCTCCTTAAAGACTGGCCACCTCACACCTGCCTTCTGTTGGCTCCGTAAGTCTGTGTCCTCAGGATCTAGATACTGGCATTGGATTTCTTATGGTTCTGTCATTCCTGGGGATGCAGTCCCTTGAACCTTGGTTGATTATTCCTGAGTTCATGTCTTGCTCACACAAATGGTTAAGGCCCCTGTTAAACCCCAAAGACTCAGCAACCCACTGTATTTGTTATCATAACCTCTAATGGGGTGACCTTTCTCCTTCCGCCATCCATCTTTGCCTCTGTTCAGTGATAAGATGTGATAGCCAATCTTCCCTGTCAATTTGATTAGATTAGGAAATACCTAAGAGACTAGGAAAGGGCCCTTCTGAGTATCCCTGTGAGAGCATTTCTACAGCTGATCAGATCATGAGGGTTCTGCCCTAAGCAATGATTAAGTTCATTTGAGGCAGGATAGAATAGAGAACTTCTAGGGCTATAAGAAAAAGAGGTTTTTCCCTGGGATCCGGTCAAAGCTTCTCATCAGCTGAAAATCAAGAATTCTAGCAAATTAAAAACATTTACCATAAAGCTTGTGGTAGAGACATTTTATATAGAGATACCTTCCAATAAGAATATTAAAGTAGCAACGAATCATGATTAAGACCTAAAGTATGTGACCTTTCTCCCTTCTCAGCTGTAAGCATGCAGTTTTCTAAGAATCTCACCAGATACCCCGTTTACAGTAAAAAGCATATCGTAACCCCTTCTGCAGTCCTGTGGCTCCTGGTTTTATTTTATCAGATTAGAATTCCATCCAAGGCATGTCTGGAGCCATCCTATAATCTCACTTATTAGAAAGAAGAAGGAAGAAAAAAAAGTTTCTTAGCAAACCATCTGAGTTATAATCTGAGAGCAACCAAAACAGAATATATAGGTACACCTACGACACTTAAGGGCTACTGTCCTTTGAGAAGCCTATACTCTCAAATCTCTGGGTATTTCCCTGAGTGCCTCTCTTTCTGTTTACCCCGTGTTTAAATCTGTGTTAAACAGTCTATTTTTAAAAAATAAATTCCAACCCCATTTATACTGGCTCATCTTGAAATTCTTTTCTGCGGCAAAGCCAACGATGGCCTTCATCTGAGGAGAGGTCCTTCCAGGATAGGGGAACTCTCCCAGAAGCTAGAGATGGTTCTGGACTGTATCTTATGCATCACAGAGCAGACACATTGACGCATTCAGATTCTGATCAGGAGATGGCAGGCCTACTTGGAAGAAGTTGGTTTCTGGGGGCTCATGAAGGGAGTGTTCAGACCCCAGTCTCTTCTGTCTTTCTGTTTCCAGACTCCCAGCAGATGAATGGCTCTGCTGCATCACCCCTTCCACAGTGATAGTCCGCCTCATCCCAGGCCTAGAAGCCACAGAGCTAGGCAGCAATACTGAGACCTCTAAAGCCATGAACACAAATATACCCTTCCTTTAAGTTGTTTTGCTTAGGTTTTTGTCATAGTGACAAAAACTAACTCACATACACTTTTGCAGAAACTTGAAAACACATTCCCAATAAAGAAACAGCTTGGCGGGGGGGGGGGGGGGAGCTAGAACACCCATCCCCTGAGGCCAAACCCAAACCCCTGAAACCAAGATACCAGAAGATGCCTGGTGCTCAGGTACTTCCACACGGAACCAGCAATCCCCCTAATCCTAGCGCAGGGAGGACCTTGGCTCCCAGGACTGTGTCTCAAACATGCTCCTGTGCTCAGCTTCCTTGGGAAGAACCTCTTCTCTTGTCTATGAGAGGGACATGTAATTATGTCCCTTTCACTTGATGAACATCTCAAGTTGGCAGAAGCAGTCCTTAACATCCCCAGCCTGGATTCTTGCTTCCTTCACATCACATCCAGAGGCTCTCAGTTGAGTGCTCAGTGCCTTCCGACATCATTGGAACGGTAAGACAGATGCATTTGAACAGGCTGAAGACGGCAGAGAAATGTTGGGCCCTCCACAATAATGCCTTGTCGGAATTTTAGACCTCAACCACCACCATCTGGGGTGCTTTAAAGCAGACAGAGGGCTTCCTAGTTCCCTCTAAATGGAGCATCGGGATGTTTGTAGCGTAACTTGTTCCACATGGCATAGCAATGGTTGTTTAGAGCAGACGGCAGGCTTGCTGAAGGTGTCCGACAGGACTTGTGGCAGTGGTTGCAGCTGCCACTCCCTGCCATACTGTCACCTTCTTATTTAATAATACGGATTAAGGGCCTTCTAAGTGCCAAGAACTCTGCCGGGCACTCAGTGCATCACTGAACAAAACAAAGTGCTCTGTCCTCAGATCTAATGGCTTGTGGAGAGGCAGACCAGGGGACTGGGAAGATGGCTAGGTCAGCAGAGTGCTTGCAGAGCAGCGTGAGGACCTGAATTCCAGGTTTGATCCCCAGCACTCCCATGCAAAGCCAGGTACGGTAGCGTGCACATGTAATCCAGGGTTGGGCAGGCAGAGACAGGAGGATACCTGGGGTTCACCGGACAGCAAGCCTAGGCCCAAGTCCAAGTTAGAGGCTCTGTGTCAAACAAGAGTGGCTCCTAAGGAATGGTACCCCAAGGTGACCTCTGATCTACACCCCCCAAACA
The DNA here is from genome assembly GCA_009823505.1 of Rhizomys pruinosus. Lineage (NCBI taxonomy): Eukaryota > Metazoa > Chordata > Mammalia > Rodentia > Spalacidae > Rhizomys > Rhizomys pruinosus. The sequence goes on from VZQC01013731.1 coordinate 2,051,889, forward strand.
CATACATACACACCTGGAGAGTGAGAGAGAGAGAGAGAGAGAGAGAGAAGAGAGAGAGAATTTTTATTTGTTTGAGACAGGGGCTCACTGGCTGGCCTGAGTGTCAGCCTCCTGAGGGCTGAGATTATGGGGGATGCTACCCATCCACCTGCTGACAGTGAATATTTAAGGAAGTAAAATACATATGCACATGTATGTCACATGTGATTGCGATGGGAGCTTGGAAGGGGTTTAGGGAAGATGGTACAGCGAGAGTACAGTTAAAAATTGCACGCCCTCATCGAGGGGGTGATATTTCAGCAAAGCCTCAGGAAGGTAGAGCTGAGCCCGACCTCAATGGCCCTACCCCACACCTGACTTCAATCCCCACCTCCCCCGCCCCATCCCACACAGCTTGGTTGGGCTTCAGCTGGCTCCAACAGGCTCTGACTGTTGAAAAGGTCTCTCACTGTGGTATGGCATTTTTCACCAGTCCCTCTAACAGCCAGGTTGGGGCTGCTGGGGCTCTAACTGGTAAGGAAGGAAATGCTAAACCGCAGACCCCACACAGAGCAGCAAGGCGCTAAGAAAGGCCACATAGAGGCAGCTAAGCTCGGCCTCCCAGAGTCCGGCTGTTGGCATGGGTTTCTGAGAACTCTTCCAAGCCAGTGGGGCCACTGCGGGGGCCCGGAAGTCAAGTGGCTGTGGGGGGAGAGCACAAAAATGGCTGCTACCTCTGCGCAAACCTAAGAAGCAGTGCTTCTCCCGCAGTGGATCAAAAGACAGTGAGCCGCAGGAGGTGACTCATTCTCCCTCCTCCCCACAAACCCCAGGCCTCTCACAGCCAGGGAAGGAGGAAGACAGGGCTAGGCAGCCACAGACAGCTCGCTGGGCTTCCACTCATTTGAGGGTGCTACTGGGCCTAGGAAGGGGGCCATTGCAGGAAGGTGGTGTCACGTGGTGACCTAGGTCCCAGCTCAACTGCTATGTGGGGCCGGGTTTTGCCATCACAGTCTAAGATCTCTCCCAGTGATGTACAAGGGGTAGAAAATGCAGACATGAGACTCTAACGATAATGTCCTTCCACAAGGCCAGAACCACCGAGTGTGTTCAGGAAGTAATTTGTGCTCCCAAGGTCTCAAATTTTAGATTCACATAATACAATTACTTATGACTTCCTGCTCAGCAGGATTACCTAGGTGCACCTGTCACAAACACAGATTCCCAGGTCCACCCTGATAGGAAAATGCAGGAGGCAGTAGGGCCAGGGTATAACACCAGATGATTCTCATGGTCAGGAGAAGCTTGTGGAGTAGCTCCTGTTATTCTTGACTCTAATGGGAATGCTTGCTTATAAAAAGGAGAAAAATAAGGAGAGGGAGAAGGAGCTCTGTAAGTATGAAGGGAATAAGGTAGGGGGTAAGAACAAGGGGCCTCCACCTGGGTTGTGTTCCCTCATCTCTCTCCCTTTTAATAGTCTGTTCTAGTTTGCCAACTATATCCTATTAGTGGGTCTTAAATCAAATGTACAGTTGATTGCTCAAGAAGAGGAAGAAAGAAAGAAAGAAAAGAAAGAAAGAAAGAAAAGAAAGAAAGAAAGAAAGAAAGAAAGAAAGAAAGAAAGAAAGAAAGAAAGAAAAGAAAGAAAGAAAGAGAAAGAAAGAAGAGAGAGAAAGAAAGGAAAGAAAGAAAGAAAGAAAGAAAGAAAGAAAGAAAGAAAGAAAGAAAGAAAGAAAGAAAGAAAGAAAGAAAGAGGAAGAGAGAGGGAATCAGAGTACACGATCCATGGGAAGAGTAGGCATGGTCTCATTCAAATTCTGTTTGTTGGTCTCATTGTCACATATTTCTTGCCAGAGCTTGTGTGGTAAGAGCTTCAGCCCCAGTGCCTCACCTCTACTGGCATGTTCCCTTGATGTGATGTTAGCCTGCCTGGCAGTCCCTGAGAATGCTGTGTCCCCAGGCCCAGAGCATCTTCCCCACAGGGTCCTATCAGGAGGGTTTTCTCCAGCCCCAGTCTCAGCCCCTTTGCCTTCCCAGTGCCCCTGTGCACTGTCATCCCCTCTGCTTTGAATTGCACCCTTCCTTAAGGGAACAAAGTGCTCTGTCATAAAATATCAGCCTCATTTAATGAAGAGCCAGACCTTGCAAATTCCTCCTCGTCAGCCAAGGGGGAGCTGCCATGTTTGCCTGAAAACTCACAAAGGGCCCTGCCCAGTGCCTTAGGCCTGGGAGAGCTGCATGTGCAGATGGGAGAGTCCGAGGGCCTGACTCCTCACATCTCACCCTTATACCTACGGTTTTACAGGGAGTATTTTACTTGGGCCTCACAACCAACCATCTGAGTGGTAGGCAGATATAATTAGATCCATTTTTACCGAGGAGGAACACACGGCAGTGTCCATGTGCAGATAAGCCTTGAACTTGAATTTTCTGAATCTGGACATTGGAGAAAAATGAGTAAGAGTTGAGAGGAGGAGCCCTTCACCGAGGAGGAGTGTGGGGCTTAGGTGCCTGGACAGGAATTAGCCAATTGCTGTTAGAGGGAAGGAACATGACAGAAAAAGTCTTCATATTAATAATTGTTTCTGTTTTGCTGAGAGCTGATTATGCTTTTTTAAAAAAATATTTTATTCATTTTTTGGATCTTTTTGAGACAGGGTCTCCCTGTAGCCCCAGCTGGCCTGGAACTCACTATGTAGACCAGGCTGGCCTTAAACTCACAGAAATCTGCCTGCCTTTGCCTCCTGAGTGCTGGGATTAAAGGCATGCACCACCACGCCCAGCCTTTATTCATTATTTTTATTTTATGTGTATGAGTGCATTGCCTGCATATATGTAAGTGTACCCATGTCATGCAATGCCTGCAGAGGTCAGAAGAAGACATCAGATCCCCTAGAACTGGAATTACAGATGGTTGTTAGCTGCCATGTGGGTGCTGGGAATTGAACCCCAATCCTCTGCAACAGCAGTCAATGCTCTTAGCCACTGAGCCATCTCTCCAGCCCCATGATTATATTTATTCATAGACAGAGAACCTTCTTTTCTCTCTGAAACTCTGTACTCACTGCCTTCTCTGTGTCACTAAGTAGATGAGACGAAGACCATCTCTGCTATTAGGAAGTTTGCAGACGTATCAGGAGGAGAGACATGTAGACAGATGATTCCGCATGTCTCCTCTTCCAGATCTGATCTTGTAGGTGGTGCACATGGTGAAGTTAACAATGGAAGCAGCAGCCTACACCAGCATGCTGCCTGCGCCGCCCATACCGACGAGGCCCTCTCCAATTCTGGGAGCCCTTCTCCTTACGTCATGAGGTTTAGCCTAGCTCTGTAAAGGAAGCAGTCATTGTTTCCTCTTCACTACACTAATCAAGAGTCTTGGTATCAACCATGTCCTGAGAAAGTAGTGACTATATTTGCACACACACACACACACATGCACACACACACACATGGGGGGGGGAGAGAGAGAGAGAGAGAGAGAGAGAGAGAGAGAGAGAGAAAGAGAGAGGATTTCATTATAGAATCTGCTTTATAAAATATATTTAGCCAGGCAAGGTGGCATACTCCTTTAATCCCAGCACTCAGGAAGCAGAGGCAGGCAGATCTCTGTGAATTCAAGGCCAGCCTGGTCTACATAGTGAGTTACAGGACAGCTGGGGCTACAGGGAGACTGCCTCAAAAAGATATATATATA